>OZ007582.1:37251616-37406616 GCA_963931925.1 Onchidella celtica | reverse complement strand
AATGACTCCTGTTGAAGCAAGTAAAAAAGAAAATGAAATAACCGTGTATAGAAATCTATATTATATGATTCTGAAGAAACAGAGAAACATCCTAAATTTAAATTAGGTGATAGAGTTAAAATTACAAAGAAGAATGTTTTTTAAAAAAATGGTTACACACCAAAATGGACCAAAAAAAAAAAAAAATTATTTACAGTAGATAAAATTTTATATACAAATCCAATTACTTACAAGATAAAAGATTTAGATGATGAAGAAATTATTGGTTCTTTTTATGAAAAGGAATTAATTACAACGAACGAAGTTTTAAAGTAAAGCTGAACGTAAAATAAAGACGCATAAATTTTATCATATAAAAATGACCTATGAAAATGTTCAATTAAATATTTCTGATAATCAAAAAGAAAAAATACAGAGAGCTATCAAAAATGATACTCCAGTGGAAATGATATTTTAGCTTTAACACAAAGACAAATAAATAAATTACAAAAAGCCTTTAATCAAAATAAAGGAGCAGATATTACTCTAAGTCGAAAACAAATCAAATATAACATGAAAATTGAAGGAGGGTTTCTGGCTGCTCTTGCTCGAATGGTATGATGGATTGGTGTGGCTGGACAACATAACATGCAGCTCAGGGCTCTGACTAAATAACAACAACAGCCATCTGAGTTTCCTGGAAAAAGCACGCTTCTTTAATGTCTAAAACAAAAGGTCATACAATGCCAAGGGACATAACCCAGTATAAGAATTACCTATCAAGACCAGTAAGAGTTAGTTCCCACACAACCTTTCATATCAATTGGTATAATCCCCTATGCGTGTTAATAGTTGTTAATTTCTTGGACTCATCATCTAGCTCTAAATTTAATTGTATAAGCATGTGACAAATCAAGTTCTGTGAACGTTCTCCTCCTGACAATTTGTGGGTCAGGTCCTCAATAGCAGGAATAGGATGTCTATTTTGCTCTATCTGAGGATTGATTGTCACTTTATAATCACCACAAATCCTCACAGAATTGTCCTTTTTGAGAACAGGCACAATTGGTGTGGCCCATTAAGAACTTTCAACTTTGGGGACGATGCCATTGTTTTCTAACCTGAGAAGCTCATTCTCAATTTTGTCTCTCATGGCAAATGGGGGTGTTCTTGCTTTACTGTACTTGGATACACTGTTTTCTGTAAGATGTAGTTTGACTTTTCTGTCTGTAAACACTCCAGTCTCACCAAACACTTCACTGTTGGTAAGTAGAATCTTATCAAGTGTGGTTACACTGCTCACACGAAAAAGTCATGACCAATCCAACTTCAACTGACACAACCAGTTTCTACCGAGTAAAGGTGGTCCTTCCCCCTCTACCACTGTCAGAGGAAGATTAAGATGTTGATTCTTACAAGAAACTGTAATAATACATTCACCGACAACATTGACGTCCTGACCAGTATAGGTCTGCAGTCGTTTTGCTGATGACGAAAGAGAGGTTGAGCTGGATAGCAAGTTGTTGAAGTCTTGAATGTTAATAATAGACACAAATGCTCCAGTGTCCACCTGGAACATGACTGGAACATTGTGCACATTAACTTCAACATTGATGGGTGAAGTTTTTGTTTGTTGGAGATGTTGAAAAGGTGAAAACTGTCATTTTCATTATGATTTGGCGACTAAGATGTTTCCTCGCTCGTATTCACATAAATGATTTTTTGTGACGATGATGGGGTTTTTTTTGCAGCTGATGTAAGAGTTGTTTTCTTGGAGAAACATACTTTAGCAATGTGATCTTGTTTGTTGCATTTGTAGCAGGTTGCTGATTTGAATTTACACCTGGCTGGTGCATGTGATCCACCATAGCGATGGCAGGACCGCTGCTCTGTTTTTATTTTTCTTGCTGTGGCAGGGATTAGTTTTTTAGAATTTTGCCCCGGCAGCGGCTTTGTTAGGCCTGTTCCACTCGATTTCCAACTGCCAAGACATCTTTAACATGCGTAACGTGCACACAGGCCCTCCGAGTGTTTCGTCCGTATACGAGAAGACAAGGTGCTCGATTCTAATTACCATAGGATCAGGGACAAGAATTTTTCCCTCCGAACAAAATTCCAACATACCTGCAGTAACAGGGGATCGAACCCGGTACCTTCGGCATTAGAGGCGAACACCTTCTCTCCAGACCACCGTGTCCCCTCGTTCTCTGGAAAGCCGTAGGTCGTTTGTTGTTTTTTTTTTGTGAAGTTAATCTCGTCCTCTTTGACTTTGCAGGGTGGGGTCTCACGGAGACATGTGGACAGTTGTGTCGCTGGTGGTTTTGATGGTGGTGGGTGTGCATTCACAAAGTATGCGTAAGTAAATAATTTCTTTGGTTCTTCGGTGTTGCCCACATTTTTTGGTAATTACATGTATTATCATTTTCATTTTATTTTAGATTGACTCATAGTCCTGCATGGTACATGTTTGCCCAATTAATTGGGATAGATAGAAAGAGGGAGAGAGAAAAAACGATGGATACATAGATCGACAGACAGACAGACATAGATAGATAGACAGATAGAAAGAGAAAGAGATGGACGGATAGAGAGACAGACAGACAGACAGACAGATAGATAGATAGACAGGCAGATAGATACAAAGAGGGAGAGAGAGAGAAAGAGATGGATAGACAGACAGAAAATCTGGCGGATAGATAGATAGATAGATTAATAGCTAGATAGCTAGATAGATAGATAGATAGATAGAGATATTGTATGGTACAGGTACGTTTGTGGACTTCTTTTTGAGTTATCTTTAGCAAAGAAATCTATAGCCTAGGTAAGAAATAATAAGTAGGCATCTTGCACAGAAATTAAACGAATTAGCATTGTTACATTTATTCGAATTAGCTCAGTCACATTTACTCTGCAATATCATTGTTCTAGTTTTTGGTGTATGGCCGATTAAAGAAAAAAAAAGGCTTTTGTTATGAGTCTGGTCGTGTCCTAATCCTCAACCTCCGAATCTGGCATCTGCGTTTTTTGCCAAATTGAGGCCTAAAATTTGCCAAATTTTGTCCAAAAAAACCCAAAAATTTGTCGAGAAATTTGCCAAAAGGGCCCACATTTGTCAAAAACATTTGCCGGGCAGAATTAAGCATCCCAGCAAATATGAACATGCTATATGGAAAAATAAATAAAAAAGACAATTTATAGTTTTTCCAGCACTGTAACTGTAACACAAATACTCTCAAACTTTCAGGCAATCACATACAGTACTCCCTCTCATTCACAATACTACCACTATTATCAAACTTTCACACCTACATACTATCTCAAACATACTCTCTCTCACACTCAAAAAAAGAGGCATCAGTGAACTTATTGTAGTAAAGAAAAACTAGTCCTTTGATGTTGTCTTCCGTGAGTCTACGCCTTCTGGAAGACAAAATAAGATTGTACGAAGAAAAACTTCGTTCAGCATCAGCTGACGAGTATGTTGAGATGGCATACCGGGACGCCAGTGCAGCGAGAGCAGGAACATGATCTGCCGCAGAATTCCAGAAAACAGTCAGATCAATGTTCCCATTAATGGACTCTCTCATTTGATGATCTAGGTACTGGTAGGCTTCGTGTTGAAAAACAGGAACACAGGAAGTAATCAAGTTCTAAAGAAATTACTAAGTGAGTAGCTTCCCTTGGAGTTTAGGCCTAGGGAAAGCTGCAATATTAAAATTTCTGTTTCGCACTTTTTTTTTTTCGCTATTTTTTTGCCGAAATTTGTCAAGATTTGCCAATTTTGGGGAATTTGTCATTGGCCCTAATATTTGCGGCCGCAAATTGCCATTTGCGGCCGCTATAAATGCAGATGCCAGCCAAATCTTATCGAATCCCTTACCCTGCCCCATACCCTTTCATTCAATAAAAAAACCGGAGGAAAACAACAAGAAAATCTGAATAATTAATTAGAGGAGCTCTCCAGCTTTGGAGTCACACAAGGCTTTAAAATACGTATCTTGGGGGACGTATGTACTTGTAACAACTTCCTTTAAAAAAAAAGTTACCCGTTTTGTCACATCCTTACATTAAAATTTAACCAGGCTTTCATTTAATTTTTATTCCTGCATGTCATTTGTGCTTTAATTTCTGCATAACTGTCACACTCCGTTGCTCACCGCTCCTTCTCTCTATTCCTGCAGCTTCCCCATCCATCACTGCCAACCCATCTGTACCAACAGAAGGGCAGAATCTGACACTAACGTGTGTTTCTCCAAGTGACGTCACGGCATCTGTGTATCAATGGCTCAAAGACTTCGGAAATTTTCCGAGCGATACCAGTAGTAACAAACTGACTTTCAGCCCTGTGACTTCGGCAGACAGTGGGTCGTATCGATGCCAATATAGGGATGCCAATAATGCCGCAAGTGACGTCAGCCAGCCCTTTGAATTCTCAGGTGAAGTAGATACATGCTCGACTCACTATCCTACCTGAATGTGTAGATTTCATGCATATTCAAAGAAGGCACTATGCCTGTGGATCCATAAAAGAATTATTTTTCTGGACCAAAAGCGAGTCTTGTCCTTTCTGAAAGAGACTAAGATCTACAATTTGATTTAAAAACATTATCCATATGATTTACAACACTGTCTACAGATCTGTACAAAACAATTTTTAAGAATTTTACCAGTATAATGAAATGTATACAGAACAATTTACATGTAATTCTATTTATAAAATTCATATTGTTGAAGCTCTGACTACCAAACATGAAGTATCCAAACAGACTGTGAAAGGCGCAAAGCGGCCGCCATCGTGCTGACTCTCTATAAAATCAAAATCTGAAACTCAAACATCTATCTGCATACCTATCTACCCACCTACATGAATGCGTGTATACATACAGACAGACAGACAGTGTGACAGAGACAGATAGAAACACAGATAGATAGATAGATAAGTAGATAGATAGAAAGATAGACAGACAGACAGACAGGCAGGCAGGTAGACAGACAGACAGACAGATAGACAGAGAGACAGATAGATAGATAGATATATATAGATAGATTGATATAGAGATAGATTGATATGATAGATATAGATAGATAGATAGATAGATAGATAGATAGATAGATAGATCATCCCCGATCTTGCCTTGGATAAAACAGTCTGTGATCTTTCATCCCCGATCGTCTTGGGTGAACATTCTGTGATCTTTCATCCCCGCTCTTGCCTCTGACTTTGACTTTCAGAGATAAAGCCAGATAAACCCAAGCTGAGCTCGGATAATGGAGAACTTGTGCGAGGGAACGAACACTTTACTCTACGGGTGTGCGAGTAACGATTCCGGAATCGAGTACTCGATTCTTAACTGCGGCGATTCCGGACCCGAGTCTCCAATCAAATACTCGATTCTGGACTCGATTCCAACAAACCGATTCCGGACTCGACTCCTCGGTAAAGGACTCGAGTCCCATACACAAATTGGGCAAAAAATTACACTGAAAGCACGTCAAATCACCACGCCACCACCATAACCACACGTGCTGGGTGAGTACAGCAAGTGGAAACCGACGGCAACAGAACTGAAAGTGAAACTACTCTTAGAATTCCAAGAATTTACGGTGGTTTCGATTTCAAAAGAAACACTCAATGCTAGCCTTAGCTCACACAAGTTGTTATAGTTTACAACAACAGCAACAACATCGCCACCATCATCACCACAACCAACCAATCAACAACAACAAACAACATTCCAGCATCCTCCGTCCCATCAGAGAGATTGTTTTCTGCTGCCGGAGAACTGGTATCCAGCAGGAGATCAAGATTGACAGCAGAAAATGTAAATATGTTGTTGTTTCTAAACAGCAATATGTTGTAAAAAAAAACAAAAAAACAAAGAAAACAAAAAAAAAAAAAAAGAAAGAAAAGCAAAAAAAAAAAAAGAAAGAAAGAAAAAAAAAACAATTAAAAAAGAAGAAAAAAAACTTTAAAAAAGAAAGAAAAAAGAAAAAAAAAACCCCAGCAACTTTCAATTGCTGACTATTAAGAACCTATGATGATCCCAAGCAAACTTCATGTATGAAGTGCATTCTCTGAGGTTCACAGTTATAAATTTTAGGTATGCATTTTATTTTCAGTGTACCACCACCACCAACACCAACAACAACAACAACAGCAGCAACAGCAACAACAACAACAAATACAACAACAGCAGCAGTGGTGAAACAGCAGTGGCAACAACAACAACAACAGCAGCAGCAGCGATAACAACAGCATTAGCAGCAATAACAACAATGTTAAAACAATAATTGCAGCAGTAGTGCATTATTATCACCACAAACCACCACTACCACCACCACCACCAACAGCTACAGCAACAACAGTACTGAAGTTAAAACAATAGCAACACCAACATTTGCCATGCAAAAAAAATTGAATAACAAGTTCTCGTTAGTATAATTACTCGAGTAATTACTCGATTCCTGGCACCTTGGGAATCGAGTACTTACTCGAGTAATTATTCGACTCCTTTTGTTATTACTCGATTCTGGAATCGAGTCCGAAATTTTTGGATTCGCACACCCTGTATTATATATACAATAATTATTAATTCATTCAATAATAATAGGAACATAGGTCATACAATTTCATGTGAATTTCGATGGAATGAAGTTGATGCAAATCAGTACATGATAATTAAAAGGCTTCGTAATATTCAATTTCTAGCACATTTTATAAAACACACGGGTACATTCAGCTTAAGGAAACCTCTCCTTTAGGGGTGTATGGCGCTATCTGGGCACTGGTTCTTCCTCTCTACTCTGGCTTGACTGCGCAGTTAGATCAACAGGTATCGGCAGGTACCAATAGGTCGGGAAACCAAGAAGCCACGATGTCGTTAATCAAAGTACAAGAAGTTGAGAAGCCAAGAAGGTGTTGTTCTTCCTCCTCTGTAGAAAAACAATCGCAACTTCCTAATCTACTGCTGGAAGGCATGACTTCCATACTTACTCCATGACGGATATTCATCATTAATACTTTTAACCGCTGACACTGTTATACGTCAGGCTGCAGCTCCCATACTCCATAGGCTCCCATATAGGCAATAGAATAACGATCAATACAGTTTTAATGATATTTACACGTTCCCCACGAAGAATAACGCTCTCTCTAACAGACCCCATCCTATAAGGTTTCGTAACATATATGTAACGGCGTTTCCGTGACTCTCTCAGAGGCAGTAGTTATACCAAAGTAAACCCACTAGATTTAGGTTCTACAATTATGAACATTAAGTAAAATACACATGCATCGTACAATTAACTTACCACTCAGCAACAGCTCAAATGCCGACAAGATACCAAAGATACCACGCTCTGACAAAGGATGTTTGCGGGTTCCCTGACCTTCCCCACTCACAAGACTAGTACAAAGTTACAGTTGCAGTTGTGGCCTCCTCTTCGGCACGAAGCTGGTGAGTGCTCTCAGCGGTCTGAAGTTGGAAGGAGCGTTCGGGGATTTATACCCAGTCGGGTAGCGTCCCAAGACGCTCACCGAGTGTACATTAGTTATCCTAATAGCCACCCCCGTCGACTCCACGTCAAATACTATTGAAGCATCTCTACCCCCCAAGCAATTCCCAGGTGATCTGATCGTCAAGTACGGCGGTCAAGTAAACATTCCCTACTTTCCCCCTCTGGCATACAATAACTCTGTCTCCCCGCCGTCAACTATCTTCCCACGCTATTTATACCTTGCCAGTCTGTCACCCTGTTACACCAAACACTACACAGATATGAGAGTGTGGGGCTTGAGTGATGAGATATGTAATGATAATTACATCTGGATCTGGACTTATATCACACAGATATGAGAGTGTGAACCTTGAGTCATGAGATATTTAATGATAATTTAATCTAGATCTAGAGCTATATCACACAGATATGACAGTGGGAGCCTTGAGTCATGAGATATTTAATGATATTTAAATGTAGATCTAGATTTATACCATACAGGTATGAGAGTGTGAGCCTTGAGTCATGAAATATATGTAATGATATTTAAATCTAGATTTAGATCTATATCACACAGATATGACAGTGTGAGCACTGAGTCATGAAATATATGTAATGATATTTAAATCTAGATTTAGATTTGTACCATACAGGTATGAGCGTATGGGCCTTGAGTGATGAGATATATGTAATGATATCTAAATCTAGATCTAGATTTATACCATACAGATATGAGAGTGTGAGCCTTGGGTGATGAGATATATGTAATGGTATTTAAATCTGGATCTAGATTTGTACCATACAGGTATGAGAGTGTGAGCCTTGGGTGATGAGATATGCAAGGATAATTAAATCTAGATCTAGATTTATATATTGCATAACACGAAAGTGTGAGCCATGAGTAGATCCAGATTTCTATTACACAGAATGACATCAGAGTGTGAGCCTTGCCCTTGAGTGATGAGATAATGTATTAGGCTTAATGATAATTAAATCTAGATCCAGATTTCTATCACACAGATTTGAGAGTGGGAGCCTTGAGTGATGAGATATCTAATGACAATTTAAGATCTAGATCTAATCTAGATTTATACCACACAGGTGTTGAACCACAGCAATGTGTGAGAGTGGGTCTCGAGGTATGAGACGCAAAGAGTGGGTTCAACAACATTCTGCCACCAAGGAAAGTTTTCACGTTCTCGCGGCTACTACTTTAGACTATTAGAGTGGGCATTACCCAAGGAATTCACCATTTGTTCGGCTGTTATAAATAGCCGTGTTAAAGGGAGGTGACTCCCAATTTCAATTAACAGGCTTTACCCAAGGAATTCGGTGACGTAATGGTCGCCTGTGCGGTTGTTATAAATAGTCACGGAGATTCCAAAGAGGTACCTCCTTTCCGGCAACGCAGTGTAAAAAAGATTCTCGCGTCCTGGACTAATGAAGAAGTACGACATGCAATTCAAGCAATCGAAGTGGGTTTACCAATAAGGAGAGCATGTGAGGCATATGGGATTTCTTATGGAACATTGTATGATAAACTGGCAGGGAGAAGAAAATTACAAGTAACACATAACACAGTTTTGACGCCAGAGGAGGAGAGGGAGATTGTAGCATGGCTGGGAGAGATGTCCAGAAGGGGATTTGGCAGAACAAATTAAGATCTTTTAGATGCTGTGAAAAACCTCTTAGATTATAAAGGGAGAACAACTCGTTGGGAAAAAAACAGACCTTCAAGAGCTTGGTTTGATTTGTGCAGGAAACGTCATCCGGGAATTACCTTTAGAAAACCTCAAAAATTAGGATATAGTAGAGCCCAAATAACAGAAGCAGAGATAAAATTTTGGTTTGAAGAATTTAAGGGAACCATTAGTGCAACTGATGCCACCATCTTCATTGATCCCACTCGAATTTTCAATGCTGACGAGTCTGGTTTTAGTTTAGATGCCACAACTGGCCGAGTCCTTGCATTTACAGGAAACAAAAATGTATATCAAATATCCTCAGAAACACGCAAAATGATAACAGTCCTGGTTTGTTGCAATGCTGTGGGCAGCTTTGTGAATCCACTAATAGTCTATCCCGGGTCTCAGTTCTGAGGGTTTCAGCCAGATGATATTTTCCCTAACACAGCAATTGGTAAATCCCCCAAAGGATGGATCAGTGGGGACCTGTTCACCAGCTGGCTGGAAAAATGTTTTATCCCACAAACAAGAAATGTGAAGAAACCCCTGGTCCTCCTCGTGTACGGGCACAAGTCACACCAATCTATGAAAATTTCAGAACTGTGCAACCAGAATGGCATCATCCTTTACTGTCTTTTAGCCCATGCCTCCCACATCCTTCAGCCTCTGGACGTTGGCGTTTTTTCCTTGATGAAGGCTGCCTGGCGGGAAGCAGTGAGAAACAAACCGAGATTGCCGTAATAAAAAAAAGATCCTTTGCCCCAATGTTCAGGATGGCATATGAAGAAGTGGTGCAAAAAAAGATTTGTGTCCAAAAGGCCTTTAAGAAATGCGGCCTATTTCCATTAGATTTCTGTTCCATTGATTTAACAAAGGGCATACCCTCTGAGCCAGTGGCCTCAAGTTCAAGCACTTCAACTTCATGCAATGCTTTTGCAGATCCCCCACCCTTCATTGCTTCTCCACCCTATTCTATAGCTCTGCTATCCATATCCAGTACATGCTCTGCCCCTGACCCACTAGCAGTTAATACACCCCCTGATCCTATCGTACCAGCAGTTTATACACCCTCTGAGCCTGTCCCAGTTCCACCAGCAGTTCATGCACCCTCTCCCACCGGCATCCGCAGTCAGATCGAGGACCAACTCTGACCTTGAACCACTTTTCCAGGCAGGCTGTTCAAAGAATTCAGACACAGGAACACCTATAGCAAACACCTTGAGGCAGCTGATAATGCTAATATCTCAGCTGGGAGAAGAGAATACCAATCTGTATTTAAGCCGCTATGAACGTGGTGAGCTTCCACAATTTCATCAAGATCCTTTATATACCCTGTGGCACCAATATTATACAGAAATGTTGGGACAGGAAGCAGCAACAACTTCAGGGGAACCCATACAATTAGAACATCCACTAGCCCTGCCAGTCATTAGAGGGAAAGGAAAGGGGAGAAAACTGCAGAGAAATTACCAAATCTTATTAGTGGGGAAGAGTTTAGGACAAGACTGCATGAAAAAGCAATTCAAGAAGAAGAGGAAAAGATCAGGAAAGACACAAAACAAGCTGAGATTGAAAGAAAGAAAAGGTAAATGGCTTTGGAGAAGGAGAAGAAGAAGGAAAGGAACGGAGCAAGGCTTTTAGAGCAGGAAAGAAAGAAGGTAGAGAAAGCAGAGAAGAAACAGAAGGCAGAGGAGGACAGGAAAAGAAAGAAGGAATTGGCAGCTGCAAAGAAAAAGGAAGTTAGAAGGAAGAAGAGGAGGGTACAGTTTGAAGAAGATACAGATGAAACAACGGAAGGTGAAATGGAGATGGTACTGGATGATGATGATGATGTCTTGGTGGAAGAGGAGTTGATAAGGATGTAGGAGATGTTGGAAAATGAAGAAGTTGATCAGGAGGATGAAGAGGAAAGAGGAGATGGGTGGCGATACTGTAAATAGTGAACAAGAGGAAGAATGTGGTGACAGAGATGTTGTGGTTGAGAAGAGTGTAAATGATAGTGGAAATGTTGGGGGGGGGGGGCAGATGATTGGAACTTTGATGACAGTGATAATTTTGAATATTTGTTGAGCCAGAGAGTGAGGAATAAATGCATTGTGTGTTATAACAAAAGCAATAACAGACAGTGGATTGAATGTTCAGAGTGCCAGCGGTGGTTTCATTTTGGATGCATAAAATCAGTGCACTTGAAATTTTGAAAGAGATGAGTGATGGAGAGATTGAAAGTCTGCCTTTTTTGTGTGATTTCTGTGTATGAAAGAGATGACTGCACTGTGCGTTTGTGTGTTTTAATTTATTTAAATCTACATAACCTGTTATGCAATATACACGTAATTCACAAGCTTTTGCTATGAATGTTCATTATTCAACATCTTTACTGTTGTGTTAATAACATCAGACTTGAATTTGTACATAGCAAATAGTGAGCTTTAGCTCCCAAGAGCCATCCGTATTGACATCAATCTTCAAGTTCAATATAGTGCAGCTTTTTTCTGCTTTGATTGTTGCAATTTGATTACTGAATCTTAAGTAACTTGTGTTGTTGTTGTTTTTTTGTTTATTCACAGCTAGACTGCAGCTATTGCTGCTTGCATAATAACTTTTATAATTTGTAGCCTACCATCATTTTTTTTTATCTACAAATTAAATTATTCCAACTGTTCAAGCTCTTTTGAGCCATGAATTTGATACTATTGTACTTCAAATGGATTTTATGATATTGGCTATCTAGATCTAGTGTCTAGTTTATGAGCTTTTGCTCTTGTCTTTTGATTACCAAGTTCATTGTAAATTTTCAGCCATTACTACAGTGCCTATAATTTGGTTTAATTTATTAAACAGATATTAATTGTGACTATTTTGAAATATTTCACCTACTGAATTGTTCAGTCACGAAGTTTTTGCTGATTTCAAACATGTTGTTGCTGGTATTGTGAAAGAGGGAAGTAATGGTGGTGAGACAACAATGATGATGATAAAGATGATGCTATTGTGATTATGATCATGGTGGTGGGGCATGCTGATGAAGAGCAGCTCACAAAAATAAGGCAAAATGCCAGCCCGAGGATGAGAAAGAGTTGGGGGGGAGGGGGGGACATAGAAAAGCAGAAAATGGGAAGAAGGATTAAGACTAGAGATCTATTTTGATATTTATCACACAGAGAAGCATGCACTGATTGCACTTACATACAAGTGACTGCGCGACCAGCATCTTATGACTGCACCACCAACAGGTGACCGCACAGACATGCATGTGATGCTTACACATGAAAAGTATTCTGACCAGCACAGATTAACTGAGAGAGAATTTTAAGTGTTCACTGACAAGCCCAAAGTTTAGTGGTTAAATTGAGCCAGTCAGAAGCTCGCTGGGCTTTGTTTACTTCCGGGCATTTACAATTTCCTGTCTCGTGACCGCACCTAGTGCATTGACCATAGATCTAGATTCTAGATACTAGAGTCTAGATCTAGATCCGTAAATCTAATCTATATCTGTTGTACCTTAGAAAAGAAATACATTTTAAGTGAAAGGTTGTTTGTTTGTTGTTGTTTTTTTGCCCTTTGCTGGCGCCCTTGAAGCTTTCTAAGAGAGCTAGCTGACGGAGGGTGTGGGTGTGTGTGTGGGGGGGGGGGGGGCAAGGGGGCATTAGGAGCGTTTTGTATGGGACAACTATGAAACATGAGGTAGATTTAGATATCTAGATGCAAGGATTCATTGATCAGGGATCAGACTCATCACCTCACAGTTAGAAACCAAAACACTGCCTATCCCCGTCAGGACAATTGCAGTGACAGCAAATCTGGACTCAGCGGTTTTCTGTGTTCAATTAGCCGGTTGTGTCTTGTATGTGGGGACAATGAATTAAATAAGTCAGCATCCCTTTAATTTTTGGCCCCAGCAGCCAGAATGTAATTATCCCTGTAAATGAGAGTCGAGCATGGCACACACGAAAAGTCCCATATGGACATATTTGTATTGGGAAAGGAGCAAGAGAAACTATAGCTGTTTCTTGCCTGCTATGCAAACATACAATGCAGTAGGCCTACACGAAGAATACATCAAAATTCAATTTGATGTAGATCTAGCACTTAAAAAGTCAAACATCCCAAAGAATTTGATGGCACTTCAGCAACTGAAGCCTCCGCACTTCACCTCACTCCACAAATTACGCTGGAAAGGAGAAACAAAAATGAATGTTGCGGCCTAACCAGCCGCAGTAACAAGAGTGGAACCTACACCAATGGTTCATCTACACTTATCTTTACCTGTCTTGTCACAATTTATGGTGCCCAACATGGGGCGGTAACTGACTGTCGAACGGGAGCTGAATGTGGACACAGCCTGGAACTCTGATATATGAATTGCATGTCGGGGCACCGTGGCCGGAGTGACCATATTTTTATGTGAGTATTGCCGATGCGCTGGCCTGAGAGTATTGCCGATGCGCTGGCCACGGATTCGCCGCTGAATGGGCCCCAACGTATGTTGCAACATTGTGACATTGTGTTGAACTGTAGTGTTGTGGTCAGTAATTTGGCTGACTGTGTATGTGTTACTCCCCGTTATTAGTGTTACTGTGTGAATTGTTGCTGGGGGTTATCTCTGACAAATATTATTCAGACGATACTCTGCACAGAAGAAACGGACGAGAGGGACTGGTCACTACTGTCGTTTGGATTTCGTCTGCGGTGGCCTCAACTGTTTAACTAACTTGTTGTCCAATTTTTATTTGTATTAATTTGCTTCCTTTGATGAGCATTTTTATATATTCATACTATTATTCAATGCCATTTATTTATGCATTTAGCTCCGTATGTAACCCTAAACCCTTATGTTATATCAGCCACATGTCTGTATCTTTCTGTTTCCTGACTTCCCGTGCAGCGATAGTTAGCGCTTCATGAATAGTATGGTATCTTTTGGTAGGTGTGGCATTCCATCCCTTCTCGCCTTTCACTTCCCTTGTACTCTAGCTTGGCGCTGGCACCGATTCACCTTTCTGTCCATCCTGCAATTCCTGGCATATTGTCACTGGTATTCGTATTCGCGGAGGTTTCGCACGGTCATTATCAGTTATAAAGACCACTGATCTCCGGTGGTCTCCCGACTCTCTGACTCCTGGGCACGAGCACCTTGACAGCGATAAATTAGATGCAGTTAACGAGCATTCCTTTGGGTCCATCGTCCTTACAACCCTCCATTGTCCGCTTAGCATAATAATGTTGTCGATGCAAGCCGTATTGTAAATAACAAGATAACACGGGGAGTGGGAAATGTTTGCTTGACTGAGAAGTTGATGTTGGTCATAAATTATTCCTACAGGGTGTCAGGAGTTGGTTTGTTTAGAATTTGGATGGCTTATTTATTCGACTGCATTTTAGATTCTAAGAAATAACTAAACCTCACTTCCCGAGCATACTAATCACTAAATAATAAAATGTGTAACTTTTAGGTCAGGCCCGCAGGACCAGAACCACGATGTATTGATGGAACAGTTACAATAGATACAATATAAATGTAAAACAATATCATGAACAACAGTAATAATAGTAATTCCTAATAAGTCTAACTATGCTAACTAACTAAATGATCCTTATTGCCAAGGGCTGAACTGTATACTGGATTACACAAGCAATTCTATATTTCACATCCTGGAGGCATCAGAATATCTCGGATACTTTAAGTCATAAACAACTCGCAGTTTACAGCTGGCCTAGTTCGCCAAGGAGACGTCGGCACAGTTAAATCTATACTTTCAAACCACTCGTACTATTAAGGAGTTACCCTCACATGGGATAGAATTTAGACATAACTCTGGGATGAACCGGTAACTCCCAGACTCACCCAGACAATTCAAGTTACAGTTATATTTTATAGCACTAGATTGTAACACTAGATCCCACGTAGAACTTCTCCCGAAAGACGACGTTCTCTCCCTTCGTTAGATGGACCCTGCGTCTATTATTCTCGTGCAGCAGATCCGTCTCCCCATGAGACCTCTCTGGCTTAAATTTCTGCCCCGATAATTTCCATTGTCTGCTCAATAGCTTTGGATTTTTAGTGCCATGGTCTAGCTGGTCATCAATGTCATTGCCAGCTCTAGTCCACGTCGCCACACGTCAGTTTTCCGTCTAGGCGAAAACTTCTCCCCCAAAAAAGGCCTGAATGCTTTCACGAGCAGGCGAGCTCGTCTAACATTAGTGAGAACCCGTGCCGCGGTGGATAATATAGGCTACTCTAGCCCCCGAGGGTCACATGACCACTGGTGGGCTCCTGATTAGCTACCTCTTTCTAAATAAAAGCATTATCCATATGGACATGATTTTAATTCTCTTAATTGGATTATTTCCCCTAGACCACAATTAGCTGCTCCTCACACAGGGAACGCCGTTGCGAATTAATTATAGTGTTGTTCGTCTTTATCTGCATTACTAGCCCGACGATCGGTCAGGTCAGCCTATGCTGCTCCCAATTTGATAGTAGATGGTACTACCTGCATCTGTCCTACTGCCTTGTAGTTGCATACAGGAGTATGAAAGGCTAAGGGAGTAAATCCCAACAGAAAATCCGGAGGGAGAGCCCCTAAGCAGACTGCAGGGAGGAATGCACCAAACTGTCTTCTGACAGCTCCTGCAACACTGTTGATTCCATGTGTATCGTCCATGTCGTTCCAATGGATCAAATCAACACTGTCGAGAGGCGGAGAGTGCGCCATGGGCTAGGCACTTTCTCCATATTCACAGCCCAGACGTGCAGCACAAAACAGGGAGGACACTGCAAATATGAGCAAGCTCTGTGTACACACCCATGTTCAACTACAGCTATAGCAGCATCTTGGAGAATGGAGAGGACACTTCATCCTACTTTGAAGTAGGGAACCAACACGGAAAACGACAGTTACGGGTTATAAGCCTTCTCTTATTGGCGTAAAGAGATAGCGCCAAGGATCGTCTTCGACGGTGGGAGTCAGCTACCGCCCGCCTCAAGCTGGGCAGCCACCAGCCAGTAGGGTGCTGATCCGCCACGTCTGCCTGCTCCTATGGGTGTGTGGAGATAGGACAAAAATCGAAGAGTGGACGTTAAAACCCGCACCAGGCATTAAACAAAAGAAGTCTTCCCAGGTGGAACTTGGGACATGGAATGTAAGGACAATGTGTACCGGATTTGACCAAGACCTGGACAAGACAGAAGATCTGAGAAAAACTGCCATCATAAACAGGGAACTTGCAAGACTTAATGTTGACATTGCTGCCCTACAAGAAACCAGGCTTGCAGGCTCGGGCTCAGTTACAGAGAACAATTACACCTTCTACTGGCAAGGCTTGGGACATAATGAGAATCGTTTATACGGAGTAGGCTTTACAGTCAGAAACAGCCTCGTCAACAAGATCAGCACACCCCAATGAACATCAGAGGGTGTCATTTCAACAAAAATAGCAACAAAAACTGAAACAGCCCACATAATCAGCGCCTGTGCTCCTACTCTAAATGCTGACAATGACAAAAAAGATGCATTTTATGAGGATTTGCAGAGGGTAATACGGAATATTCCAAATAACGACCAGATTTTCATTTTCGGTGACGTTAACGCAAGAGTTGGAGCTGGCCATCAAGCGTGGCCAACCTGTTTAGGCCAGTCTGGACTTGGCAAGATCAACGAAGGCGGTCAGAGGCTACTCGAGTTCTGCGCAGATAACAACCTATGGGTCACAAAATCCTTCTACAATGGAAAAGTCCACCACAAAGTATCATGGCGATACCCAATATCTGGCCACTGGCACCAAATCGACCTTGTCATTGTTAGAAGAAGACACATCATCTCAGTAAAATCAACAAGATCATACCACAGTGCCGGCTGCAATACAGATCACCTGCTGGTTCTAGCTGAGAGGAAAATCACTGCCAGAAAAGTGTTCAGGTCCAGGCCCCTCTGTGATGTTTCCACTTTCTCTCACGCTGACACTTTGCGCTTAATCCTATCTAATAGTCAGGATGGATGCCCTGGATGATCAATTGCTTTTGGCTAAACTTTGCTATTACATTAATGGATTAATTTCACGCACTCTTCCTCTCACTAACTTTCTTCTGACACCAGCCGTGATAGGCATGGCACCAACACACTAAGTAATCGACTATCTCTCTTCTATAAGTTATAACAAACGATATCTGTATTGCTTATCTATACAATAATTATTAATTCATTCAATAATAATAGGAACATAGGTCATACAATTTCACGTGAATTTCGATGGAATGAAATCAGTGCAAATCAGTACATGATAAGTAAAAGGCTTCGTAATATTCAATTTCTAGCACATTTTATAAAACACATGGGTACATTCAGCATAAGGAAACCTCTCCTATAGGGGTGTATGGCGCTATCTGGGCGCTGACTCTTCCTCTCTACTCTGGCTTGACTGCGCAGTTAGATCAACAGGTATCGGCAGGTACCAATAGGTCGGGAAGCCAAGAAGTCACGATGTCGTTAATCAAAGGACAAGAAGTTGAGAAGCCAAAAAAGTGTTGTTCTTCCTCCTCTGTAGAAAAACAATCGCAACTTCCTAATCTACTGTTGGAAGGCATGACTTCCATACTTACTCCATGACGGATATTCATCATTAATACTTTTAACCGCTGACACTGTTATAAGTCAGGCTGCAGCTCCCATGCTCCATAGGCTCCCATATAGGCAGTAGAATAAACGATCAATACAGTTTTAATGATATTTACACGTTTCCCACGAAGAATAACGCTCTCTCTAACAGACCCCATCCTATAAGGTTTCGTAACATATATGTAACGGCCTTTCCGTGACTCTCTCAGAGGCAGTAGTTATACCAAAGTAAACCCACTAGATTTAGGTTCTACAATGATGAACATTAAGTAAAATACACATACATCGTACAATTAACTTACCACTCAGCAACAGCTCAAATGCCGACAAGATACCAAAGATACCACGCTCTGACAAAGGATGTTTGCGGGTTCCCTGACCCTCCCCACTCACAAGACTAGTACGAAGTTACAGTTGCAGTGGTGGTCTCCTCTTCGGCACGAAGCTGGTGAGTGCTCTCAGCGGTCTGAAGTTGGGAGGAGCGTTCGGGGATTTATACCCAGTCAGGTAGCGTCCCAAGACGCTCACCGAGTGTACATTAGTTATCCTAATAGCCACCCCCGTCGACTCCACGTCAAATACTATTGAAGCATCTCTGCTCCCACAAGCAATTCCCAGGTGATCTGATCGTCAAGAACGGCGGCCAAGTAAACACTACCCTTTTCGGGTGTCAAAACGCTTTCCGTTGCATCGGCTACTTTCCAAGTCTGGCCTACAATAATTCTGTCTCCCCGCCGTCAACTATCTTCCCACGCTAGTTATACCTTGCCAATCTGTCACCCTGTTACACCCTCAACAAACCAAAGATAAAAGCTAGAAATTTCGGCAACCCTGAGCTGAAGGCCAAATTTCAGACAAAACTTGAGGAACTGCTCCCAAACTTTGACGAATCCACCACTGATGAGATGTGGACCAGCCTGAAGACGGCCATATACGATGCAGCTTCCCAAGCATTTGGCACAGGCAAAATCTCAAGAAGGGACTGGATCGCAGCCAGCGCATCCATACTTAACCCACTAATAGAAGAGAAGCACAGGGCACGATTGCACATGACAAACATCCTTCAGAAAGTACAAAGAACCAGTTGAGATCAGCAAAAGCAAACCTTCAAAGAGAATCGACAATACAGGCCAACAACTATTGGAAAAACCTCTGTATTGAAATTCAACAGGCTTCAGACATTGGCGACACCAGGAGGATATACGAGAAAATCAGAGTTGCCCTTGGCCCACAGATCAACAAGGGACCTCTCAAATCATCCGAAGGCCACCCAATCATCGATAAGACCTTGCAGGTGGACAGATGGGTTGAACACTATTCTGGACTCTACTCACAAGATCGTTCATTAGATGGCAGACTTGACGCACTAATTCAACAACTTGCAAAAATGCCAGAACTTGATGAGGAACCAACAACGGAAGAACTGTTTCGGGCAATCGACGATCTACAGGGAGGAAAGTCTCCTGGAAAAGACCAAATACCAGCAGAAATACTGAAAGAGAACAAAGAGCTCCTCCTTCCGTACCTATACAAGCTCTTGATTGTCTGCTGGAGACAGGGGAAAATACCACACGATATGAGAGATGCCAACATAATAACCCTGTACAAGAAAAAAGGCGACAAAGGAGATTGCAACAACTACAGAGGCATATCACTCTTAAGTATAACTGGGAAAACATTTGCGCGGATCCTCCTCAGGCGCCTGCAGAAATTGGCAGATCGCATCTTGCCAGAGAGCCAGTGCGGCTTCAGATCAAGTTGCTCAACAATGGACATGATACAGTGGTCTCCGTCTAAGAACTCGCCGCCTTAGAACCCGCTGTTGCCGCGAAACCGAATTTTTTCACTATAATTTACATGCGTAAGAATCCGCTCTGAAACGAAAAATCCGCCTAAGAACCCGGCATTTGACCGTGAGACAAGCACACTTTTACGTAAAATTTCGATATTAAACACAAAATTCTCTTTCAAGTTGACGGAATAGAACAAAGCCACACAGTACATTGAAAGAGAACAGGTGGAGGGAAAGTAGGGGGAGGCGAACCGCACAAAGGATGGAGCCCAGTTACGTCTTTCGTGTGCAAGCAGGCCACTCCTAGACTAAATTAGCATAGTCATTACCTAACATCTATTGTTGTCTGACTCGAGGGGCAGAATTTTATACGTAATTGACCACGCGCTTGGTTTGCATGACACATGTACATGTACTGGGGGCTGTATGTGGGTATTACACATGGTATCACTGGGCCTCGTGTTGTATCCGCCTAAGAGCCCGGTCCGCCTAAGAACCCGCTTTTTCTGTCTACCGTTGACCCGGTTCTTAGGCGGAGACTACTGTACTTTCCCTTCGCCAACTACAGGAAACGTGCCTTGAACAACATCTCAATCTTCACATGGCTTTTGTAGACCTCCCAAAGGCATTTGACACAGTCAGCAAATCAGGACTGTATTTGGTACTACATAAAATTGGATGTCCCCCAAACCTGCGGAACCTTATCATCTCTTTCCATAAAGACATGAAAGGTACTGTTCTGTTCGACTGCAGTAAATCAGAGAACTTCGACATCCGAAGTGGAGTCAAGCAGGGTTGTGTCCTTGCACCATCCTCTTCAACATCTACTTTGCAATGCTCCTACAGTGTGCCTTTAAGATATCACCTGGAGATGGAACAACAAAGATAAAGAATTGTGAAGCATGCGTCCTCAGTTCACTCCTTTACGGATCAGAAACGTGGACACTGTACTCAGGACAGGAGAAGAGACTAAATACCTTTCACCTCAGATGCCTCTGAAAGATCCCTGGCATCAGCTGGCATGAGAGAAAGACCAACACACAAGTCTTAGAAGAAGTAGAACTGCCGAGCATGTACACCATCCTGTGCAAACGAAGACTGAGATGGCTGGGTCACGTAAAACGAATGGACGACAGCAGGATCCCCAAGCAGTTGCTTTTTGGTGAAGTGGCCTAAGGCGACAGACAGCGTGGAAGACCAGAGCTAAGATTCAAGGACAAGTGCAAAAACAACATGGTAAAATTTAACATCAACCCTGGAACTTGGGAAGAACTAGCAGAGGACCGTTCAGCTTGGAAGTCCACAGTGAGAGATGGAGTCCAACACTTCGAGAACAACATCATCTCAGACCAAATTGAGAAGCGCCAAGTAAGAAAGGAGAAACCCCCCCCCCCCCACAATCTCGCGGCACCTCTCTATTCTGCCAGTACTGTAGTAGGAGATGCTTATCCAACATCGGTAGGATAAGCCATGAGAGATGCTGCGGGAGAAAGGAGTAAATTTAGCTGCTGACCGTCTGTCAAGACGAAAAGAGCCAAGTAGACCCGACGGTGAACATTAATTAATGCCGCTATTTTCTTTTACTGTACTGTAACGCACTGAGCGCCGCGCAACCGATACGCCCTCTCCCGTTTAACTTCGCGGTGTAGCCGGGAGTGTAGAAGTGTCTGCATTTAAACATATTTATAACATGTAACATATAAACATATATATACAGTTTAATTGCTCGAGTTGTTTATTGATACTTTCCAATCATAAATAGTGATAGATGGCGTCCAGAAAGATATCAGTTGCCGCGGCAAGGGAAAACTAACACCTTCAGTCCATTCTTGATTCAATTGATTTACCGACAGCTGAGGATAGGGAAGAAGTAGTAAAGAAGGTGGGCCCTAAAACTCCGTCAGGTTCGGCGGCGGAAGAAAATTTTAATACAATGCATCCAATCAGGGCAGCTGAGCAACCCAGATTGTCTACCTTTTCGGGGGAAGATGGGATTTTATCAAGACCGCATATTAGTTGCAGCAATGCCCCGTTCGTTGAAGGGCCTCCCTGCCGACCTTATTGTCCAGATGGGAGAGAAAGCGACATGTGAAAGATATTACACAATTTAGACTCTTTGTATGGCAATATTTTACCATCGGCCGATCTCCTCCAAAAGGTGGCAACGGCTGTACAGACACACGAGGAGTCTGTGACACCGTGGACTGTGCGTCTTCAGTCGTTAGTAGCCTAGATATCGAAAAAATCTCCACCGCTGATGTCGTCAGCGGGTGCGGTCGACATGTTGAGGTCGACATTCTACTATGGTATGGTAGATTTCACCGTGCAGCAGGCAATCAAAAACAAGTACGACTCAGATTTAGATTTTGAGGAATTGTTAGTTGCCGCCCTCGTGAAGGAAGTTAAAAATAAAACTGCAGTCACGGCATCGAGGCCAACCGTCCACAGTGTGGGACCGGTTGATGACGGCGGTGCTGAAAATAGACTGCAGTGCCAGATGAATAGTTTGGCCAAAGCAGTAGAAGAAATTAACATTAATATAGCACATTAACTGTCTTTTTTTAGCAGCTTTTCTGTGTTTGAAATCCTCTGTGAAGAGCGAGGGTCAGCATATTAAGCTTTATACTGACAACATTACAACAGTAGCATGTATCAATAAACAAGGTAGCCGTAAAACAGATTGCAACCACAAATACATGTAACCGGATCTATTTGCACGTGGTGTATTGACACAAAGAATCAAGTAATTGCATTTCACATTCCTGGGCGTGATAATGTGCTCGCTCACTTGGAATCGAGAAGAGACAGAAGCGAAATCGAGTGGAAATTGGATGACAATGTGTTTAATGAGATCAATAAGCTTTGGGGCCGTTTGAAATAGATTCGTGTGCGTCTCGGATCAACAATAAGTTGTTAGCATATGTATCCTGGAAAGGCGACCGTGATGCTTGGGCAACCAATGCTTTAACTTTGGACTGGGGTAATCTAAGTCAGATGTATGCTTTCCCTCCCTTCAGCCTTATACCATCAGTACTACAGAAAATGGACGGAGAAAAAACACAGGTCACTTTGATTGTTCCTCTACAGAGGGCACAGACATTGTTCTCTCAGATATTGTACATGTACATGCTAGTTGTGACGAGGTGAGTTAGTATTTCCGTGGGGATACAGCTCTCGACTGCACGAGAGGCCAACCCACACTCGGACTACCACACCAAATAACAGAACAAACACAAGAGTAAACTTTTTGTCTGGCCTGAAGGGCCATATATATATATTATAAATTGGACTGCATGTTCAGATAATTATGGGTATTGAATTCAAAATAGCAACTGCAAATCAAGTATTCCTAATGAGTTAAAATAAATGGAAACTCCAAGTCAACCAGTCATAATCATATGCCATTAACACTAGCGCTAACAACAATATCTACTGGCATCGCAATGCACAGGAGTGCCACCATAAACAATTCGATATAGTAAATCAACTGCAGTTGCTAAACACAATTCCACTCTAAGAACTCCAAATGTGAATATTACACACAACTCAGCTCAAGAGCGCAAATTAACAGCTACCAAACAACATCTATCAAATATTTCTATACACTACTTTCAGTCCCTATATTTCACAAAACTGGTCTCCTCAGGCAACAGTTCCTGGAACACACACAACTTGGATGACTCTTAGGTAGACGAAACAGACATACGTATGAACATACCCTGCTCGCTCACAAAAGTGAGCGATGTATCCAAAAGATCGCTGTGTACACACTGTAGTCTAGTGTACCGAGACTAGAGCTTTCTCTCCGTACTATACATTTTCAATAGTACGAGCTAACTGTCTACGTCTTCTCCGCTCAGGTGGGAAGCCGCACCGGAATCCGTCATTCTTGCCAATGCTAATAGAGTCTGAATCCGCATCAGAATGGTGAGGGTCTGCTTTTATACCCGCTGGTGGTTGCTATGAGTCTTTCATCTCATTGGTCAACCTGGCCCTAGCTACATAATAACAAATTTGTCTTACTGTTTAACCCCTTTAATACCCAAGAAGGGGACATTGTTGATGTTGTCTTTGAGGAAAATTCAGAAGCAGAGTCACGGTATGTTTAAGAGTTTTTTGTCATAATCCTCACTTTAGCATCGCGCTGGAATCCTGCTTTTTATTTTGTGTTGGCTCCTGGGCATGATTTGCGAAGAAAATTATTCCTTTTATTCTTTTAAGGGCTAATCTATACTTCAATGGTGAGAAAATTGCACAAAAGGTAGGATACAATGCTGTGTTTGCGCAAAACATGCTGTACCGAGATATGGGAAATTATACTTACACATTCTTTAACATAAAAGGAGAATCAAGGCCCAGTGATGCTGTGACTTTGTCTGTGACGGGTAAGAATAGAACTGCATCTATGTTAAAAGTTCAAAGAAATGATGGTGTTTTGAGCATTAACTTTTATCGCCGTGCTCGTGTGCAGAAAATTATTTGTCTATGAAGCTGATAATGGGACGATCTCTTTTCCTCACAATGGTTTTCAGATAGAGTACCAATGGTCTGCATGACGTTGTCTCCAAAAATATAGCATAACTTAGCAAAACTTAGATTGAATCTTTTATTGTCATCCTGATGCAGATGCAATTTTTGTTATCTAACTGATCAAACTTTGAAATTTATGATGTAATCAATGATTTTGCGAGGAATCTACTGGACAATGAACCCAACAATATCGATGGTATTGTACTCTAACCCTATCACTGGTTTTGGGATTGTTTTCCAGGAGACGAAAAAAAAACATCTTTTCGCGAGTTTTTTTATACAGGACTATATCTTTTTGGTCGCATTAATCAAACAAAACGTGTCTTTCTGTCGTAATACATTTTTTTTTAAATGCAGGTCTTTAAGCCGGTTAATCCTGTTACGCGGTTATCACACAAAGTATTGTCGGGCACTTACGCAGTTAGAGATACGATCGACTAGAGCACAACACAATTCCGCCACAGAAATCAGTTACACGATTAGAACACCCACATACACGGTTAGAATTGTGACTATTGAAGGCTTCGAAGCTCAATTCTGCTATTTATAGTGCGTGTAGACTTCCCATTTGAATAGGGAACCCCGGGAAAGGCGTGGTGACTATTTTTAGCTAAAGAAATGAGTTGGTCATTTTTTTGCAGTTACACCGTTAGTGCACAACACCATCGATATGTAACCTGTTTTGTCAATTGGACACGTAAGTCGGCTTCGGCCATATGAACTCAAACTTGACCCATTTAGGCAGTTTGGACAGAAATCTTTCTTGCCCGACTCGTCCTGTTTCCACCACCGAACCCTTGTTACTTAATTACCAGTTTGAGAAATTGGGTCACATTTCTATGATTGTAATTATCTTTCTTCACTGCCACAAAGAAACTTAGGTATGTAAGCGTGACTGTGTGCATCTTTTTTTTTTGGCCACAATGGGTGATGTTGAAAAGCACGCAGGTATTACCGAAAGCAGTGGTTATGCACTGAAAATTGATTTTGTTCAATCATAGAATGATAATACTTGACCCAGTGATCTGAAATTAAGTTACAGTGGCAGAATGGGGAAATCTGCACATTTATCAGCCCAGGGTGAGTTGGGGTTTGGCTGATTATGGATCGTCGGTCAAAAATTGGCAAAAAGAAAAAGTTGCATATAGCAAAGCCTCGCGTAAGAAATAATACCCAAACCATATAATGAAACACAAACTAAAAGGGAAGACAGAAAATGGCGGATAAAGCAGCTGCCTTTTTTTGGAAAAAAAAAAAGAAAAAAAAAAGGAAAATTGAACAGCAAAAATAATCTGAAGATAAAAAAAAAAAAAATGAAATATGTAGAATCTAAATATTATTATTATTATTGTACATAGCGCATATTCATTTGTAAAATGCTCTATGCGCTTTACAGAAGAAACCTGTCAACCGCAGAGCAGAATGGAGCGCCGGCGAAGCACTCAACACACAACACTGCTTCTTTCTATCTCCCTGTCTCGATCACTATCTCTCTCTATCTCTCTCTATTGTCACGATCACGTGCGTGAAGATGGTCACGACCACGTGTGTGATGAGTACCTAACTTATCTACCTTTCAAACCCAGCTAACAAGCCAAGCAAGCAGACCAGCGATCAATGGACACATGGAGTGAGATTTAAATTAACGATATTTAATTCTAAATGCATGACAAAACTTATGTCAAAACATTCAACTCATGATAATCACATACATAATCACAAAAACAGAGATATTTGAAATTCACTTTTGGGGATCATGGCTATTCTCTACTCCCCGATTCACATCTAGATCCAATCCCTCTGTCCATAAACTTAATTACGTATAGTTAATAGTCTCTGTCAACAGCTGCCCTCCTCGTTGATGCAGTTTCACGTCTCCAGAGTTCACACGATCCTTCCTAGATCTCTAACTTCGACGATAAAAGAGGAAACAGACGCCCCTGGCTTCACACAAATAAGAACACACAGTTCACACCCGCCATCGTAGATTACTAGCTCCTTGAGGGGTTCTCATCATACCGTCCTCAGGACTCTTCAACTTCTGCAAACACATAGCACACCGGCAGTTCACACCCGCCATCGTAAATCACGAGCTCCTGAAGGGTTCCCATCCTATCATCAGGACTCCTCAACTTCTGGTCCCCATGGCACGACCTTCCACTTGTCGCCCGGACCGATAAATTCTTCTTATTGGGAAATAAACGTGAACACCATGGATCCCTCACACACCTAACACTTCTGGTCCCCACTGGCACGACCTTCCACTTGTCGCCCGGACCGATAAATTCTGCGTATTCCTCTGGGACTGAATAATTTTGGGAACTTCATAGATCCCTCACATACATAACACCCCTGGTCCCCATGGCACGACCTTCCACCTGTCGCCCGGACCACTTCTCGCTGCGTCTTCCTTTAGGAATGAATAACTTGGGAACCTCGTGTGTCGAGCTTCTCCTCTATTTATACTCCCGAGGTTTTTGCACGCGCGACTAGTTTAAAGCGAGTCGTGTGTATCTATTCACGCTCGTCAACAATGTTAAAAACCGTGTTTTCCCCTGCTAAGCTCACCCCCCCTAGACTCGTGGCGCACAAGGCCACCGACCTTCCTCGTGATAGTAATCTTTCATGCTAGTCAACAACTTAAAAACTCCCCTTCTCCCCTACTAAGTTTACCCCCTCTATACTCGTGGCGTACAAGGTCATCAACCTTAATCGTGACACCTCCTTCCCACAAAACAAAATTTTGATCCCTAGAGCAAAATTTTTACAAGAAATTCAATAAATCAAAATTTCATTCAAATAAGAAGGGTAAACATAATCCACATACATAGCATCAATGACATCTGGAAAGGCAATCAGCAATTACATTCTCCTTCCCTTTTACATGAACAATATGTAAATCATATTTCTGCAACATCAGAAAATAAATCTGGATATCTCACACCAAATCTGTTCAACCGCTCTCCTGGACGCAATTTCACATAATGTAATTTCCCATCCATATTCTGTAAAATCTCAGAATTTGACAACTTAGGGGATATCACATCACGTCTGAGATGTACATCTTGAGTCTCTTCTTGTGACTCAATATCATTATCCACTTCATTCACTACAGCAACAATCTCAACTGGCTTTTCATGATACATTTTCAACATATTAACATGACACAACTGTGTACTCTTTCTCCTATCTGGAGTTTTTATAATATAATTGAGGTCATTAATTTTGTCTCAATTTCACAGGGTCCATAAAATCTAGCCTGGAGAGGATTTGACTCCAGGGGAAATAAAACAAGGACCTTATGTCCAGGTTTAAAACTTCTTGTCCTGGCCTTCCTGTCAGACCAAAATTTCATTTTCGCTTGGGCACATCCCAAATTCTCTTTTGCTAATTCACAAGCCTTATGCAGCCTATCTCTAAACTTCTGCACATAATCTACTACATCCATTTGAGGATCATCACCGACCCATTTTTCTTTTAACAGAGCCAACGGCCCACGAACATTATGTCCAAACACTAACTCAAAAGGACTAAATCCTAGTGATTCTTGAACTGACTCTCTAGCTGCAAACAACAGCAAATGTATTCCTTCGTCCCAATTTTTCTCGCTATCATAGCAATATGTTCTCATCATATTCTTTAAAGTTGCGTGGAACCTCTCTAAAGCTCCTTGAGATTCTGGGTGGTACGCAGACGACTTAATTTGTCTGGTCCCCAGTTCACTAATAACTTGTTTAAACAGTCTCGACATAAAGTTACTGCCCTGATCAGTCTATCTCTTTGGGCAATCCAAATAAAGTAAAAAACTTTACCAGAGCCTTCACAATACTCTGTGTCTTAATATTTCTAAGAGGAATCGCCTCAGGAAATCTAGTGGATGTACACATTATGGTTAATAAATATTGATTTCCTGAGCTGGTCTTTGGCAAAGGACCAACGCAATCAACGATAACCTTAGAAAAGGGCTCCCCACAAATTGGAATGGGCTGTAAAGGGGCCATTCTTTTTCCAGCGCCTGTCTTTCTTTATCTTTCTCTTGTCTTTCTTTATCTTTCTCTTGTCTTTCTTTATCTTTCTCTTGTCTTTCTTTATCTTTCTCTTGTCTTTCTTTATCCTTCTCCCGTGCCTCGTGTTCTAGCTTTTTCTGCTCTAGCTCGATCCGCATCCTCTCTTTCTGTAACTCAATATTAACTTCAGTTACTGATGCCATAGTTTCAAACTGAGCTAGCTCGTTTTCTTCTAACACATCATCGTCCACACAATACTCCGCAATATATCTCGATATTTCTGCTTTTCTTAAGCTAGCTTTCACATAATCGAGTCCTAATCTCTTACTAATCGTCAATAACTCCGGTTTCCTGAAGGTTAACAAATCCTCCGGTCTCGGTGACGTTAGAAAGGTATTTATCTCCATGGCCGCTGGTCTGACTTACAAAAATATTTCTACTACTTGGAAACACTCGTATGTGTCCTAAACTTTCAGATCCCGGACGATTCATATACGTCCTAACAGTTTATAAAATTTCAAATCAATTCAAATCAAATTCAGATCCCGGACGATTCACGTCCTACTCATTTAGATCAATTCAGATCCTATCAATTTCATATCCCGGACGAGCCCCCAATTGTCACGATCACGTGCGTGAAGATGGTCACGACCACGTGTGTGATGAGTACCTAACTTATCTACCTTTCAAACCCAGCTAACAAGCCAAGCAAGCAGACCAGCGATCAACGGACACATAGAGTGAGATTTAAATTAAATGATATTTAATTCTAAATGCATGACAAAACTTATGTCAAAACATTCAACTCATGATAATCACATACATAATCACAAAAACAGAGATATTTGAAATTTACATTTGGGGATCATGGCTATTCTCTACTCCCCGATTCACATCTAGATCTAACCCCTCTGTCCATAAACTTAATTACGTATAGTTAATAGTCTCTGTCAACAGCTGCCCTCCTCGTTGATGCAGTTTCACGTCTCCAGAGTTCACACGATCCTTCCTAGATCTCTAACTTCGACGATAAAAGGGGAAACAGACGCCCCTGGCTTCACACAAATAAGAACACACAGTTCACACCCGCCATCGTAGCTTACTAGCTCCTTGAGGGGTTCTCATCATCCCGTCCTCAGGACTCTTCAACTTCTGCAAACACATAGCACACCGGCAGTTCACACCCGCCATCGTAAATCACGAGCTCCTGAAGGGTTCCCATCCTATCATCAGGACTCCTCAACTTCTGGTCCCCATGGCACGACCTTCCACTTGTCGCCCGGACCGATAAATTCTTCTTATTGGGAAATAAATGTGAACACCATGGATCCCTCACACACCTAACACTTCTGGTCCCCATTGGCACGACCTTCCACTTGTCGCCCGGACCGATAAATTCTGCGTATTCCTCTGGGACTGAATAATTTTGGGAACTTCATATATCCCTCACATACATAACACTCCTGGTCCCCATGGCACGACCTTCCACCTGTCGCCCGGACCACTTCTCGTTGCGTCTTCCTTTAGGAATGAATAACTTGGGAACCTCGTGTGTCGAGCTTCTCCTCTATTTATACTCCCGAGATTTTTGCACACGCGACTAGTTTAAAGCGAGTCGTGTGTATCTATTCACGCTCGTCAACAATGTTAAAAACCGTGTTTTCCCCTGCTAAGCTCACCCCCCTAGACTCGTGGCGCACAAGGCCACCGACCTTCCTCGTGATAGTAATCTTTCATGCTAGTCAACAACTTAAAAACTCCCCTTCTCCCCTACTAAGTTTACCCCCTCTGTACTCGTGGCGTACAAGGTCATCTACCTTAATCGTGACACTATCTCAGAGCAAATTGTGACGCAGCCTGTTAACAACAGTACACAAAAGTTCACAACTCACAACTGACAATACAAATAATATTTGTAAATAGAATTATGTGTCTACTTAGCTGCGAGTTCTTGCTTGTATGCAGCATAGAAGCACATCTGCCAATGTGTGATGGCTCAAAGTGACGCATTCGGTTAGATCCCAAGATGAAGGCGCAATATGGTGCTCCAGAACATGATACAGGGTTGATGAGTAATATCGGGAGCAGCAGCAAAAAATATATTAGGGTAAAAAAGGGAAAAAACCTAAAAACAAAAAACAAAAAACAACTAACAAACTCACGATTATAGAACTATCTGAGGACAATTATGAATCGTCAGTATCTCTTTTATTTGTGTGCAAAATGTTACTTTTATGAATGAAATTAAATTTAAGTGCCTGAATCAGTTAATTAAGACTCCCTGTGACCAAATCCACTTTTCCAGTTTGACCAACTGAATCACATAATATAAATACCTCAGTGTTACTTTGTATAGTAGGCTTAATTCTCAAAGTGAAAAATGTCCAGTTGGAAATTTAGGATTCTATTCCCTGCATGGGCAGAAATGATTGCTTATCTTGTCATTGTAGAACTCACTCAATGACGAATAATATTTTTCATAAATATAATGGTTAATTTCTCTTTCTGCTCACCAGACTGGATAAGAGAGATTCAGAATACTACGCAGATTAAAACGAGAGAATCCAATGAATATTTGATTTGTGATGGCGGACGTTATTCACCAGGGATTCGTTATTGCACCATATATATTGATGGGCACAGGTAAGTTTGGAACTGATTTCATTCATTCTTATACTAATGATGTAGGCCTTCGTTTTCAAGTAACCTCTGGGTTCATACTAACAGAGCATAGCAAATCCTGCCGTTCTTTTGAATTTGATATTTAAAAGTATGCATTTTTGACACAGCCAATGACAGTTTCAACCATTCAATCGTTTTATTCCATTGAAGAGAATAACTAGGAATCTAGTTAGGTACCAGTACATTTCCACAGTTACTGTCATGGGAGTTCAGGTCTTAAAGACTTGTTGGGTGCACAATGGTATTTTACAATATGGGCCATTACTGCAACTCAGTATTTTCTCTAATTGGCTTTGCAATCAGATTATGCACTCCTGGCAACATTCAAACCGTGAACAGACAAAGGGTTCGTTCACACCAAACTAGCGACAACGGGCGTGTGAACACGGCCGAGGGCCCGTTTTGAAATGATCAAACATGAATATTTACAAAGTAAATTCTTTATAAAGCCATAAAACGCCAAGCCATCGCGCCCGTACCTAATTTAGCGTCGCTGAATTCAAATCTGTGCTCAAAAATAACATTTGATGAAAAAAAATGTATTTTAAATTTTTCTTCAAGCATCCCGCCTGTGCTTTTTTTAGACGCCATGTGCCTGGCGGCTTGGAGTGCGGGAAATTAAAGAAAAACAATCCCACGGCTGAGTGTCATTGAAATTTTACTGCAGTGGTAAAAGTGAAAAGCCGGACGGGCGAGAGAAAATGACTCGTCTGTTGTGGGTAGGTTGGTCTGAATCCGATCATAATATGATTTAGAGAAACTTTGTACCGTTGTCGCTCGGCCGTGATTGCACCTACGTTGTCGCCAGTTTGGTGTGAACGTACCGTAACTCTAACTTCAAAAACATTAAAAACTTATTTAAAATTCTAGCGAAAGTGCCTGCTCTGCGAACGGAAATACAGATAAATTGTGAGGTAAATCTATTCACGGTCTAATTGAGATACTCACTCATGTCCTGCACAGACTTCCCCCCCTCCCCCCCCCCCCCCATATTCCTGTATCCCCTTTCCTCCCCACCGTTTCCTTCCCTACATCCATCCCCACCCCTCTCCATCCCTCCCTTTCTGCATCCCCTCCCTTTCTCTCTCCCTTTCCCTTCGCCCATCCCTCTCTCCCTTCCCTTCGTCAATCTCTCTCTCCCTTCCTTTCGTCAATCTCTCTCTCCCTTCCCTTCGTCAATCTCTCTCTCCCTTCCCTTCGTCAATCTCTCTCTCCCTTCCCTTCGTCAATCTCTCTCTCCCTTCCCTTCGTCAATCTCTCTCTCCCTTCCCTTCGTCAATCTCTCTCTCCCTTCCCTTCGTCAATCTCTCTCTCCCTTCCCTTCGTCAATCTCTCTCTCCTTTCCCTTCGTCAATCTCTCTCTCCCTTCCCTTCGTCAATCTCTCTCTCCTTTCCCTTCGTCAATCTCTCTCTCCTTTCCCTTCGTCAATCTCTCTCTCCTTTCTCTTCGTCAATCTCTCTCTCCTTTCCCTTCGTCAATCTCTCTCTCCCTTCCCTTCGTCAATCTCTCTCTCCCTTCCCTTCGTCAATCTCTCTCTCCTTTCCCTTCGTCAATCTCTCTCTCCCTTCCCTTCGTCAATCTCTCTCTCCCTTCCCTTCGTCAATCTCTCTCTCCCTTCCTTTCGTCAATCTCTCTCTCCCTTCCCTTCGTCAATCTCTCTCTCCTTTCCCTTCGTCAATCTCTCTCTCCCTTCCCTTCGTCAATCTCTCTCTCCCTTCCCTTCGTCAATCTCTCTCTCCCTTCCCTTCGTCAATCTCTCTCTCCCTTCCCTTCGTCAATCTCTCTCTCCCTTCCCTTCGTCAATCTCTCTCTCCCTTCCCTTCGTCAATCTCTCTCTCCTTTCCCTTCGTCAATCTCTCTCTCCCTTCCCTTCGTCAATCTCTCTCTCCCTTCCCTTCGTCAATCTATCTCTCCTTTCCCTTCGTCAATCTCTCTCTCCCTTCCCTTCGTCAATCTCTCTCTCCCTTCCCTTCGTCAATCTCTCTCTCCTTTCCCTTCGTCAATCTCTCTCTCCCTTCCCTTCGTCAATCTCTCTCTCCCTTCCCTTCGTCAATCTCTCTCTCCTTTCCCTTCGTCAATCTCTCTCTCCTTTCCCTTCGTCAATCTCTCTCTCCCTTCCCTTCGTCAATCTCTCTCTCCTTTCCCTTCGTCAATCTCTCTCTCCCTTCCCTTCGTCAATCTCTCTCTCCTTTCCCTTCGTCAATCTCTCTCTCCTTTCCCTTCGTCAATCTCTCTCTCCTTTCCCTTCGTCAATCTCTCTCTCCTTTCCCTTCGTCAATCTCTCTCTCCCTTCCCTTCGTCAATCTCTCTCTCCCTTCCCTTCGTCAATCTCTCTCTCCCTTCCCTTCGTCAATCTCTCTCTCCTTTCCCTTCGTCAATCTCTCTCTCCCTTCCCTTCGTCAATCTCTCTCTCCCTTCCCTTCGTCAGTCTCTCTCTCCCTTCCCTTCGTCAATCTCTCTCTCCCTTCCCTTCGACAATCTCTCTCTCCTTTCCCTTCGTCAATCTCTCTCTCCCTTCCCTTCGTCAATCTCTCTCTCCTTTCCCTTCGTCAATCTCTCTCTCCTTTCCCTTCGTCAATCTCTCTCTCCTTTCCCTTCGTCAATCTCTCTCTCCCTTCCCTTCGTCAATCTCTCTCTCCCTTCCCTTCGTCAATCTCTCTCTCCCTTCCCTTCGTCAATCTCTCTCTCCCTTCCCTTCGTCAATCTCTCTCTCCCTTCCCTTCGTCAATCTCTCTCTCCTTTCCCTTCGTCAATCTCTCTCTCCCTTCCCTTCGTCAATCTCTCTCTCCCTTCCCTTCGTCAATCTCTCTCTCCCTTCCCTTCGTCAATCTCTCTCTCCCTTCCCTTCGTCAATCTCTCTCTCCCTTCCCTTCGTCAATCTCTCTCTCCTTTCCCTTCGTCAATCTCTCTCTCCTTTCCCTTCGTCAATCTCTCTCTCCCTTCCCTTCGTCAATCTCTCTCTCCCTTCCCTTCGTCAATCTCTCTCTCCCTTCCCTTCGTCAATCTCTCTCTCCTTTCCCTTCGTCAATCTCTCTCTCCCTTCCCTTTGTCAATCTCTCTCTCCCTTCCCTTCGTCAATCTCTCTCTCCCTTCCCTTCGTCAATCTCTCTCTCCCTTCCCTTCGTCAATCTCTCTCTCCCTTCCCTTCGTCAATCTCTCTCTCCCTTCCCTTCGTCAATCTCTCTCTCCTTTCCCTTCGTCAATCTCTCTCTCCTTTCCCTTCGTCAATCTCTCTCTCCTTTCCCTTCGTCAATCTCTCTCTCCTTTCTCCTATCTGTTTCTTTCCCATATTTTTTCCCCTCTTTCTCCTCGCCTTGTATTCTCACCCCTTCTCTCCCCCTCTCACTCCCTCTCCTCTTTCTCCCTTTCTCCCCGCCCCTTCCTTCTATTCTCTCTCCTTCTCTTGCTTTCTGTCCCTCTGATAAATACTGTTAGGCCACATAACCTTATATTATATTTTCCTCACACATGAACAGCGATAAAGCTCTTACAATTTTCAATAGACATTGTCAGATTAACTTTGAAATAACCTGGATGCATTTTATATAATTTCATGATTATTCTTCATTTCCTACATTCTGAAACATGAATAGACTGCCTGAACCCAACTATAAATCTAGATCTACGCCTGGGTCACATTAATAATGGAACTTGGATTTGATCCAAAGGCCAGTAGAACTTATTGTTACACCACAATTCTATGCAAAGTGCATGAATGCGATTTTAATGTTTGTTTCCCGCGAGCAAATTGTAATGAAAGGAGAATGAACAAAGAAAGGCGGAGAACGAAATTTCCGATCATACTTTTCAGTTTCGCATGACGAAAATGTGTCACCCATTTGCGGCCAAAAAATTGTAAGAAATGATTTCAAAGACTGAATTTTGTCCAAAAATGGATGTGCCATAATCGTCGTTATAATTTTAGGTCATGTGGTCATGAAGTTTAAGGTGCTTACACTTCATCGTCTGGTTCCATTGGAGTAAGAAGATGGATTAACATTTGGTTACAAGGTGGATTATATAAGTTGCCTGTGTGATTTATATGAGAATTAGACGACCTAGCCAACCTGCGCGAGATAAATCTTGCAGATTCTTTGTAGGAAGCTCAACGATATGTCTAGATCTAGGCTACATTAAAAGCAACATTCTGGATTCTATGCAATGACTGATAGAACTTACACGGAAATACACAGATGTGATTACGTTGATTTTTTACCACCACTGTGAAAAGAGGAGTCAAGGATGTAATTTCCGGTCACACTTTTCGGTTCTATCTGATGAAAATGCATCTGTGTCTTTGCGGCTCAAAAACATTTAGATCTAATATAAATAATAGTAAAGACTAACTTTTGTTCAAAATTAATATGTCCACGTAACTCTTCGTCAAAATTGATGATGCAGTACATCAAATTTCAATTTTTTTTTTTTTGGCATAGTTGCGAAGTTTTAGCTGCTTACAGTTCGTCCTCTACTTCAATGATAGTAAGATGTATATACAGGAAAATTCATTAATACATATTACCTCCCATGTGAAGTTTTACATTTATGCCTAGCCTATGGAACCTGAAATGATTTGTCAGTGTGTTTTCTCCTGGCATGTCTATCTCGCAGTCTGGCTGACTATAGGGAGCACCGCTGATGACCTGACAGCCAGTTTCCCACACACTGATAGTCCTCTGACTTTCTTAAGGAGACAGTGAATTTCATGATTGTCCAGTCTGTGATGTTGTCTTCTCATCAGTTTCTCTGCCTGCTTCTCTTTTTTCTTTCTTGTACTGTGCCTTTTCCGGGGGTGTATTTGGAATCGTATCAATCTTAAGGCATGTCATGACCATTTCAGTTTTCATCGTTGTAGTGTGGTAAGACCTCTGTAGGGTCCAACAGCCTTATTTTGTCCTGTATCTCTTTGTTGTAATGTGTTCATTTCTCATATAGGTTTATTTGTGGACTTGTTGGTTTGCCTGAGCCAAAGATTATTTATAAAATTCGTGAGAAATTGATTTTTTTTTTTCATATTCCAGTTTATGATATTTCATGATCATAATGTGCATGACATATTGTCACAGTTCTCTAAGCGAAGGGGCTGTAGTTATCGGTTTTGTCTACTTTTCAGGACAAGCGAAAAACTGTTTTATTTTGGCTGAACTGCTCTAGTTGCAGTCCATTTTTGAAGATTTGCTATATAATTATTTTTTGGCTTAGGAGTCTGTCATGAGTCAACTGTCATGAGTCTAAGTTGTGCTAGGAGTTCACGAGAGTGCATATTTTTGTTATGTTAGACAGTAACCTTGGAGGGGGGGGGGCATGCGGAGTGTGAACTAATTATTACTTTCGCGAAGCCACCATTGTTATGAGACTAACTAAAGCGCCCAGCCAATGAGACTACAATATTTGCAAAGTTGTTTATTCAGAACCAACTTGAGGCTTGCAAGGCGGAGTGGACTTTGCTTCCTGTCATGCATAGTCCATCAGGATCATGCACTTTCACCAGCATATAAAAGAGCTCAAGCTCGGATTAAAATGAGTCTCAAGTGGAAAGTCAGTGTGTCCATTCACAAGGGGATTCGGCGGTGCCCAGCCAGAGTGAAGCATAGGAGGAAGACAAGGCGTACTATGAACCAAGAAACTGAACGTACTCACGAAAAGAGCGACGCATTCCTGAGCTCTAGGTCATGATACAAGACTGATAGTACACACGCGACACCCATCATTCCATCCGCCTGTGGTGGACGGCTAATTGTAAGCCTCAATTTGGTTCTGAATAAAAAAATTGTAGTCTCATTGGCTGGACGCTTTAGTTAGTCTCATAACAATGATAACCTCGCGAAAGTAATAATTAGTCCATACTCCGCACGCCCCCCCCCCCCTTCAAAGTTACTGTCTAACATAACAACAAATGCACTCTCGTGAACTCCTAGCACAAATTAGACAATAGTCGACTAATGACAAAGTCGATAACCAAGATCTTTCGGTGTGGCTTTGAATGTACTTGGATTTATATGTAAAAAAACGATTTTTAGAATTTTAGAGTTACTAGTTAACGCTGGTGATATTAGGTGTTACTGGCATAGAAAACAGCTAATATCAATATTTTAAAAACTATTTTGCACGCAGGTACCAAGACGATAACGACTGCTCATTTGCGATTCCACACAGTGTGACTGGCAGCTATACCTGCTCAACATCCACTTCCAACAATACAAGTGCACAAGGAACATCTACGACAATAAGATACATTGGTTGGTTGATGTATTTTATATTTATGTCAATTTAATAGTGTCATAGAGCTATTGTTGAGCATCGTTGCTGTTCAACATTGGTTCTATTATGTATTGGCTTGTCATTATCTAACAAATCATGTCATGGAGGCATTGAAAGGAATGTATATGTGGCTTTGTTAATACAAATGCTAGGTCATTCCACATCTGATACCAAAAATGTAAGGTTATCCGACTTCTGAAACCAAACATTTTAGGTTTTCCCCACTTCAGACACAAAAAGTGATAGGTTATTATTTTTTGGCACCAAAAATGTTAGGTAATCGGGTTTTTGCGCAGGATTGTCCTGTATTTGGGGGTTTGGGCAGGAAGTAGTTTTTTTTTTTTTTTTCCTTTTGTGTGTGTGAAATCTCTTGAAATCAGCTACGTTTTTGTCAGATGCGCCGACAATCAAGCCCACTACTAAGAATCCCCAATTGCTGAATCAGTCCTACAGCCTGGAATGTGTCACTGATGCTACAGATGCCACCTTTTCCTGGTACAGCAGTAGTAACAACATAATATCTATCAGCACTTCCAAATTTCTGACGTTCGCTAACCTCAATACATCAGCAGAGAACTCGTACTTGTGTAGAATTCGAGTTCAAGGAGAAGAATTCACAAGTGATCACTTTCACTTTTACTGTAAGTCTTGTCATTTGACATGCTCTGGTTTTATTTCTGCGATTACATATCTGAAGAATATGTGAAGACGTAATCTCAGCGTGCAATTGAAAGTTTAAATGAGATGCCTTGTCTAATTTTGTTACCATTCTACGTTTTTGCCCATAGGCAAGACATATTTTCTTCTTGCTGGATATCTCATCTCTCAAATAGATGTAACCTCAGACAAAAGCCTCATAGTGGTGAGGTTAAAATGCAAGGTACCTATAATTATGCGGATGCACAGTCTGCTCTGCAAGATATCCTTAATATTCTGTCAAATTTTAAATGTGAAATGCAGATGTCTTAAAAAAAAATATTGATGCTAAAACAAACGCTGGCATTTTGAAGATTACTGCCATATCACTTACTATACAGACATGTACACCTATGTAAACAACTTGTTCTCACGAGAGGATGGGACAGACTAAAATGCTGGTGTATGTTTATGACTGGAGAGATGCGACTGGTGAAACAACACAAAGTAGAAGCCTAATAATGGTACTATTGGTTACTTTTGTTAGTAATGTTACTGTGTCTTGCATCTGCTTTGTTCTAACATCTTGATACTGAAACGGAAGTTGGGTAAATTTGTGGTGTTGTTGTTTTTTCATGTTAGTGATATGAGGTGGTTAAAAAGAAAAAGCTCAATGAATAACTGCTTCCCACCCCACCCACTTATTTTTGGAAAACAAATGTGCAAGTACGAAGTTGTTTTCCTTCCTAACGTTTTGCAAAACGTAATATGTGAGTGAAAGAGTTAAAGGCAGAGCTCTTCCTGATTATTTGTTTCAAACTGTTTATTTCAGTTCAGAATTTGCAGGTGCCACAGATTTCCACATATCAACAACAGCGGCAGCATATCTACAACATTGTCTATTATACTTTCAACTATGCTCAGGGAATTAGCTGTAAAAGCAACGGAGCTGAGGGATTTACTTTGTATAGAGATGGACAGCGAGTGGGCTCTCAAGCAGATAGAGGTTATTTTTATGTCTTCCTTGATGGAGGCATTGGTGCTAAGTACAGCTGTTCAGCTACAACAGTGTATGGAGAGTCACAACACAGTCGGCAGATGTATATAAATGGAACAGGTGAATAGTGAAAAAGATTTGATACAACTAGTAACTGCCCCATCCTTTGAATGGTAAAAAAACAAAACAACGAACATCACAACTTGACATCAAAAGGAATGAGTACAAGAAGATAGGTTATCATTGACGCGGAGATGTGCAAGGTCATCCATAAAATTTAGTGACTAATATATAGATAGGGCAGTACACGGTGTGCTGTGGTGTGCATTGAGAATTTTTCAGGAAGTGATGATGTCATGGGCTCATGTATTCATGATAAAGAAGGATCGGAGGTAGTCAATTAGCGACACAAAGCAAACTGAAGAAAAGGCTTTCCCTCCTACTCAAGTCCCCAGATCCAAAAACAAATCTTCTCCAAGTCGAAAGGAAAGTACCTTTAAAATTTCAGGCAAATCCAAGCTGTATGAGGGCGATAGGTCTTGTTAAAAATCTGGTGATTTTTTTTTTTTGGTGGTGTATAAGATGCGTGACATTCTGATAGTGAAATATGTGGTGGCTTTTATGTCAGAAATAATGAAACAAATGATTGTTTTTTAAACAAAGCACAATATTCAGATACTGACAAATGATTACTACTTTATGACACGGTCAATAAGTCTATATAAAGATCAAGGCAGGGTTGAAGAGGTGCAAATGATTTTCTGATACATTGCAGTACAATGTGTGCAGTTACTGAAATAAATAATGAATATTTCACGTTGCATTCTGTTCAAGGAAGAGGTGAGCTGATGGTAAAGATTTTTGATACAATATGTTGCTCATATGTTGTACTGAAAAACATAGTAACCGTTACACAGTACAGTCAGCATGTTTGTGTGCAAAGGAGATGTGAGGAGGGGAAATGATTTTTTGGTATATTACATTTTACTTGGACTTTGAAACACCTAGTGGCTTCTTCAGTTGGGACATAAGGTAACTAACTCTTCTGCACCACCCATCTGTCCATTCGCCTGTATTCTGTCTGTCCATCCTATTGTCAATCTGTCTTATGTGGTAATTATTGTATACAGCAGCTTACCTTTACTGTAAATTACAATAGTTATTGACACAATATACTGTCATTAACAGAAGAATTGGTCATCACCACAAGCCCACTATTGCCTATTCTTGACAATGAGGTCACCCTGACATGCTCGCCACAATTCTCAGATAAGGACATTCGGTATCGCTGGATAATACTTGAGTAAGTAGCAAGTTAACATTCGTTTCTATCTGAACGTTGAAATGAATATGTATGAAATACAACTGCCAAGGACCTTTCCAGGCCACTGACATTGGCAGTTAGCTTTATAATTACTAGCAAAGTATCCTGTCTCTGTTGTAGATCCATATACCCAGTCACAACACTTCAGAGCTGTGCTGAAGTACAACAACAGAAATCCAAGTGTTAATTCTTCCTTTGAACTGTGGATCGAGGTGACAATATTTCCCAGATTCAAATTCATGAAATTGGGAAACTATCAAAATGCAATGGCTCTATGTCTTCCCATATAAAAATGTGCACTTAAAACAAGCAGTTTCAGAGCCTTTTGACTAAATGCATTTATGGGCCTATGCAGCATCTGCAGGCCAACCCTCTCCTTACCCCCTTTTTCTTGTCATACTGGTGACTGAGCGAGTATTCATTTCGTTTTTCCTGTTGTCGCTGTTGTTCGCCCACCGTGCACTCGGTGACCTGGCCTTCTCCGCTAGTGAGTAGTTTTTCCTTGTTGTTGAGTGATTTGCCCCGTCTCGTTAATATTAGTACATTCCTGAATGTTCGAGAACATCGTAGATGTAGATGTTTACACCAGGTTTGATGGTGTAAGCTAGTGACGTAGTATTTTGTGATTGGTCGTTTTGTGTGACTCGAAAGAGTGCAGAGATTAAGAGTGAGTCGGGAGTTTTCTATGACAATGTATATAAATAGATCCATGTCAGTGTGAGGGGTGGTGAGTAAGTGAATCTTCAGCGATTGTGTTTTTCCTCGTGTGGGCTCATTTGTAAGGTGTTTTTTGGTGGCTTGGTAGGATTATCCTGTTCATATCATATAGTTATTAAACTCAAACAGAAATCAATATAGAAAATAAGTATTATTTAGTGGTGGACGGATTTCGTGTTTAATTTTTCTACAGCCGTGACAGTTTCGTTTCCATAGGGTAGCAGTTTAGATGGAAATGTACTATTTTTCTTAGCAAGTATGTTAAAAATGTTATTGTGAATATGAAGTGATAATTGGTCATAAGGTCTGGAACAATGCTTTACTTAATAGAGGTAGCATACGGAACTCCTCCCACTCTCCCTACCATAACATACTGTGTATGGTGTATACGAAATATCATAAAAACCACAGAAAAACTGTGGGGTCGCAGCAGGGCTATAAGCAAAGTCAAAATTGGGCAAAAAGAAAAGGTTGTATGTTGCAAAGCCCCACGTGAGAAATAAAACCCAAACAATACAGCACCAAAGCACGTCCGTCCGCCAAAAGCATGGACTCGCAGCTAAGTAAACTGGTTCACTTCGTTCCTGTTGAAGTCTTTTATTGTTCGTTTTTTTCTCTTGACAAAGGCGAAAGCCGAAAATTTGTGTATTTTTTGTCTTCTCTTTAGTTTGCTTTGTATTGTTTGGGTTTTATTTCTCACGCGGGGCTTTGCAACATACAACCTTTTCTTTTTGCCCAATTTTGACTTTGTGTATGGTGTATAGTTCGGCCTAGCCCAGAATATACCCGTGATATAACTTCAGCTGTTACAGCCTGGCTCCATTATAGTCAGAAGTGGAAATTAGTTGTCCAAAAAAAACAAACACAGGAAAGCAGAGGGCTTCACAAATATGGCCCCTCTGTGCCCCCCCCCCCCCCCATTCCTATATTGCAAAGCCTCACATTAAAAACAAATAAGACAACCAGAAAACTATGCAAGAAATTCTAAAAGAATAAAAATAAAAGAAATTGTGCATGCTTCATTAATATATCGGGCAAAAAAAGACAAAAAAAAAACAACAAAAAACATTTGATTAATGAGAAGAGCATTTGAAAAAGTTGACAAAGCGAACAGAAAGAAAGAAAGAGAATGAAAGAACATGAACTAGCTACTTAGCTGTAGCTACCAATTGTAAACTTTCCGCAATAATCATGAGCATGAATAGGCCCCTACTCTTGTCTGTTTTGTCTCTTCATTCATGATTTTGTATTTGCATTGCAGTGAATTTTTGGTTGCAACTTCAAGATATCCAGTAGTGCAGGAGGGCCAAACTCTGACAATCATCCCGGTAGATGAGTCAGATATTGCCTTGTATGTGTGTGAGGCACAGAGTAATGGCAGAGTTCGAAGATCGGATGTCTATGTACTGGCCTGTAAGTACTCGGGACAAATGTGACCCAGTGTTTCAATTGATACTTGTGGCCACGAATGAAAGACAGATCTAACATCATCTTTATTAGAAGTGGAGAAAACTTTATGAGTATGTGCAGGACCTTCCATGCTTTAATGGAATAAAGATCTGACCCACTTGAGATGTTAACATTAGCCAATTATCTTTGTCTCTTTTTTCTTCATTTGCTATTTATATGAAAGAAGAAAAGTACAGTCAACTGTGTTTACAAACCGTAAAGAGCAGTTCAATAGTCTTTTAGTAAAGCTCTAGAAGCTCATGTAAGACACGAACAGTATTTTGTTGTTTCTGATATTTAGGACCAACAATAAAACCTACATTTGGCACATTTAGGACGCTAATATTTGGCAACAGTCTGTGTATCGGAAAGAAAAATTGAAAGTTTAGACTTAAACCAAAAAAAAAAAAATGGTTATACCTACGCCATCAAGCCATGACCAACAATGGTGTATGCCACCCACTTCAGATCTCACTTGGGATGAGTGCAGTAGGTTCATTGGCTACATAATTCTTCTTCTTTTTTTTTTTTTAATCTAGTTCAGCCACCTGAAGCACCGTTTATCTCTCAAAGTTCTGAAAAATTCGAAAATGAGGAACTGGGCAGGCGCCCAGAGGTCACAAGTACCATTATGTGTCAATGCCAAGGCGTGAAATGTGACCCTAAGAATCATTTCAGGTAGGTATTTTAAACTTTATGTTGTAGCTTAGCAAAATATATTGAGTTGTTTTGTTAGAGTGGGGATGGCCTATAGGAGTTTCAAGTGTTCAGTGTGCAGCAGGGGATGGATGGAAACATCTAGGAGAGTGTGAATACAGAAGTTCTTGAGAGGAAGAAGAGCCACTGAAACAAAGTTTTGTCTCTTAATTTCCTCACACTACTTGAGGATCTGGCTATGTGTAAAGTCGAAATATGGCAAAAAGAAAAAGTTATGTTGCAAAGCCTCGTGTAAGAAATTACACTGAAACGATACAATAAAACACAAGGAAAAAGAGAAAAATCAAACTTTCCATCGACCTTCTAAAAGAAAACATTTTTCAGTCATGAGGGCTGACCAGAATCTCAGTAACATGCTTGGAGCGGCACTTATACATGCTGGTATATAGACGATTGAAACACAATAAAGGACATTCTGATCCTGTCGGGAGTAGACTTTCTAACACAGACCATTATGGTACCAGACCAAGTGGGCAACCCCCTGTGTAAGACAAGCAAACATGTCTTTCAGTTCTTCCATGAGTGCCTGTTGTTGACATTCAGTATCAAGGAAAGTTTTTCTTTTCATAGTCGTAGTCTTGCGTATGCTATCCGATAGGCCAGGTGTCATTTAGTGTATATTGTTGAAACGAGGTGACCTCCGTGACACTGAGATCCAAAATGGAAGACCTGTTTGAGCCCATTCCAATCAACTGAACCATGAGGCATCCAACGCTACTCAGGTTCTATGACTCAATTCATGTCACTTGGGCGCTGAGGTGTGCTTCGAGACTGAGCAGCGTTTAATTTTTTCAACTTGGTACTATGACTCTTTGTGGCATCAATGTACAACAGTTGCTTTAAAAATGATTCAAAAGGTGGTTTGTTTTTTTTTTTGTTTTTTTTTAATCTTTGACTTTTTCTGCTGCTCCCCATGTTGCACACTAAACCTGTCTTATGGTCTGAGGCATCATTTTGCGCCTTTATCTTGATATTTAACCAAAGAGTCACTTTGAGCCACTATACATTGATGGACGGGCTGCATTCCAAAAATCCAAGACCGGTGTAGCAGGCCATATTATACCCCCACCAGACCATACCCGGGGTTAAACTGGCCCAGCCCAGACTATAACCCCCAGTCCAGATTATACTCCCTATTCTTTTCTTTAAACCAATCAGGACGCACGGTTTATTTCAACTTTAGTTTAAATTGTTCACTGTCACTGTCATCAGGCATCATACTGAAGCACACAATCTTGACACCTGTAAATTAAGATACATAAAAGAGGAAATAAACATGCCTTAAAAAGCATTGATATACAAAAGGATTGAAAATCCTTTTAAATTGATATGATTAGACTTAAGCACTAAAATTTTACTTGTGTCCTTTGGTATTACTATTGTTTGGTTTTTTTTTTTGTTCTTGTTGTTTTTTATAATTAGTTGTTCATGAGTCAAACATGCATGGTATGACATACACTTAGTGGCAAGGTATGAAATAATTATAAGACTCATAAATGTAAAGACATCTGAATTTCATTTTAATTTTTGAAAATCAGAAAAGTGCTTGATATATATATATATATCAGAACAATTAAATCTGCATACAAAGTTACAGTGATGCAGAGAGAAAAGCCGGAAAAGCGCACATATAGATAAAAAAAAACAACTATATTTTAATAACCCTGTCACGAGCCGTGTGGTGAGTTGTTTTTTTTTAGTCCGTGAGCTGTCTAATTTTGTCGAGGATGGAATGTTTTAACTGAGGGTCTTCACTTAGCTGGTGTGTGAGAGTGTTAACAGGTTCACGGACTTCGAGCCCGTGCAAAGTGGAAAGAGTAGGGATAAGAGGGGAGTTGGTAGTCTAAACGTGGGAGCACGAAGTTTTAAATAATCGGTTAACCTTTAGACGATTAGCGCTGTGAAAGTTAAGTTTTCGAAACTTGTTATGTTGGTAGTTAGGGCCGGGTCGACTAATGAGAGGAGAGACCCCATAGCAACCTCCGGGGGTATAAAATCAAACACGCCCCATTTCCCAGCGGAGTCATATTACTTGGCATTGGCAAGAATGAGGGATCACGGTGGCCTCCCACCTGAGTAGGAGAAGACAGTCAAAAGGAGCTCACACTGTGTTAAGAACTTACAGTGACGAAGTCTCGATGCACCAGACTTGAGTGTGCATATAGCCATAGTCAGAATTCTCGCTCGCCTGGATATGCGAGCGAGGTAATGGTGAGCTGAACGTACAGTGTGTATGCCAGGAACTGTTACAATAGGAGATTAGCCTTTCGCCAACTATCGTGAGACCAGAACATAGGAATAATTGATAGATGTTTTAGTAGCTGTCAATTTGTGCCCTTAAGCTGAGCTGTGTTTAATATTCACATTTGGAATTCTTAGAGTGGAATTGTCTAGCAATTACAGTTAGCTTATTAGCTCGAAATTGTTTAGTGAGCGCTTCTGTGCATTGTGAACCAGTCATTCATTTGATGACTTATGTGCTATTCCTAATTGTACGTTATCGAGACTGAATGATTTGAAATTGTCCATACCGGTTTTCCCCATTAGGAAACCGTAGTTTTTGCAGTCGCCACTGAAGAGCGAATACTAAGATATTTTCTATATCCTACTTATGTAGGTTGTTTGAATTTCTGCAGTTGCTGTCTTGAATGCAGTACCTATAATTATTTTAATATGCAGTCGAATTTATAATATATTTATATGGCCCTTCAGGCCTGTCCAAAAGTTATTCTCGTGTTGCTTTGTTTATTTTGTATGATAGTCCGAGTGTGAGTCGGAGAGCTGTAGTCCCCCATACCCCGACTCATCTCGTTTATGACAAACCCAAATTGACAGATGGTGCAATTTCATCATTCAGCTGAAATTAAATACTTCACATAAAACTAAGTACACATTAAAGTTTTTCACATGAGAAGTCCACCTGTCCACATCCACGAACGTTACAGAATGCTAACTAGTAATATACAATAATAACAATAAGAACACCAAATCATCTTTTTTACATTTGAAAATGAAGAGAAATATCAATATCAGAATCATCATCATCATCATCTTGGAATAATACAGAGATATATAAGAGGGAGTGTAAAAACGACAGTGTAAGCCTACAAATCATTCTAGATTTTATAAGCATCAGTGTATGAGTATCAACTATAATGTAAAAAATGTGTTAAATCTTTTCAACTGTTCAAGTAGAACTGGACAGGAAGCTTTAGTAAAGTAGCTTTGATAGCTGTATAAACTGACAGATTAAATCCACTGAGACAACAGTGCATTGTATAAAGTAATTATAGTATGTTAAGACAAAAAATCGATGGTTAACATTTCTTGTCGCATGGGTGCCAGACCTCCGGTATATACGGGATTTCCGGTTTCGATTTGTATCCAAAAAAAAATTTTTCCGGTTTCACGATGTGAAAAATTGAAAAACAAAAAAGAACAAAAACCTGGTTAATCAAAACAAAAAAGCGCAAGCGTGCGTTCGAGTTATTGGCCTAAATTTGCGCCTATTTTTAGCATTTACTGTGTCCGAAGGCGTATTGTCAGCAAAAGGGCTACCGTCGTGTTCTGGCTGATTCGCAGTTTTAGATCAGGCGCTTCATATGCATCTAGGCAGCCCTTCATCGCGCTGACAATAACGCGAACTTGAAAGTGAGCGAAGGGTCACAGGGTCACGTATTGTGTCCGGTCAAGACCCGCTTGTTCCGTGTATCGTTTGAGTGGACGTAGTCTATCATGTGTTGCGCTGACTTCGTCTCGCGTGTCAGACCTACGCCAGAATTAATGCATTGCAGTGTTAGATCTACGAACGTTTATTATCGATTGACGATGGATGCCTTTGTTTGGAATACCCGGTTGCTTGGTTCCGCGTGTACTGTGAACGTGTTGTGTGGACTGATTTGACGTGTTACTACTGTTACCTAAAAACCTAGAATCTAGATCAAGGTCGAGCATGGCCCCTAGATCTGTACCGATACACGTTGTACGGCTAGCCCACTAATAATCATTGTACTAGATCAACCCGATGACGGAGGCTTTAGTTTACAAAGGCCTCAGATTGTTCTACTTTTTTTAGTTTTCCGGCATCAGTATCATTGGCATAGCGGAATTGCACTTCATTCAGTCCAATAAACAGTACGTATATCAAGCGTGAGTGAGGCCTATAGGTCTGACTCTGACGTTTCTATAACCACGGGGGTCGTAAGCAATGCGAATCAAGCAACGGCATACTGCTAAGGCCTTGTTTTCATGTGTACGGAAACGAAAACGTCAAACCTCCATTAAGTACCTGTACAAAGTAGTTCTGTTTCAATACTTGATGGGTTTTTGATGTTTCCGTTGCCTTTTCCATTTCGGTACAAAGGAAAACTCAGCTTAGCGGTGTTGAATTGAAAGGGAGACAACAGGATCTATTTTATCGGCTCAAGAGACAAAATATACATTAATAATCACGCACAAAAGCAATGGTTACATGTATTGTCCGTTGTGTGTCTGTGATAGGTTTTACAAACTTATTAGAGACAATTTTCCCTCGTTCAAAATTAAGGAGGAAATAATATTCATTTCATAGAACAAAAACTGCTGCACTCACACACATTTTACATGAACAAGGAAAGTTGTAGGTGTGCACAAATACTTAGTAGCCGTGGTACATTATTGTGACATGTAAGGTGTTTTGTTCTCTGATGCATATATGTATTTGAAAATTGCTTTTATACTGCATTTGTGTACGAGATTTAGGTGACATTTAGTCGTTATGTCTGTTGTTTTATCACTGCGTTGCTCAGTGCCCGCGACTTCAGGTTTGGCTGATTTGGTCAAAGTGATTTTCAGGTTTCAGACGGCTCCGTTGCTGGCACCCATGTAATGTCGTAGTAATACATACAGACATGTATACATTCTGATGTGATTCGACTTTACCCTCATTTCAATCACTTTCGTTGTCATGTTGTAGTAGTTTTGTAGTTGGTTGCCCATGAATAAAACTTGTATTGTATTATTTGTTTGGCCTGACATACACTTAGTCGCAATGGATGAAATAATTAACGGACTTAAAAATGAAATCCCATAAGAGATTTTTTTTTGTGTGTGCAAATATACAGTTGTTTAATCCCTTGGCAAGGGACGTGTCAAGCTTAGGAAGGTAAAGGCGGAGGAGGTAATGAGTAACACATCACAGCGGCAATCTCAAAATCTATTCAGATACTACCTCATTAAAATCAGACATTCCCCAGCCAACCAATGATTTCATTCCTGATAAGACCTATGCCAACAAAATCCAGCAGCCCAAGATAACAAAGAAGAAGGTAGACAAGTCCAGCGAGACATAATTATATATCTATGCATTATCAAAAACTCCAAATCAGCCAGAATGTTCAATCCACTCTTCAACAATGCTCGAAAACAACTCGCAGTAGATAAGGTGGACTCTTATTGGTGAATAATATTGTTTACAGCTTATTTGTACAAAATATGCATTTTATTTAGCTCATGGTTGAAGATTAGTTTGCACGACATTTGAAAAATTGCAGTTATGTATTATAGTGAATGAGGACGTGCCACACTAATATAAAAACTGAATGTTGAATAGTTGGCGTGTCTGAATGGGTACAATGTGGACTGGACGGGGGTTAGGGGTGGGGGAGGGGTGTATAGTTCGGCCTAGCCCAGAATATACCCGTGATATAAAATTGGTTAGGCCACTTTAACCCCGGTGAAACAGGCCAAAATACCCCCCCCCCCCCCCCGGCCAGATTATACCAGAGGGTTCGGCAATTATTATTACCGATCCATCCACCTAGGACCCTAGGGTGAGAGGTCGACCGCCGTGAAATCTTTGTATTTTTTAATTTTATTTTTTTTGCTCACAATTTGACTGAATCACGCCAGTAAGGGGTACGGAAGACTGAGCCGGTTTTTCACCTGTTATGCAACACATTGCGCAATAAGCCGCCGACCCCTGTTGGAAAACTGAGCCGGTTTTTTGTTGTAGATATCGACTATGTTGTTTTCGAACTTTAGATCGATTAGACTGATGTATCAACCCTAAAGTCACTGAACTGTATAAACATGATAGATCTTTGGATAGACTCAGTATGCTAACACACAACAGGAAAAGTCACAAACTGATTGTGCGCGCGCGCCTAACACAACTCAATAGGCTAGCCATGCTTTCCGCCTGTTGAGGCACCTTCCCAGAGACTACAATAAAAGCCTGTCAGTTTCATGTCGGTCAAGCATGGTGCCGAAAACTTCAACAAATTGAACTATCTTCTGAGTACAAGTCTACCAGTGAAACTGCAATGTGGCTAAAATCCATTTTTGGCTCACCGGCTCTTGAGCCTAGTGAAGTACAAGATTGCTTTGCTTTTGTCATCATGGTCCAGTGCCCAGACCAGGATGATGACAAACTCACAATGTTTTCAGACTATGCTTTTGACAACTACATTTCTTTAACTGCCAGATACCCGCCCAGCTTGTGGGCTTGTCTTGAAAGTTCCGTCAGAACGACCAATGCATGCGAAAGTTTCCATAAACATTTTGCAACCCACTTTACATCGCCGCATCCAAACATATTTCTGTTCATCGAAAAACTCGCAGAAGAACAGCTACGAACTGACATAAAGGTCAGATCATCCTATCAGTACCACAATGTTCCTGTGAGACGCTTGCGTGAGCGTGAGAGAATTAGGGAGACCCTCATTACTGAGTACAATGAGCAAAGGCTGTCCCAGGCAGAGTTTGTGCACAAAATGGCTCTCAAGATGCTACCCGTCAAGTTCTGAGGCCCCTTTTAATATTTTTTAACAATTTTTATCATGATTTTAAGAGCTCTCAATATAACATTTATCCTGCTCAAAATCCGACTTCCACCCCCCCCCCCACCCCCCCCCCCCCCGTGGTGAGCAGGAGGCAACACGTATCAAGACCGTTTCAATCAGCTGTTATAATTACATGCATTTAATTCTTACAAAACTCACCAGAAAAAAAAGCAAAGAAACAGTCTCGATAAGTGGCGAACGGAAGAGGTTGACTAGTCGTTAGAAAAATTAAGTATTGATATATGCCAAAAACCGGCTCAGTCTTCCAACAGCTTTTACGAGCTACCTTTGAAGTTTTGAACAATAGGATTAAAAATCTGGCTCAGTTTTCCCGTACCCCGCCAATAATACCTGTGCTGCGTAGATTCCAGTACAAACCTGGAGTTGTCAGTCCTCCTGCGATAGACTCACTGCGTGGTCCTGCTGGTGTGGAGCAGTGTACCACTTCAGAGTTCCTGTAGACCTCAGATTATACATGTAGGTAGTTGCAGAGTCAAAGGTAAGGTCGTCTTAACATCATCATGGGCCCCTGGTCAAAGCAATAAGCTTTATTCCCTGTTTCAAAAACCAGTGTAAAATTCCATGCACGGGGCCACCTATACCTTGGAGCCCCTGCACAGCTACCCAGTCTGGCCATGCATTAAGACGGCTCTGGCAAAAGAGCCTGTTTTTATCATCTTACCATTCGGCGTAAATGGTTTATGAATTTAAATTTCACATAGAACTTCATTGTATTCCACTTCTTGCTCCCCTAGGGTATGAAGTAAACGCGTGTAGAGGGGTGCGTGAATCTACAGTTAGAGATATTAGTTCGCATAAAGCGCTGTGTGAGTCTCTATTGAGACATTAATTCGACCAGAGCGGTGCACAGGGTGCATGTTTTATAAGTTGTAGCGGAACTTTGACATTGGCAGTTTTATACCCTCGCATTGTGACCATATTTAGGCAGCTTATGACTCGTTAAGATTAGATGTGTGATTTCATTAATGTTCCATACCATACTTGTCATTTCATGTATTGCTGTTATTGAGTTTATTGAGCTGTGATATATGGTTATGTAATGATGCGCTTGGTGTCAGGTCAGAAAAATCTGCTACTGGTAACATGTAATCCAGTACAACCTGTTTCATGAACTGGTACGCTAGCATGGTATCAGTGGGCGTGCACCTGTCGGTGCAAACGGCCAGGGCGGAGGAGGTTTCATCTAACCCAACGGCCACATGCTAGGGCACAATGTGACCCTCAGTACTTGAGTACTTCATATTGGCCCCCGGTAGCGGTGTGGTCATAGGCTTGTTTGCCTAAATCACAGACGAAGAATTGAGCAAACTTCCCGGACGCAGCTTCGAAGCTGGCGGCAGCAGGCCAGTGGTTGATTGATAGGGCAGATGGCAATATACCGTCACTCTGGCCTGGATATCGTGACACAGAGCATCCACCAGTATTGGTGTTCTTTGGTTTGGGTCTTTCACCCTAGTCAGTTGGGACTGCGAGGCTGTGGAGTAGCCTACAGGCAGCCGGTCAGGCAATATGACTGTCCCTCTGGCATCCTCCTGCACCTGGATACATTTCCAGTCGTCTTGACCCTGTCTTGCCACTTGGATAAGTTGTGTCCAGGCGAGAGAGTGAGTCTGATGTTTGCGCAGCTCTTTCTCACTAAAAACAAATTCTTTGCGCCAGTCTTAACACTCAATCTTCTGCCACCTGAAAAAAATTCAGCTACGTTGGGCAGGACATGTTGTCAGAATGCCCGACTCCAGACTCCCTAAGCAAATCTTCTTCTCTGAGCTCTCCAATGGAACGAGGAATGTTGGGGCCCCAAAGAGACGTTACAAAGACTCTCTCAAGCAATCACTGAAGGCCTTTGCCATTGATGTGAGTGAGTGGGAAAAGCTCTCGCTTGATCGTGCAAATTGGAGGGCGGCCCTTACCAGAGGCAGCAAAGCATGGGAAGCTGACAGAGTCCAGCAGGCTATCAAAAAAAGAGAACGGCGCAAGAAAAGGCCCAGTGGTACTGAACCAACGGAGCACTCTTGTCATTTATGCGGAAGGGTCTGCAGGGCAAAAATAGGACTTATCAGTCACATGAGAAGCCATAAGTCATGAAAGAACAGTCTTTCCATTCTGTCCTCTGTGTCCTTTAGTTCTCTTTATTGTCCATGTGTTGAAATTCTCAACAATTTCTGTTCTTTATTCCTCTGGTGTTGTTAAGGTCATCATCATACCTGATGGACGAACTATTAATGATGCGCTGGATATGTGTACCATGTGTGTGCTCTCAAACGCTGTGGGAAAGAGAATTTCTTCATGGGATAATAAAGTGATTCTTATCCGTGTTATCTTATCTTATCTTATCTTATCTTCAAGAGTTAGTTACTAAAAAGTTGTGGACATATTAATGGAGCCGTAACTACTGAAATTGCTATTCTATGTCGTGCATTTAGTTAACAATTAGTCATTTATAATATACTAATATTGAATTGGTCCATCATACTACTGTGACTTCTCAAGCCTTGAATGCACATGTGATGGCCATTTTTATTTTTTAAATCAAAACCCTTATGTGTTGGGCAGGACGTTCTCAGTTCTTCTGTTCCTAAGTTTCACACGTCCCTTGCCAAGGGATTTAACACCTGTGTATGGTCCAGTCCAGCGAGGCTCCAGTTTTGATCCCATACGATGGATGCGTAGACTGTTTTTGATGTAGACTGTGGACCCTGTGGCAATCTCTTTGTTACTATCAAAGCTCGCCTTCTGACGAAACTGTGCACTGATGATGTTGTTAGAGACTGTGGAGCAGAGATCTTTACGAATGGTGTAAAGTGTTTGTAGAATATCAGGGCTGACTGAGTCTGAAAGTGGTGTTGCATAACACTCGTCAACAGGCTTCAAGTCAATGACCACTTGGCAGTGCAACCATACATCACTTCAAAGGGGGTGCATTTTGTTGAAGCGTGGACAGATGTATGATAGGCAAACAAAATGCCTGGAATAAACTCATCCCAATTATCAGCTTGGTCATTTACGAGCTTACTCAATGCAGTCTTTAGCGCCCTGTTGTCACGTTCTCTTTGGCCGTTTGATTGTGGGTGATATGCAGATGTTATACGGTGGTCAGTTTGAAAACGTTCCATAAGCGTGTCAATAACTTAATTCACAAATTCACGACCCTGGTCACCGATAATGCTGTCCGTGCAACCTAGACGACACACAATAGAGTACAGAAACTGTGTCACTGTCTTTGCACTCTTGTCTGGGATAGCTGTGACTTCACACCACTTGGAAAAGTGGTCAGTTACTGAGACGGTGTACTTGTTACCGCTTGTTGTTTCTTGGAGAGGATCGATGATGTCAATCCCAACCAGACTCCAGATCTTGGCAGGTACTGGTACGGGGCTGAGTGATGGTGCGTCTTTGCTGACTTTGGGATTGATAACAAAACACTTAGGACATGCCTTCACGTATTCTTGCACATCACTCTCCATACTTTTCCAGTAATATCGTTGAGCTATTTTGCTAAAGGTATTTTGTCTGCCAAAATGCCCCCCTGTTGCTGGATCATCATGACAAGCCTTCAAAATGCTGATCACACGGGTTTTGACAAAAACCTCTTTGTCACCATGGAAGAGAGTTCCATTCTCAGCACGAAATGGCTTTGCTGGTTGGCGAAACTGAGACTTGGCATTTAAGCGCTTTGCAGGATTCAGCTCATAGATGTGCTGAGGGTAATTTCTGGCAGAGCTGGTGTAGAAGATCAAAATCTCTTCGTGCAAAGTATCATCCATGATGATAATTGTTCGTGATAACTTGAAAGTTCCACAACATAAGTCAGATAATTGTAGTGTTGGATGAACTAGGAGTGGGTAATGTGGTTACTGCGTGGGTTCAATAGTAACTCCCTTAAGGATACACAGGATTAACAAACACAGGGTTCTGCTGGCAATCTTATTTATTCAAAAGCCTAACAAAGGTATCGCTACCAAAAGGCATAGGGAAAACCCTACCAAGAAAAAGGAAAAAGAAACCCAGAAAAAGAAGCCCAACCAGCCATAAGCTGGAACAAGAGAAAAAGACAAAAATATGATTAGGATATAATGACAACATTAATCAGGCAATCAATGGCGGACATACATAGTAATAGTATTAAGTATTAAATCAAACAACAACAACATAATATAGAATTTAAGCAATAACCAACTGGATATGTATGCATGGAATAAAATAGCGCTAAGGTTAATGAATAACAACTACAAGTGGCTATATCATACACACAAGGAGTTTCCTAGTACACTGGCAACATAAACTAATTAATGTACTAATCAAAGTATGAAGGACATAACAAATGAAGGGGCAAGAACACAATAGTTTCGCTCCACTGAGCCGGTGTACAACACATCCAGAGTGGCCATTCCATTTAATAACGCAGTGGCCAACATGGCCCACTGACCGTCCATAACACAGACGCTGCATCCCAATGCAGGCCATCCTCATAGGCCCACTCCCATTATTAGTACTAACCCGCCCCAGGGCTATTGTATTGGTTACTTCCCTTCCCAATCGATACTGAAGGGTCATGCCCTTTGACCTTAGCCGCGGAGCTATGCCGCCAGGCTAACATGTGTATGACACACCACTAGATACATAAAGTAATGTGTACATTCCTTAAAATGAAACTGTCCCTCACACACTTACGAAACTCATAGAAGCATAATACATCTGGATAACTATAATACATGCACATGATATATATATATATATATATGTCGGCGAGACTCATTGCAACGTATGTGTAGACTCATTGAAACATTGTTCATCCACCGCCGCACATAGAACAATCCTGGGGCTCACCCATGTGAGGCCCAACTAATATTATACATCTCCAATACATGTAATTAATTACACATCTTAAACACTAAACACGCAATCACAATCACACTGCTCTCTATAGCATAGTGGCACTGGCAAGGTACACAAATACCCGTAATACAATCAAGTGTATAGTGCCGCTCGCTATAACATAAGTCATCCACATCAACATGTCAGGAAATCCTCACTGCCTACCACAACAAGGCAATGCTACACACACACTATATATATGCACACAAGCAAATCGTGATAGCTTGGTTAGCGAGCCATCATTATCATCTAGCACCGCAAACGTTAACTTTGACAATAAAGTCACAATATCAAGACACTGCGCTGCATCGCGCATCTTACACGTCTAATGACAATGGCAATTACCGTTGAGCCGGACTCATAATGGTCTCTGTAGATCAGCATTCTCTACGCGGCATCCAAGAAAGGGGGGGGGGGGTGCGCAAATTAAAGTCACTTCTAATATAATAGTCTCCAACTTACCCAAAGTTTCTCTGCTACTGGCGCAACTGGACTAGGCCATGTTTTGGGCGAGGCGCGCCACGGCTGGCCGCCGCCGGTCTAGGTTCACTGTGCTGTCGGCTCTTGTCTCTGCGTCTTTGATGGAGTGTGTTGACCACTCGAACTCGCATCTTATTTATGAGCCCGCGCGGACGTCCGAGAGAGCTATTACGTAGTCCATGGTTGGACAAGTGAAAGGCTCGGACATGGAGTCCAGCCGAACAACATAACCGGTTAGGGTCCTAACACAATCGAATTTACAGTACGGTTAAAAGGGTGCACCCAAAAGTCAATTAGGTATCCCAGTAAACTGCAGAAATTACTCTAACGTCCCCTCCAGCAATAATTGAATAAATTTGACCCAGGTTGGATTTATCGGGGATAACATGCGTCTAACTCATAGTTTACTTTAAATCCGAGACCCTCTTATTAATTATTTCAATAGGATATGTGCATCAAAGTACAACAAAATTGGTACCATTATAAAGTAGAAACTTGCTGCTACAATTCTAACTGACTACTTTTACCAGAAACCCGGTAATAGTTTTAATATAAATTTTCAAAGTGTCAGGACTAACAACATTCGACAATTTTGTGCGGGATACTTTCGTCCATTAATACGACGTATCTCCATTGATAACAAACGTTATCATGAGTACCTATTTTGTACCGATAGGGTATTGCCTACTCCCAACAATGAATTCGGGTTCCCGTCTTTCTGTCGGTGGATAACAACGAAGGAGCGAGTTGTAAGAAACTTAAAGCCATGATATAAGAGTTGGAAGCCCGGTGGTCAACATTTCCAACTGACCAATCAAAATGCGCGCTTTTCACCATGATGTGAATAACGGGTCCCGCGCTAGTATTACAAGGGAAATAATCCAATTAATGGTACTCGGCCAAGTGTCCATAAACTACTATGAGTGGCCGTCCCTCACTCACGCACCAGAGTTACCATGAAAGCACATTAAAAATAGAAAGTCGTTCATCCTCTCACATTAGAGTGATTTCCCTTTGAGTGTTGGTTATTATTTGGATAATTCAAAGTTAAAATAGCATGAATTTTATAAAAACGTCTATCGGACAAGTTAAATAGACATTGCCGCTAAGGAGAAACTTGAATGCTACTGTGAGAGCATGAACGACTTTTTATTTTTAATGTGCTTTCATGGTAACTCTAGTGCGTGAGTGAGGGACGGCCACTCATAGTAGTTTATGGACACTTGGCCGAGCACCATTAATTGGATTATTTCCCTTGTAATACTAGCGCGGGACCCGTTATTCACATCACGGTGAAAAGCGCGCATTTTGATTGGTCAGTTGGAAATGTACCGGGCTTCCAACTCTTATATCATGGCTTTGAGTTTCTTACAACTCGCTCACTCGTTGTTATCCACCGACAGAAAGACGGGAACCCGAATTCATTTTTGAGAGTAGACAATACCCTATCGGTACAAAATGGGTACTCATGATAACGTTTGTTATCAATGGAGATACGTCGTATTAATGGACGAAAGTATCCCGCACAAAATTGTCGAATGTTGTTAGTCCTGACACTTTGAAAATTTATATTAAAACTACTACCGAGTTTCTGGTATAAGTAGTCAGTTAGAATTTTAGCAGCAAGTTTCCAATTTATAATGGTACCAATTTTGTCGTACTTTGATGCACATATCCTATTGAAATAATTAATAAGAGGGTCTCGGATTTAAAGCAAACTATGAGTTAGACGCATGTTATCCCCGATAAATCCAACCTGGGTCAAATTTATTCAATTATTGCTGGAGGGGTCGTTAGAGTAATTTCTGCAGTTTACTGGGATACCTAATTGACTTTTGTGTGCACCCTTTTAACCGTACTGTAAATTCGATTGTGTTAGGACCCTAACCGGTTATGTTGTCGGGCTGGACTCCATGTCCGAGCCTTTCACTTGTGCAACACGGGCTACGTAATAGCTCTCTCGGACGTCCGCGCGGGCTCATAAATAAGATGCGGTTCGAGTGGTCAACACACTCCATCATAGACGCAGGAGACAAGAGCCGACAGCACAGTGAACCCAGCCCAGCAACCCGGGCCCGTAGCAGCTCAGAGGCTTGCCGACGCTTGCCATCGCCACCCCGCCCCATAAGGCATGTAGCGGTAGCACAGGACCCGGAGAAACTTTGGGTAAGTTGGAGACTATTATATTAGAAGTGACTTTAATTTGCGCACCCCCCCCCCTTTTCTTGGATGCCACGTAGAGAATGCTGATCTACAGAGACTATTATGAGTCCGGCTCAACGGTAATTGCCATTGTCATTGGACGTGTAGGATGCGCTTTGCAGTACAGTGTCTTGATATTGTGACTTTATTGTCAAAGTTAACGTTTGCGGTGCTAGATGATAATGATGGCTCGCTAACCAAGCTATCACGATTTGCTTGTGTGCATATATATAGTGTGTGTGTAGCATTGCCTTGTTGTGGTAGGCAGTGAGGATTTCCTGACATGTTGATGTGGATGGCTTATGTTACAGCGAGCGGCACTATACGCTTGATTGTATTACGGGTATTTGTGTACCTTGCCAGTACCACTATGCTATAGAGAGCAGTGTGATTGTGATTGCGTGTTTAGTGTTTAAGATGTGTAATTAATTACATGTAGGCCTATTGGAGATGTATGATATTAGTTGGGCCTCACATGTGTGAGCCCCAGGATTGTCCTATGTGCGGCGGTGGATGAACAATGTTTCAATGAGTCTACACATGTTGCAATGAGTCTTGCCGACATATATATATATATCATGTGCATGTATTATAGTTATCCAGATGTATGATGCTTCTATATGAGTTTCGTAAGTGTGTGAAGGACAGTTTCATTTTAAGGAATGTACACATTACTTTATGTATCTAGTGGTGTGTCATACACATGTTAGCCTGGCGGCATAGCTCCGCGGCTAAGGTCGAAGGGCATGACCCTTCAGTATCGATTGGGAAGGGAAGTAACCAATACAATAGCCCTGGGGCGGGTTAGTACTAATAATGGGAGTGGGCCTATGAGGATGGCCTGCATTGGGATGCAGCGTCTGTGTTATGGACGGTCAGTGGGCCATGTTGGCCACTGCGTTATTATTTTATGGAATGGCCACTCTGGATGTGCTGTACACCGGCTCAGTGGAGCGAAACTATTGTGTTCTTGCCCCTTCATTTGTTATGTCCTTCATACTTTGATTAGTACATTAGTTTATGTTGCCAGTGTACTAGGAAACTCCTTGTGTATATGATATAGCCACTTGTAGTTGTTATTCATTAACCTTAGCGCTATTTTATTCCATGCATACATATCCAGTTGGTTATTGCTTAAATTCTATATTATGTTGTTGTTGTTTGATTTAATACTTAATACTATTACTATGTATGTCCACCATTGATTGCCTGATTAATGTTGTCATTATATCCTAATCATATTTTTGTCTTTTTCTCTTGTTCCAGCTTATGGCTGGTTGGGCTTCTTTTTCTGGGTTTCTTTTTTTGGGCTCTTTTTTTGTTTGGTAGTGATACCTTTGTTAGGCTTTTTGAATAAATAAGATTGCCAGCAGAACCCTGTGTTTGTTAATCCTGTGTATCCTTAAGGGAGTTACTATTGAACCCACGCAGTAACCACATTAGCCACTCGTAGTTCATCCAACACTACTATTAGGGTTAAATGGAAAGACTCGAGCATTTAACTGTGTATTTTGCACACAGAAAATCTAATGACTTCATTTTTATGAGTCCCTTAATTATTTCATCCATTGTGACTAAGTGTATGTCAGCACAAAAAATACAATGCAAATTTTATTCATGGGCAACCAACTACAAAAAAAAATAAAAAAAATAAAATAAATCATTTCAAAGAACATGAGTAAAATAGGGGTTAGAGTTGGATCACATCAATTTGAATGGATGTTCAACTCATAGTATATCAATGCATATTAATGCATGTTTATTTCCTCTAAATTGTATTCTGATTTACGGGTGTCAAGAATGTGTTTTAGAGGCTGCGCTAAACTTACAAAACCGAGATATCCACAACAAAAAAATAGTAAATCTCACACATGCTAGGTCTGTCCTGCAGGCCCTTCAAAGTGCACATGATTATCATCAAAATAACTCACCCCTGCCTTAGTGCAATTGTGTCACGCAGCAAGAAACGTGGTTCTCCAGTGGATGCCTGGCCATTGTAACATCATCGGAAACGATAAGGCAGACACTCTAGCAAAAAATGGCGCAAACCTCCCTCAAGTCAGAGAAAACATAACCTTTTCAGAAGCCAAAAGTCACACTAAGGCAGCCTTGAAATCCAAGTGGAAACAAAGTCGCCCAAGCCATGTAACAAATGATGCGATACACTTGCTCAGCAGAAAAGAGGAAACTGTAATCTTTAGGCTAAGAACTGGACATGATAGACTCCGGCAGTATCTTTACCAAAAAATTCAGGGTTGGAGAAACTGAGACATTCCCATGTGGAAAATCCCCAGAGAATGCAGAACATGTCCTCCAACAATGCTCCCTATATAGACAACACAGGGAAAACAGCTGGCCCCGAGGCGCAGCACTGCACACTAAGCTATATGGGGCAGGGGATCTCAGGAGCACAGCGTCCTTCATAAAGGCTACCGGCCTCCTGATATAAATAGTTTGACACGAAGAACGCAGAAGAATAAGAATGTGTTTATGTATATATTAATATGATATCTGATGACAGTGATAAAGAAAAATTTAAACTAATCCTGACATAATCTGTGGTCTTGACGTATTCTTAGAACAAAGGAGGGGGTATAATCTGGACTGGGGGGGGGGGGAGGGAGGTATAGTCTGGCCTAGCCCAAAGTATATCCGGGGTACAAACTGGCATAGCCCAGAATATACCCTGGGGTCTGGACGGGGGGTATATTTTGGCCTGTCACACCGGAACTCGCAACTACACATCCGTAGTTGCAAAACAGCCTGTGATTTTTTTTATTTGTTCAGTTTTGTCATTTGTTGGATTTTCCATCCTGTTACAATTTTTTTCCTGAAGAAGATCAGTCGATCAAATGCTTGATTTACTTTCCTTTACCTTTCCGTTGTATTGTATCATTTCGGTATTATTTCTTGCGCAAGGAATTGCTACATACAACTTGTTTGTTTTGCCATATTTTGACTTTGCTTCAAGCCTACCTGCAACCCCAGAGCTTTTCTGTGTATAATATTTTGTCAACAGGCTACATGTAACATGAATATTACATGTTCTTCCGTGGTTTTCTGTGGGTGCAGTTACATTCGAACCACTGAGTCATGGTCACCCATCTGTCATCCATTTCCACCTCTTGTGACCTTGCTTATTATGGCTTGATATTTCAAATTAGAAGAGAATGAATAATTCATTAAATAGAAGATTCTTTCACTGCAGTTCAGGAGGATCATTGTTAAACTAATCTGCCAATTAGTGAACGAATGATAGGATGACAAGTAGATCAGCTAATTATTAAATGGATGAGTGGGCGACATGAGTGACGACAAGTAGATGAACTAGTAAGTGACTGGATGGCTGTATGACAAGTCGATCAACTATTAAGTGAATAGATGGCCAGGTGACAAGTAGATCAACTTTACTGATTAGCGAATGGATGACTGGGCAACAAGTAGCTTAACTATTTAGCGAATGGTTGACTGACTGACAAGTACACCAGCTGGTTTTCTTGAATGGATTGCTGGTTACAAGCTACATCAGCTAGTTATTGAATAGATTGTTGGATGACTGAAAAGTACATCAGCTGGTTTTCTTGAATGGATTGCTGGTTACAAGCTACATCAGCTAGTTATTGAATAGATTGTTGGATAACTGACAAGTACATCAGCTGGTTTTCATGAATGGATTGCTGGTTCCAAGCTACATCAGCTAGTTATTGAATAGATTGTTGGATAACTGACAAGTACATCAGCTGGTTTTCTTGAATGGATTGCTGGTTCCAAGCTACATCAGCTAGTTATTGAATAGATTATTGGATGACGAGTAGATCAGATAGATATCGAATGGATTGCTGGGTGACAAGTAGATCAGTCAGCTTCTGAATAAGCGGCTGTCTGATGATGAGTGAATAATGAAATGACGACGTTTGATCAAAAGGCATGAATTTTTCCTACTTGCTTGTATTTATATACTTTGCAGGCTGTACAAAGATGGTGTTATGGTCAGATATGTATATTTTCAAGACAGTGTCAGGGAACATTATGGGCTTTTTGATATTAGACGCCAATACCTTATTGATGTCAGTCAACCTGGAAGTTCAGGGAAGTACACGTGTACAGAATCGAATGCTCATGGCGAATCAGCACACAGTCATGGTGTTATAAGTAGGTTTTGGTCTATTTTTTTTCAGTATCTTTAGCCATGCCCAGCATTAAAAATACAGTATCCTCTTTATCCATTCATTTTAGCCACGCATGTTCATATATGTTTCAGAGAAAATAATTATCGGGCGAACCAAGGTGGTAGTGCCTAGTTAGTGCTCAGAAAAGCACTTAGAGGCATGCATTTTGTATTCGTTGTCCTAGATGTTTACATTGTCCCATGTGAAAAGGGGGATGAAAAGAAGAAACAAGGAGGGAAGAGTTGACGCGAGTGGGTTGGGTCCCAGCGAACGAATACTCAAGTCAGTAAGAGACACCGCGAGATAGTCCGGCCACGATCGTCTCTTATTTAGAGGTGGAGTGGCCGAAAGGTTAAGCGATCTGTTTTCGCAAGGCGGCGGGTGTCGTAGCAGTGGTCGCGGGTTCTGATCCTATCTTGATCATTCTCTTTCTTCCTTCTTTCACCCCCGCTTTGCTTTTCTGAGCACTAACTAGGCACTACGACCTTGGTTCGCCTGATAATTATTTTCTATGAAACGTTATCTTAGTGCACTGCCTCCCCCCGAGCGTCTGCTTACTTCTATTAACTTATGTTCATATATATAAGTGTAACATAATAAGAAACCCTCCGTCGTTTAATGACACAGGAACGCCAGGTCTTGGTGATGCAGGTCACTTTTTGTCTTTCAATTTCCTGTAGAACCTCCTTGATTGTAAACAATATGTGGCTGAAAATGGTTATAGGTTGTGGGCAGAACCTTTAATACATTCGGGGTGAGCTGTTGTTAGGGGCGCATAGCATTTTACACGATAAGCCGTTGCTGAACAATGAACATAACTCAGAATTTTCTCTATCTGGTTTTGTAATTAGACTACATGCCCCCAACAACATTGTTCTGGTTGATAATATAGAACAGTTGGTGTAGCTTTTTGTAATTAATGTAAATCAGTGGTTGGTTCTTGAGGGGATGTGCAGCAGTGAAAACATCACCATTTCAGCAAAAAAATATTGAATTTGTATTTTTTGGTACTTTTCAGTTAATTACCCATATTTCTGTCACATCTGGAAGGTTCACTTCAATAAATAACTATAAATTGTTCACAATGGCATTTGTAATGTTATACCACAGCGGCAAATGATGTTGACGTGAAGGAAATGGGCGTTTTCTTACCTGTTCAAATTATTTCATGGAAAAATTCATTTCTCTAAAGTTCTTGACAGGTCATGATGCAGCTTGGTATGTTGTTGTTGTTTTTTTTCCCCTCAAGTTTTGCTAATACTTTAGTGCTTGGAGATTTTTGAAAATCTCATTACTTTCTTTAGCCAGGATATTTGTTTTCTTCATCAGAGATGTATAAAATATAAGGCTTTGTTTATGGTAATGTGCAATTTTGAAAATTATGTGCAATAAGTTTTTAGTGCATGGGCAATGACGAAATGGTTAAAATAGATCTAAGAATGTATAAGGGCAATTTCATCACATTTCAGCAGTAGGAAGCACAGATATGCATATTTAAAAGTGTATAAGAAAGCAGTATGACTGGTGAAATAATTGGTTACAATGGCAATAGTTTGGAGTTAAGACCAAATTTAACCCCAGGCTTGTTTCTCTCACCTGTATAATATTAAGATATAGAATGCATGCGAAAAGAGGTCAAGTTGACATTAGTATCACTGCAGCACATCCCATTGACCTTTTGAAACTTGTTTTCTCCCCCCATTCATGTCTCATGACTGTATTTTCCCCCTGAATAAATCAGATCGATGGAATTAGGCGATAGAGATGGAGTTGATTGCCAGCAGAAATTATTATGCTCGTTCTGGAATGACAAAAGTTAAAGCAAATCTGCACTTTGAAGTACACAGTGTGCATTATTATTTGTGTTCCGTGGGGGGGGGGGGGCACAATTAATAATGAACAATGCTATATGCATGGCATGCACATAGGTAGACAATGTTATTCAGGTTGGCTGACCTCTGCTCAGGTGAGGATATAATTCTCAAATGTTTATTCCATAATATTATTTTATTTTAGAAATAAATTGATAAAAAATGTTTCTGAAACTTCTATTTAATAGAGGCTTCTTATTTCAGCTTTCCAAGGCGTGGAGTACTTTGATATTTCGCATGTAGGCAATGTGCATTTCTGTAAAAGATTGATTTGTTTCAGAATGGCCGGCTCTCAAACGTTTTCAGTTAGAGTTTAGTCAATTTTAACATTTATGGCGGATGAGATCAATGTTTCTGAATGCAGCTTCGTAGAAAGCATATCATCCCTGTAGAAAGTGTCAAATTTAGCTTCTGTACATGCAATATAAGTAATTTTGGGAGTAAATGTGAAAACAGAAGAAAAAAAAGAAAGACACTATTAGTGTATCTTTCAAAGCCAGTAAATCTCCCCTTTTCTCGGCAATTTTTGTCCATAGTTCCCTGGCCCCCTCAGACCTTTTTTTTTTTTTTTAGACAATCCAGAATATTAAAAAAAAAAAAAAAAACAGATCTGTTACTCATTTGAAAACTTATAATCGCTCTTTTGTCTGCTACTTTTTCTGTTGCAGTCCATGCCACGGGAATTCGTGGTGATGATGTCCGTTTTAGTAGGAACATCAATGAGCGACAATCCAATACCTTTTCATTGCCAAGTAAGTTAATTCCCCATCAGTCCTATTGTTTTGTGCAGTTCATTTCACTGGCCATTGCTTGCATCATGAAATCGCAGAAGTGTATTCATGCAACTGCAGATGACGTCTCTTATTTTTCTAAATATTCTATGAATCTTTTAACTTCTAGACAGAGTTTTTATTTTGTTGTATTTGTAAAAAGGGGTATAACAGACTATTTCAAATGTTCATAACTAAAAATGTATTTAAGATAAGGAATACATTTCGAATAAACCAGATTTGTTTCCCCTTTCTCTGTAAAAGTGGGCATTTTCACTTGTGGAGATACGTGATTGGGCCGGTGAAATAATTTATGCATATAAATACAACAATTGAAGAGAGCTTACTGTACATCTTGCTTTGACCTCTTCACTGTCTATACTTAGTACCTCCATGTGCCAGGGGGAAAAACACCAATCCAGTATTTTTTGGTTGGTATTAGTAGTAAATGTTAACAGCTTGCTTATTTATTTTCTTTTTGTATTTTTGTTTTTGGATACTTCTTTAATCCCATTACGAACATTTGCCTTAGTGTCATTCTAGCCCAGTTACAACTGGAGCAGACACGTCATCGCAACAGTGCAGCCCCAGGTGGCAGAGGAGGGGGGGGGGGGATACGTTTTTACTTGATTTTGCCCTGGCAGCAGCCTGTTTGGCCTGCTCTTCTCGATTTCCAACTGCCACAGTATCTTTAACGTACGCAATGTTCACACCGGCCCTCCCGAATTTTTCATCCTTTTCTGAGTCAACTAGGTGCTCAGTCCTACCTACCATAGGATCAGGGACAGGAAAATATGAGAAAAACCAAAAAAAATACCAACATTCTTGCACCGACCAGGATTCGAACTCACTACCTTCGGCATCCACAGACCAACATGTCCCACATGAAGGCGCTGCAAAATATTATTCCTTCTGTTGTTATTGTAATAATTGCCATATATGAATCTCAGAGCTGGTAACGAGAAACTACTTACTCTGATTACTATTGTCTTTTGATTGTGACTTTGTGTTGCCTGTGTGGTATGTCAAGTTGCGTCGTAGTTTATTTTTTTTTCCTATCTGTAAATTCCCTGTTGAGCACAAAATATTTTTTATACATATTCTTTTCAAAATAATTGACCATTGTCTTCTTTCACTGCAGTGCTGAAGCCTTTACAACCCCTACTGGTGTTTGACATAGAAGCAGAGGGAAATGGCAAAGGTGGAGATTATGGAGAAGTCCACTACACCTTTAGAACTGGTGAAAACATTCCTTTGAGGTCAGTGAATTTTCAGCTCAGCGGCATTATCTCATTTTAATCTCTCGCAAGTACAGTTGCCTTTCTTCATTCTTTATCTCCCTAGAGTAGTGGGGGGTGCTAGGACAGTGAGCGGAGCACCAGTATTTTTAGGCTTGGGAATCTTGTGCAAGGGCCTGCGTCTCTGCAAAATATAGTCTTAATTTAAATCTATTTGTATGTTGTAAACCCATGAAAAGTTGAGGCATCTGTTTTTGCACTGTCAAATTTATTTACATATATTGCCTGGAAGGTTTAGTTAGTAGAATAAGTCTACTTCATAAAGTGTTTGTTTTACATGATAAAGGCCTAAAGGGATAGATTTCCTGAGGACTTGGAAGCTGTGTGGAATTAGATCATGAAATTTTTGTTTTACATGAATAAAGTCCTGACAGTTTTGATTTCTTGAAACGATGGTAGCTTAGAGTTAGTTTATGGGGTGTTTGATTTACTTGATTGGAGACTTTACTAAGCCAGCATCTCTATGTCAGTCTGAAATAGATATTTTTTTTTGTATAAGATTTCTGTAGAACTAATAGGATTTCCTCAGGGATGGATTTCTTCGAAAAAAACAGCATGATATTGTAACCAGATGATCTGCGTCAGAATTATGTCAATCTCTAAGCAAACTTGACGTCAGTCCTGTTTAGTGTGAACTAAGAAAGAGCTCTCTTGTCCTTTAAAGCAAAGTACCGTACTGGTAACCACCTACCTGTGACATAACTCTTTTTTGTGTTGAAGTTTTGCTCCGAGATCTACCCTCTTGAATAAACATCTATCGACCCAGGGACGACCTTCATTGTGATTTGTCATATGATTCTGGTATTGTCTGTGTCACTTCTGGATGTGTTCTTTTTATCATCAACCTCGCTCGGACACTTTATTAAGCAAGTCCTATGTAGTTGCACTGACGGAGGTATTGATTTCGTGATGAGGTGGTAGCATTTGTAGAATTACAATGTAGTTATGACATGTTTGTTTTATCCCGATTTAACTCCTTAGAGAGTTCTTTCATGAAGGGGTGGTATCATGTGTTGAATTAGTTCATTAAGTGTTTATTTTGTAACATGTTTTAAACTCATGAGAGATTGGTGTCCCGAAGTGATGTTAGCTTGTGTACAATTAGTTTGTTATACATACATAATTAAAGTCTCCTAGGAGCAAACAATGCAGCATGACAGGAATGTGTGTATGCGGATGATCATCCACCGATTGTGAGCAGATGAGGACACTGAGGTGCCCCCCATAATCAGAATGGTGGAGGCAGGATGCCAAAGGAGTGAGGGAAGAATATGCCACAAGGCCAGACAAACCGGACAAATATGACACCAGCTGGCCATTGGGACAGTAGAATAACCCTCAAATGGATATTGGAGTGGGTAGATATTGGAGTGGGTATGGGGATGCCTGATGTGCTATGATTCTGATTCCCATCAATCAGTCAATCAAACATTGCATGATAACTTCAATTTCTGTTTCAGATGTTACTCACAGGTTCCAAGGTATGGATCTCACAGCGGAAGGGTGCCCGAAGCTGATGTCAATGAATACAGACTCTTGAAGGATGGGCAGCCAGCAGAAAATAACAATCCTTCTGGTCACTTCATCATCACAGGTTTGCCAGCTGGTCTGTACAATTATACATGCCAGGCCACCAATCGAATAGGGGACTCGCCACTCAGCTATGATCTATTAGTCAGTGTGACCGGTGAGCAATATTGTGTGAGCTGTAATCCTTTTTGTTGCCATTTTATGGATGTTAAAATCAGTTAGCCACAGAACTTCCCTTGAATGATGGGTGGATACTACTTCCATTAAGACTGTATAAATAAGAGCGAGTAGCAAAACTTGCTCGAGATTCCCGAGACAACCACAAAACTTAAAAACATGCTGTTTTTACCTAAGTCTCACAAAAATGAAGTAGGTATTGATGGAATAATGAAATTGTGAATAATATACCCATGTATATATTTGTATTGTGCTCAGCCAGGACAATTTTTGTAGTTGACCCCTATCTTTTCCACGTCAAATTGTGTAGACTAATACTTCTAGCATTTTTTTTATCATGTTTCGCAAAAATGTCTCTTCTCTCTTTATATAGTGGTTCAAGAGTTTGCAAGGGTCTCTTGTGAGGGTTGACCCGTGAAATATAAATACACGCTTTTAAATATTCAAAATGTGGATTTGACACGAGGAAAAGTAATGTGAAGCAATCCATAAGTGTTCCTGGTTTATTTTTTTTTAAGAGGGCAGGGAATATGGAAACATCAGTTGTTCTCCATTTACTTCTGCATTCTCCTGCAATTTTTTGGAGGGGTGGGGGGGGGGGGGGTCCTGTGCCAGTGCTCCACCCATTGTTGCTGTTCCCTCATACAGTCCAGTCCTTCTTGTTGCCATCTGGGGGTTTAGGAGTGAAGCATTTTTATTTTTTATTTTTTTTTTGGTCACCAACCCTGCTGTCAAAATAAGTGGGTTTTTTTTTTCTCTGCTTTTTCTTATGGGATGCTGTAAGATAGGTTGTCAGATGCTTTGTTGGTCTTCTGATGGGTTGATGTTTAGTTTGTTTGTGTGGATTGGCTGGGTTTGTTCATTTTCCTTCTTAATGTAAGTTCCTTTTATTTTCCTTTTGTCCTTTTCTTTTTTTTTTTTTTAATGTTTGTTTGTTGTTGTGTATGCTCTTTGTCTTCTTCCCCCTCCCCTCTTGTTTAATACTTGGAAATGCAGTGGAAAGCGGTTAGACCGAAAATAGAGGTTATACGAAAGAACACAGGAGGCCCGAAACTTTGTCCTCTTTATCTTTGTTAACAAATATTATTAGCGCTAAACCGAAATAACCCTATTGTTAAACCTAAAATAAATTATTGCTGCATTCAGTGGCCAGCCTACTATGATTGGCCACAGGCCAAGTCAAGTTACTGTAACATCCCCCCACCTCTCTCCCCTCAAAAATAATTTTTTAAAACCAAGCAGAGCATCCTTTGTTCTGAACAATCTTACAGGCCTACATGGGAGCGGCAGCACTACAGGGGTAGGGAAGAGGGTGGGAGGCCTATAATCTCGCTGGTCCGAAATCAGACGGCAGCAGATAAGACTTTTGGCGCATTGCAGGTGACCTTTCGTTGGAAATGTATGACAGTGTGGACAGCGTGGTTCATGGCATCGTGTACGGCAACGGTACCGAGATCAGCAGATTGGCGGTTCTGTACTTTCTGTCCACATTCACGTCTCTCTACTATGAATGTTAGTCCACATTCGGCCGCATATCCATTCTCCCTGTGTCCCTAGGCTGAGGAATCGCCCATCTTCATTATCAGTCAAAAACACACGGCAATGGAGGACATATTATTGAGTGCTTTTTGCCTATGCACTTATTTGATTTGTCCTCTTTGAAAGTGATTTGGGGTACCTCTTTTGAAAGCCTCCTCTCAGTATACCGAAACACATTTTAAACCAAAGACAAGCCCCCGTGGTCTGGCCGATATCATTTTAAATGTTTCTACTGTACAAACTCAATGGTTCCCTTTAAATGTGCTGTGAGCAGCATGTACTTTTCTTATTCCTCTCTTGTTAGAACTCGTTTGAATATGCTGTTTCCTACACAGGTGTTTACACCATCAATAATAAATTACACGTAGGTAATTAACATCTCAGGGTTTGAATTCAACAAATACCCCAAAAAATTACAGGATCACACTCAGACTCGTGACATGGCTTTGGCCTGTAAAGTGGAAGGACAGTCAAGTGTTGAAACACTTGTTCGGTGGGGGTTCTCTTCCTCTGGTGATCTCTATCTCCGAAAATCTTGCTCTCCCAGGAGTTTCAGTAATTATTTTTTTCTTTTTATATACTATGAAAATGAAAGACTGATATCTGCTGTACTCCATTTGTTCAGACGTTGTTAGCTTCTATCATTTACCTTCATGTCATTGCTGGTTTTTCAAGACACACCTAGCATCACAGCCTCTCCGGCCTCTCCTACACTGGGCAACACCCTCACTCTCACCTGCAACACAGAGCTAACATCAGATGGCTTTGATATCATTTGGAAGAAGAATGGCAAGATCCTACCTGAGAAATCCAATGTTCTTCTACTGGACAACCTCAGTGAATACGATGAAGGAGATTATGTGTGCCGCCAGAAACATGGATCAGTTTACCTGGCCAACAGTGAAAGCTATATACTTGTCTGTAAGTTATTGCAGGAATACAAATTACATCATGTGAAGGAATTGGTCACTTCATATAATGTCGTTGGACCAATTATATTTACAAAACCGCACAAGTGTATTCATTTGACTGCAGAGAAAAACTGTTTATATTTTGCTCAAGGACTACTGTATGAAAGGACGCGCACGGCCGATCTTCTGAGATCGCTAGCGAAGGCCATTGCATTGACCCAGTTTCTGATGAATAGTCTATTTTTAGACCGAACGTAATAGTGCGCTTTAGCGTAGTAATCTAGACTAATAAGATGCGATGAAGTTTATGTCAATTAAGTAAGTAAACACATTTTCCATACGATTTGTTGGCATTAATTTACTTAGTGAATATCCAACACGCCAAAACTTTTATTTTTAGGCCTAGATCTAGTGCAGAAAGCTTGCACTCTTTTTCTCCCGGATGTTTACGTTACCGGAACAAGTGCTTTGGTTGTGTGGGAAAATATAAACATTGAAACAGACATGTGAAACAATGTGATACTGGTGGATATTTTTTGCTAGTTGTGGGATTTATATTCTTTCAAAATGCCAAACAAGTGTGGTGTTGTGAACTGCAAAGGCAACTACAACGAATCTAACAAATGCCGTGTGTTTAAACTACCTAAAGACGAACAAGAAAAACAGAAGTGGTTGAACGTTCTCCCCCCACGTGAGGATTTCGTTGTCGACCCAACAAAATTTTTTATATGTGAGAGACATTGGCCAGCGGATACACCTATGGTCAAGACACCAGGTGGACATACTCGGCCTGTGTTGCCACCAAGTATTTTTAATGTTCATTCTTCTTGTTTGCCAACACCAAAACCAGCACCACGCGAGCCTAAAGCTGAGGATCAACAGCTGAACTATTTCATCAAGAAAGACAGGATTGCTTCGTTTTCTGAGTTTTCTCCTGACAAAGAGTTGTTAAAAAAGTATGAAAATCTTCTCATATCTCGTCCAGAAGACAAATTTGTGTGTATTTTCATGGTGAAAGATTACAGAGAGAGTTTCTTGTCAATAATTGTTCACAACAAATCTACTTTGTGTTCACCTCTTACCCTTTCTGCTTTCAAGAATGGGATTAACGTGCCTTTGGGTAAAATCTTAAGTCCAAACACTGGTCTGTCATTGTACTCACAATTCTTTGAGGCTGTGCACTCAGCGATTAACTATGACCTTCCTGTGGATGGTGTTGTTAAAAAAGTGGCAACGGCTCTTCAACAAGTTCAAGCCTAAGAGTCGCTTGAAGCTGCCAAAGGCAAGAAACTCAAATTTCTTACAAGACAGCTTCAATTCATATGACAAGGCATTCTCGGTGGCAGATTATTGCTTTGCAATTGAATCTTTCCCTCACTCACTGTAATTACCATCAACTGCGTGACTTTCTTGTTCTCCCAAGTAGACAAAAGCTGCAGTCTATGATCTCTTCTACAGATGTTGACCAAGTACTGGAGAAAACATTTCAGAAAGCAAAGAATGCTCAGCAGAAACATTGTTTTTTGTTAGTCGATGAAGTGAAAATTCGCCAAAGAGTCGCCTTTTCAGGGGGTGTTCTCAATGGCATTTCAAAAAATGACCCAGACTCCAAGGCAAGCTTTATGTTATGTGTCATGATGAAATGTTTGCATGGTGGGCCTAGTGTTATGATATCTGTTACCCCTGTTCACAACCTAACAGCTGCCTACTAATTCACTGTTGTCAAGAAAGCTGCTGCTGTTGTTGAGAAGACGGGTGGGATTGTTTTAGGGTCCATGACTGACAATCATAAAATCAATCAGCAATACTGCAAATTATTCACAAGAAGAACTGACTTTGAGACTGTACATCCTTTGAATGATCAGCGAGCTTGGTATTTGTTGTACGATTCAGTTCACTTGCTGAAGTGTTTATTCTCAAACGAAGTAAAAGACTTCATCCAAGAAGTTTCAAGGGGTTGTTTGACTGTCCCACATGTGTGCACATATGAGTTCATTAAATGTGGTAAAACTACTTTATTTAATGAGATTATGTTTGGATGCAACATTGGTTACAGTTGGTTAGTCTTAGGTGTCATAATAAGGCTGTAGGTGTCAATAATCAAATGGCCTTCGCTAGCGATGTCAGAAGATCGGCTGTGCGCGTCCTTTCATACAGTAGTCCTTGATTTTGCTAAATAATATTTCATTAACTTTTTCACTTCATCCCGCACCTTTCGGGTGTGGGTTGTTTTACAACCCATCAATGCACTGGTCGCCGGTGAGGTTCAGCCAGGGATAACACACAGTTTCTCAACATTTACTGTTTCTATTTTATGTATTTATGAACACACAACTGTCATTATGGTCTATTTCTGTGCACAATCTAGGTACCAGGAGATATTTTTAACCAGAGATATACATATACAAAGAAATTACACAACGATATATTTTAAATGGTCTTAATATATGCTGTTTTAGCCTGTTTTAGCCTCAGAGCAGGGGCGTCGAGTCGCACATAGTGCAGTTGAGGAATCGTCAGTTTATATAGACGAGTCAACTACATGGGAAGAAGAAGAAGAAATACTTTATTGGATCTTATTGGATAAACTTTCCAATGATACCAAATATACTCTTTTATCAGAAGGTTTAACAATGTGTATGAATTTTCAACCCCCACCCATCCACCCAATTGTCGGTGCACAGGTAATAGCTAATGTGAAGAAGGAACATACAGTGGGCATGCAAGAACAGTGATGTTTATGTAACTAAAAATATATTTAAGATAAAGAATACATTAAAAATTTCACTCAAAACAGAAACTATATTGTTAGTTCCATTCTTGTAGAACTAGGTCCTTCACACTTTAGGGATTTCATGATGCGACCAGAGATTTATAGTTTATTCCAGATGCCTTCATGGGTCATGAGAAACTATTTAGAAATTATTCATTCAGTGTTGTGGTGTTGATATTCTCGCATTGTAATGAATAAATAATGATGCCTTTATAATTAAATACAATTTATCACAAATGATTACAGAAATTTTGCCAAATTTTTGGTGCCATTATCATGGATGCCTTGTGAAAATATCTGCTCAAGGTTCCAAGTTTCACAGTAAAAAGAAAAACCAAATGGGGCCTGATGGAATTACCGCCAAATTACTGAAACTTTGTGCCAAGGAAATTGGCCCCGTTTACACTTTGTTGTTTAGAGCTTCAATCGAACAAGGAAAAATACCGGAAGACTGGAAAAAAGCAAATGTTGTACCCATTTTAAAGAAAGGAAATAAGGCTAGTCCTGAAAATTATAGACCAGTCTCCCTGACATCATTATCTTGTAAGCTTTTAGAGCATATTTTGCACACCAGCATCATGAAGCATCTCGAGAGACACTCGGTTTTAACACATGTACAGCATGGTTTTAGAAAATACAGGTCGTGTGAGTCCCAGCTGATCACAACTTGCAACGATTTTGTTAATAACTTGAATAATACCAGGCAGACGGACACCATTTTACTAGATTTCAGTAAGGCCTTCGATAAAGTGCACCATGCTAGCCTTTTGACTAAACTAAACCATTATGGAGTTAGAAACAGTACTTTGAAGTGGATTAAGTCTTTTTTAGAAAACAGAACACAAATAGTAGTCGTTGACGGAAAGTCATCCAATCCTGCACCTGTTCTCTCGGGAGTACCTCAGGGTACTGTAATGGGCCCCTTGCTATTTTTAGTTTACATTAAACGATATGCCGAGTAAGATCTCTCCAGGCACTAAATTACGACTGTTCGCCGATGATAGCCTCCTCTATAGATCAATAAATTCAAAAGAAGATAGGGAAATTTTACAGAAAGATTTGGACAGTCTATAAGAATGGGAGAGGGACTGGCGTATGGAATTAGACCCCAATAAATGCCAAGTCCTGAGAATTTCAAATAAACATCGCAACATCACCTCGGACTACTTTATACATGGCGAGAAATTGAGTGAAACAGATGAGGCTAAATATTTAGGAATTACATTAGACAGAAAACTTACATGGAACCAACATATTAATAGCACATGTAACAAAGGAAACAGTATACTAGCATTTCTGAAAAGGAACATCTCTAACTGTGATGGGAAAGTGATAGAAAAATGCTATAACACCTTCGTGAGGCCCTCCCTAGAGTATGGCTGCAGTGTCTGGGACCCCCACTGTCGAATAAACATAGAACAACTGGAAAGGGTCCAGAGGAGAGCTGCTCGCTTTGTGACAAATGATTATACTAGAAGCAGTAGTGTCAATACAATGATGAGAGACCTCGAGTGGACACCACTAGAAGAAAGAAGAGCAAAAAACAAAGTAAAACTATTTTATAAGGGCAGGGAAGGAAATACCGATATCCCACTGAACCACCTCAGCATTAACACCAGAGGCAACAGAAAGAATAACATAAAATATAACATCCCCAACTCACGGATTAACAGCCATCTTTACTCTTTTCACCCTAGTGTCATCAGGATGTGGAACAACCTCCCGGCAGAAGTCCAAAAAATATCGTCTGCAACGGCTTTTGGCAATTAATTGAAGAACATAATTATCCGTTGCAGCTACCATTGTATTTAAAGTGTGGGTCTATTTCTGTGCACAATCTAGGTACCAGGAGATATTTTTAACCAGAGATATACATATACAAAGAAATTACACAACGATATATTTTAAATGGTCTTAATATATGCTGTTTTAGCCTGTGTTAGCCTCAGAGCAGGGGCGTCGAGTCGCACATAGTGCAGTTGAGGAATCGTCAGTTTATATAGACGAGTCAACTACATGGGAAGAAGAAGAAGAAATACTTTATTGGATCTTATTGTCTATGAATATAAGGTGGAGAAAGAGGAAGTATAGTGGCCATTGGGGGTAAGAAGGATAGGCAAGAGGTCCAGAATGTTGGAAGAAGGATAAAGATGGGGAAGATTAGAGGATGAAGAAGAAGGGGGACTAGAAGAAAATTGACCTGATATATCATAATTCCTGGGTATGTCGTTGCATCCGTCGAGCGGCTGGCGACTAAACCGGCTCACCCATCAAGTTCACTTGGTGGGGAGGGTAGAGGAACCGTGCAAGAATGAGACACAAGGGCGGATGAACCCAGGAGGGTCAACGGCCACCCACAGACCCCCCACTGCCATGTGGGTAAGCTATATAGCAGAGGCCAGCGGAGTAAACTGTGCACAAACCGGCAGTAAGGAAACCACTGCTGTAAACTCCCAAGAAAAATCATGGTAAACCAAAATATTCCTTCAGACAACAGCGTTAAAGGGGATCAACACCTAGCTCTGAACTCCTAGCTCGGTAGGGATTGCTATGGGCAGCAGGTGGCACCCTATCATCATCCAACTACTGACTGCAAGTCAAAATCTTTTAAATTCGCCACTTGGAATGTTAGGACATTATATCAAAAAGGCAAAGTAGACAATGTAATTCAGGAAATGGAAAGAATGAAATTAACATCTTGGGTCTCTCAGAAGTTAGATGGATTGGACAAGGCTCAAGCAAAATAGGAGGTAAAACAATTGTATATTCAGGAGGATGGAGGGGGGGGGGGGGCTTTCAGATAGAATCATGATAGCCAAACTAAAAGGGAAATCTTTTGACATCGGAATAATTCAAGTGTATGCACCAACATCTGAGCATGACAATCAAGAAGTAAAGAAATTCTATGAAGATCTGAACCAAGCAGTGAAACAACAGAAGTCTCAAGATTTAAGGATAGTCATGGAGGACTTTAATGTAAAGGTGGGAGACACACGAATAGACTTTATAGTAGGGTTATGGGGCCTAGGCAACGAAAACGAACGTGGTGAACGTCTCATTGAATGGTGTAGAGAAAAAGACTCAATGATTTCGAATACCTGGTACAAGAACCACCCGAGAAGACGATATGCATGGAAAAGCCCTTGAGACAAAATAAGAAACCAGATAGATTATACGTAATATACTCATAAAGAAACATTTCAGAAACGCTGTAAAATCATCTAAGTCAATGTCAGGAGCAGACTGCGACAACGTTCGTGTACCAGTCATGTGTAAGATGCAGGTAAAATTGTAAAAACTAAAAAAGCCAAAGCACCAATCAAAATTTCAAATAGATCTTTTAAAGACAAATCAAGACATGAAAGAACTTTTCCTTCTTGATGTAAGAAATACATTTCAAGCTCTGGAAAACATCACGGAGGCTGAAAAACTATGGGAAAAGATGAAGGATTCAATAGAAGAAGCTGTGGAAGAAAATATCCCTCAACAGTCCAAGAAAAGGCTTAAAAATGGATGACTAAGGATATACTAGAACTAATGGAAAAAAGAAGGAAGTAGCAACCGAACATAAGAGAGTAGAAAGCTTTAAATAAGGAAATAAAGAGAAAGTGTGACATAGCAAAAGAAACATGGATAAATGACCAATATCAAGAAATAGAGAAGAATCAAAAGAGAGACAGCAAATACATGCATTCTAAAATCAAAGAAATAAGTGGAAAGAAAGGATGTTCCCGTACAGGCTGCATAAGATCAAAAGAAGGAGATAATTTAATGGACAAGGAAGATGACTGTGTTAAAGAGATGGTCAGAATACCTAGAGGAGCTTTTCCAGGATAATAGAAAAGGCAAACCTGTAATAAACAAAGATATAGACGGACCACCAATTTTGAAAGAAGAAGTGAAGGACGCCATCAGGAAAATGAAACGCGGGAAAGCCACACGGCCAAATAAAATTCAGGTCGAAGTGATTGTCGCTCTGGAAGAACTGGGTATTGAAATGACAACTAAACTCCTAAACAGTATAATATATGACAGCGGCAAGATTCCGGAAGATCTAATCAAATCAATTTTTATAGCTTTTCCTAAAACGCCAGGTGCAACACAGTGTGAGTTGCATAAAGCAATAAGCCTTATGAGCCACTTAACAAAAATTTTAATGCGAGTAATATTGGCAAGGAAGAGAAAATGTTTCAGACCAAAGATATCCAAAACACAATTCGTCCCAGATAAAGGCACCAGAAATGCTATATTCACACTATCCATGCTAATATGGGGACAAGGTGGTCTAGAGGCAAGGTGCTCGCCTCTCATGTTAAGGGTACCGGGTTCAAAACTCGGGCTGTGCAGGCATGTTGGAAATTGGGATTTTTCTCATATTTTCGTGTGCCTGATCCTATTGGGAGGTAGGATCGAGTACCTAGTCTTCTCGGATAAGGACGAAAACTTCAGAGGGCCCGTGTGCATGTTGCGCACGTTTGCGCACGTTAAAGATACCTTGGCAGTTGGAAATCGTAAAGAGCAGGCCGAATAGGCCGCTGCCCGGGAAAAATTGAAATTAAAATTAATAGATTAAAATTTATCCTATCACCCCTCATATCACCAACGAAAATTTATAATTCATTATTAAATATTATATTGTATAATATATATTCAAATAATATTATAATACTTTAGAATACAAGTTGTGAGTTGTGAACTGCGCCTAACAGGCTGCGTTACAATTTGCACTGAGATAGAGAGAGAGATAGAGAGAGTGAGAGAAAAAGAGGGTGAGAGAAAGTAAGAGAGAGTGAGAGAGATGCAAATGGAGAGAACAAGACTTTCTGTAAAGCGCCTAGAGCAAACTCATTTGGATTAGGCGCTATATAAATGATCTTCATTATTATTATTATTATTATCATTAATAGAAAGATGCATAGAATTACAGAAGTACCTATACCTATGCTTCATTGACTATTCAAAGCTTTCGATAAAGTTAAACATGAAAAATTATTTAAAATTCTGGAAGAACTGGACATAGATAGAAAGGAATTAAGAATTATTAGAAATCTCTACTGGGATCAGACTGCTGCGGTGCGAAGTGAGTGAGAATACAATGAATACAGAAACATCAAAAAAGGCAAGGGTGCGTCATGTCACCAGATCTCTTCAACATGTACACTGAAACAATCCTTAGAAATATAGAAGAAAGTCCAAGTCTTAAAGTAAATGCATGACAATATATAAAAAGGCAGTAAACCCTATCTGTAATCTCATATAAGTAAAGGTGAGAAGATTAATTAAACAAGTTCAAAAGTTTAAATATTGATATTCAATTACATCTGACGGCAAATGTACAACAGAAATAAAAAGAAGACTAGCGATGGCTAAAGATGACTTTAATAAAATTTAATGAGCTCTACCCTAAAGAACAGAAACATCTCAATCAGTCAATGTCAACAAAAACGAGGGTTTTGAAGAGCTATGTGTGGTCAACCCTCCTGTACGGATGTAAATGCTGGACACTAACTAAAGACATGGAAAACAAGCTAGAGGCAACGGAAATGTGGTTTTAAGGAGATTCCTAAATATTTCATGGAAGGAAAGGAAATTGAATGAAATGGTAATGAAAGACGCCAACACGCAGCGATCACTAATAAAAACCATTAGGAGAAAACAATTGCAGTTCATGGGACACCTGAATCGACACAAAGGTCTTGAACACCTTGCTCTAACTGGAAAAATAGAGGGCATTAAAGCAGAGGTAGACAGAGTCTAGAGAGTTTGAATAGATGGGCGACAAGGAAAAACCCGGACAATATGGGCTTTTTGAGAGCATCCGATCGGAGGAATGAGTGGCGAACCATGATCATCGATATCTGTTCCAGACCCGCCACTTGAAGAAGAAGAAATCATAATTATATGAGATTAAACATTTTGAGTATAATGCTGGACAAATCAATGGAATAAAATCAGTCATCTAAAATTTGTTGTTTGAAGCAGACATAACTCATGACTGACCAGTGATTGATAAACGTTGGCTCTGATCAGATGATAGTATAGATGTCTTCTATATGATTTTAGTTCTCCAGATATAAACAGAACTTTTATAACCACCGGAACTATTATTTCAAAAGTAACCATGTATTATAATGTGTGGATAAACACATGTAGTTTGGTTTCACTGCCATCATCTGCATCACACCTGCTGGGGATTCTAAGAAATAGTCAGTTTCTTAACACTTTTACTTTATTGTTTCAGTCGGCACTAAGGCTGCCACTCCACAGATTTTCACCACACCAACGGACGTTGAGAAAGGGACGCATGTGACTTTACGTTGTCTGTCTACTAGTACAACATCTTCCATGTCTGTCTTCTACCACAATGGCAATGCAGTGGCAACGGTGATGGATAAAGACTTGGATGATGCTGGTCAAATCTTATTTATCTTTAGAATTTTCTTTGCTGACCAGTCTGATGGTGGAGATTACACATGCACAGTTGAGAACAGTCTTGGCCAGTCGGACATGAGCCAGAGTTTGACTATTACCATTCTGGGTAAGTTTATGTGCTTGTTTTATTTATGAATTTGCAGAGAGCTAACATAGGCAAATCTCTCAGAGGAGATAGTTGAGACCTCGTCTTAGCATAGTAAAATCATCTGACATTTAAACCCTTTCTATGCTACTTATGATGAAAAAAACAGTGACTGATTCTACATCGGAAGATTTATTTTAAATCTTGACAGTCGTGTACTATTACAGTGTTTATTGTTGTTGTTTTTTTGCTCATTGGTTGCTCTCAAATTCTCTTTACCAGGTGTGAAGAAAATCTTTCCATATAAATTCTTTTCAGACTGCAGACTTTATCACAACAATCGTCAGTTCAAAGACGAAGAAATGAAAAAAATTTAGATAACAGAAACTTTCTAGAATTTGACATTTGAGAAAATGGCATTCAAAATAAAAATGTCAAGGAAGTGTGTTTTGTGATTAACATTCTTATTTCTAGGAGCATAAATTGGGCCCCTGTCCCATGTTACTTGGGGGAATAAAATTGGGTGTTCCTAATTCCCTGCATGATGGACTTTATGGAAATGTTATCCATATAAACTGTGTTATGGACAGATTACCAAGTTCAGTATGGACAAATATAATCAGTTTAGATCTAACTGGGACATACATTTTGCTCATGTGTGTTCATTCTTAGCTTCTAAAGTCTTGCAGAGGGGATGTGCAGTATTTGCTTGTGTGTGTTCATTCATAGCTTCTAAAATCTTGTAGAGAGGATGTGCAATATTTGCTTATGTGTGTTCATTCATAGCTTTTAAAATTTTGTAGAAGGGATGTGCAATATGTTTATTTACTTATTTACTTTTAATTGGCTTTTTCATTGTGTGTTAGAGAGAATTTGGTTAATAATTGTAGTGCTATGATATGGGACATAACTTTAAATATAATAGACAGTGTGTGACTGTTTAGGAGTGGGTGCCCTTGGATTAGCGGTTGGGGATCATAGACAGGGACACGAAAATGAAGTAGTAAGAGTTCAGCTGAGTGATCAGCCCAAGACCTTCGACAAAAGACCTGCAACAAAGTAGATCTAACCATATTACTTCACATGTCAGAAGTGGGATCTACGGCAACAACCAAGAAACAACGGCAAGAAAAAGACTTCCAGCTGAACACACCAGTGTGCTAGATCTAGATTCTAGTATCTAGTGTTGTTAAAGTGAAAGACGATAGATCTAGATCTAGAGTCTAGATATCTAGATCTAGAGAGGCAACCAGAGATCTAGAATTTTTTGTCTAGACAAGTGAACTTTTCTGTGAGAGATTGGGAAGGACATTATATCTAGATCTAGATCTTAAATTAGAAATGGCCAATCGTGGTGAATACCAAAAACAATACATTGCAAGTTTCCCCTCCCATCCAAATTAAATGTAACAGATGGTATAGATCTAGACTTAGCACAAAGCAGGAAGAAATTTAAAAGAAACTTTCATAACTATGCGATAGCCACCAGACTGAACAAAGAAGAACAAGAATTCCAGTGTGCAGTTTTCTTAGCAACGAAAGGAGAAGAAGCAGTAGACATTTTCGAAGGCTCCTGCCTCAATATTGAAGAGGACAAGAAAAATTTAAACGGTGAAATATAAGCTTTTGATGACTTCTGCTTAGGAAAGACACATGAAGCCTATGAGTCCTATAAGTTTCACATGAGAAAGCAAAAACCAGAGGAAACTATAGAGCCCTACATAGCACAACTTCGTCAATTAGCTAAATCTTGCAACTGCGGAGATGTACAGCTTGAAGACCGCTTAATCAGAGATCAGGTGGTAGTAGGAGTCAGAGAAGAAAGTTTAAGAGAGAACATTTTAGAGGACAAAAATCTCACACTTACAAGATGTCTGGATATAGGGCGAGCGTATGAGACATCTAGGACACAGTCGCATATGATGAGTCAAAGTACAGGAAAAGAAGTTTCAGAAGTAAATAGGTTACAGAAAGGAAAATTTTACAACAGGCAAGGTCAAGGTCAGGGGGCAAAGGCCCAAGTTAAAGGAAATTTTAACAAATGTCACAGAATGGAAGAGGCCCACACGAGAAGCAAGGTTGTCCAGCTAGCTAGAGATGCAGAATGTCACAATGTAAGAAGAAAGGACATTATGCAGCCATGTGTTGAAACAAAAAGACAGTACGCAACATTAAACACAATAGTAGAGGTGAGGAGTTTTTCTTGGGTTCCCTTCACCTTGAGAACGCTAATGGAGTTAAAGTAGTGCAAAGCATAGATGATTTGTGGCACGCAGAAATAACTACCATCGGAAAGTCAGTCAAGTACAGGGTGGATACTGGTGCTGATGTCACAGTAATTCCGGACACATACTTTAAAAGAAATTCACTTCTAATCAAGAAAACCGAAAAGAAGCTGTTTGGAGCAGGACACCATGAACTACAAGTCAAAGGCGTAGTTAGAGCAAAACTAGCTATAAAGAGTACTTCTTCAGAGCAAGACTTGTATGTAGTCAAAAACCTAAGAGAGCCATTGTTGGGTAGACCAGCTATAGAAGCTTTAAAACTTTTCAATAGGGTGAATGAAGTTAAGCAACACGGGATTCAGACAGAGTTCCCAGAACTATTTAGAGGGTTAGGAAAATAAACAAGCCCTATAAAATCACATTAGATCAAAGTGCAAGACCATTTTCAGTTGCAGTGCCTCGTCGTCTACCCTTTCCAATGAAAGAAAAGGTTAAAGAGGAACTGAAGAAAATGCAGGAGCAAGAAGTAATCAAACCAGTGTCAGAGCCAACCGACTGGTGTGCTCCCATTGTTGTTATTCCGAAGCCAAATGGAAAAATAAGGCTATGTGTGGACTTTACAAGGTTAAATGAAAGTGTACAAAGAGAAAATGTTCCTCTACCTACAACAAACCAGCTGCTAGCTCAACTCTCAGGTTGTGAGTTCTTCAGTAAGCTTGATTGCAACAAGTGAGTTTTTCCAGCTATACCATTGGAAGAAGAGTCACAAAGATTAACAACCTGTAATATATGGCGGGTTATATGCCAACCTTGTACAATGCAACCTGGCATGTCACTGTAAAAAAAGAACCTGCACACTACAGAGACGAACCTGCACACTACAGAGACATGGTTATAGACCTAGACTGACATAGATCTAGTATCTTCTCTGGCAGAACTGCACCCTTTTGCTTCGAATCCATAGACTGTGTAGTAGAGATCTAGATCTAGAAACTCGTTCGAATACTTAAGCCTAAACAACCTAACACTAATAGAGCCAAGATGAACTTCAATTTTCCTCAACCGAAGATTGATTTTCGAGCAGCAGACTTGTATCAAGAAATTCTGAGATTCAAAGAGCACTGCGAATTTGTTTTCCATGGTCCACTGCATTCAGCCACAGATGAACAAAAGTGTGGATGGATTGGCACTTGGCTAGACGAGGAAGGTAGAGAAATCTACAAAACATTTACGTTTACGGAAGAGGAACGTAACAAAGTTGACACAGTGTTTAAGAAATTCATTGAATATGCTCGACCAAAGAAAAACAAAAGGCTGGCGAGGTACCGTCTCAAGAACAGGAAACAAGGGAATGAAACATTCGCATGTTTCGTAAAAGATCTAAGGGTGATTTTACTAGACTGTGAATATGGAGACACGGAGGATATTCTGGTTGACTGCATAATTGATGGTGTCAATGACCATAAACTGCAAGAAAAATTGCTAGATAGAGGAGAAGCCTTGACGCTGCAGAAAGCCATGGAATTGGGTCAACAACACGAACAATCCAAGCAGCAGCTACAACTGAGGGTCTGTCAAAAGGACCAACTACGAGAGAAACAAGTTGAAGTCGCACGGATCAGAGAAGGGAGAAAACCAGACCACAAAACCAAATCTAGAAGACCTAGCTATAACAAGAACATGAACACCAATAGTCAATGTGGGCGCTGTGGAAAATCACCGATACATCGGCAGCAAACATGTCCGGCAAGCAAGTCAGTATGCACATACTGTAAGAAAGTAGGACATTGGCGAGCAGTGTGTAGAAGCAGACTGCAACAAAAAGTGCATCAGTTGGAGATGCAAGAAGGCTCCGACACAGATAATGAGGATCATGAAGAAATGATCGATCAACTGAACCTGTTGGAGGTATGCACGATTCAAGACAACTCAACAAGCAAAGACAAGTGGAAAGAAATCATCACAGTCAAAGGAAAACCTGTACAATTTAGAATTGACACAGGAGCAAGATGCAATTTAATCACTTTGGAGGACTGGAAAGGGATCAAGAAAGATCACAAAGAAGATCTGGATAAGCCTACTAAAGTCTTGAAAACATATTCCGGACATATCATGCAACCGGTAGGAGAGATAACTTTGCCTGTACAGTGGCAGAGCAGAGGGAAACATTTACAAGTTGACTTTCAAATTATTGATCAAAGAAACGCAGAGAACATCTTGTCAGGTGACAGCGCAGAGAAACTTGGACTGATCAACAGAGTAGATGACCTGCAAACAGTTCAGGAAAATAACAATGACTTGAGAGATTTTCCCGAAATTCACAGTAACACTGGGTTACTCCCTGGCGAATACACCATCAAACTGGAAGAAGATGCTAAAGGCGTAGTACACCCAGGTAGGAAGTTTCCCCCTGCTTTGAAAGAGAAAATTGTGGAAAAACTCAAAGAGATGGAGGATGAAGGATTCATTACGAGACAGAACGACCCTACCAAATGGGTTAACTCAATGATAGTGAGCGTCAGGAATGATAAAGTGAGAGTCTGTCTAGATCCTAAAGACCTCAACGCAGCTATCAGAAGAGAACATCACCCCATGAAGACTGTAGAAGAAATCGCCAGAGAAATTCCAGAAGCACAAATCTTCTCAAAGCTAGATGCCAAAAATGGATTTATGCAAATCAAATTGGACGAGGAGTCCACAAACCTGACAACATTCAACACCCCTATGGGACGGTACAAATGGTTGCGGTTACCATTTGGTCTGAAGTGTAGCCCAGAAATTTTTCAAAGAATCATGGATGACATGATAGAAGGAATTGATGGAGCTTTTGCAATGATGGAAGACATACTGATTGCTGGAAAGGACATGAATCATCATGACCAGATACTGAAGAAAGTACTTCAAAGGGCCCATGAATACAACCTGAAACTCAACATGGATAAAGTCCAAATAAGGCAAGCAAGAGTCAAGTTTTGTGGGCACATATTAAGTGCACAAGGTCTGAAGGCAGATCCAGAGAAGATCAGAGCTGTCAAGAAAATGCCCAGGCCAGAAGACAAAGAAGGACTGAGAAGATTCTTAGGTTTCATCACCTACCTTGGGAAGTTCATTCCTAATCTCAGCAAGGAGGATCAACCTTTGAGAGAACTTCTGAAGAAGGATAATGAGTTTCAGTGGCAAAGCGAGCAAGACCAAGCCTTTCACAGGCTGAAGGAACTCTGCACCAAAGCACCGGTACTAGCATTCTTCGATGTGAAGAAACCAGTAGAAATACACTGTGATGCAAGCTCAACAGGACTGGGAGCAGTATTAATTCAAGAAGGTAACCCAGTGGCTTACACATCAAGAGCATTAAACAAGGCAGAACAGGGATACGCCCAAATAGAAAAGGAGATGGCAGCAATTGTGCATGCGTGCAAGAAATTCCATTGCTACATCTTTGGGAAAGAAACATTGATCTTCACTGATCATAAGCCTCTAGAACAGATTTTCAGGAAACCGATCCTCAGTGCACCAATGAGACTGCAAAGGATGCTCTTGAGTGTACAGTGGTACTCGCTCAACATACAGTACCGAAGAGGGAAAGACATGCAAGTTCCAGATGCCCTTTCAAGAGCTTACCTACCTGCACCCGAGGAACAAGCAGATGAACTGGACTTGAAACATATAAAGATCAGTGACTTTGTCACAATTTCTGAGGAGAAATACCAACAGTTCCAAGAGAAGACTCAGATAGAACTGAAAGAACTTTACCACACAATATTCAGTGGATGGCCTGAAAAGAACAAAGTACCCTCACAAGTCACCCCATACTATGAGAGCAGAGATGAGCTATCAATCATGAATGGTGTGATAGTCAAAGGAACAAGACTAGTGGTGCCTCCCAGTCTGAGGAAAGACATGCTAAATCTCATACATTCAAGTCATTTAGGCATTGTGAAATGTAAGCAAAGAGGAAGAGAAGTACTGTATTGGCCTTCGATGAATGCAGATATAGAAGAAACAGTGAGAAACTGTGAGAAGTGTGCACAAAAGCAAAACAAACAAGCAGCAGAGCCATTGGTGACTACCGAGTTGCCAAGTTTCCCATATGCAGAGATTTCAGTGGACATCTCTGAATTTGAATCAGAGAACTACCTCATCACTGTGGATTATTATTCAAGATTTATCCAAACAGCAAAACTACTCAGTCTGAGAAGTAGAGAAACAATACAACTTCTCAAGCAACAATTCAGTGTTCATGGTATACCCACCAAGATAACAACTGACTGTGGATCACAATTCACATCCCAAGATTTCAGGGAATTCTGTGAGAGTTATGGAATCAGCCACAACAAGGCCTCTCCACATCATCAAAGTGCAAATGGAATGGCAGAAAGATCAGTCCAAATAGTGAAAAGACTGTGGAGTAAGAGCAAAGACCAACACCTGGCTATCTTGGATTACAACACTACACCAAGAGAGGGAATCAAAGCATCACCAGCGCAGATCTTGATGGGTAGGAAACTAAGAAATCTCCTGCCAGCAGTGCATCAAATGTATCAACCAAAGACAATATCAAAGAAAACATTTCTGAAACATTACTCACAAGAAAAGGCAAGGCAGAAATTCTATCATGACAGAAAAGTGAAGGAACTCAAAGGCCTACCCCAAGGCAAACATGTCAGAATAGTTCCCACTCCAGGACGAAAGACATGGACCCCAGGACGAGTTATCAGCAAGAACCATCCAAGATCCTATAATGTCGAATCCGATGGAGTCATCTACAGAAGGAACAGAACACACCTGAGAATGTCAACAGAGTCAGCCAATAAAGAAGCAGGCAGACTAACAGAGTCAGTAGACACAGATGGAGACACTGATACCGAGTCTACTGATGACAATGACAACATCCCAGACTCAACTACAAGTGGCTCAGCAGGACACACTATGCAGCCACGGGTCGAGAACCAAATCAAACCTCACCCACCAAAGGAGAGTTCTCAAACTCACCTTACAAACTCAGCAACCCACGGTTGTCGAGTTCGCAACCCTCATACTCAACACCATACACTACCAAAAGTGGCCGTTTAATGTTGTAGGCATGGTCATTTAGCATATTAGATTATGGGCTAGTGTAAATGGTCACTAACAGATTTCACACAGACACAGTTCAATAATAACACTAACACTCTTAGAGTGGTACAAATAATTCTCTTTATTACAATATCAACTATCATGATGGAACTAGAATACATGCAAACACTATTTCTATCTCGTCAAGCAGAAGAAAATGAACACTTGACCATGATCACAATTGAACTGAACATTCTGTGGTTACCTTTAGATAACATGTTTGTTTTGTTTGCTCAAGATATAGAGCTTAGCTTACAAATGCTTTAATGGACCAAAGATAATGATCAACTTTATTTTTAAAATAGTTACCACAGTTAAAGAGTGACAGATGTTCGAAGGTGTTTGAAATAAATATTATTACCTGAGAATTGCATTATATAAGTAATACCCGGTACTTTCAGTAAACGGATGGGAATATAATGTATGGAGTAATTTGCAAGTTACTTAAATAAAGTAAAGGAAGACAGTTGAATGGAATGAATGTGTATTGATTTTGTTCTATTAGTCATCTAGTTCTAACAAATAGTTGATTTAAAGAAAACAAAGGGGATGTAATATATGGCGGGTTATATGCCAACCTTGTACAATGCAACCTGGCATGTCACTGTAAAAAAAGAACCTGAGTTCAAGGTCGCATAATAAAGATGGCTGCATCCTAAGCAACACATGCTTCTGAATGATCTTTTGTGTAAACACTCAATGTATTGTCACAAATACATTACACAACCTTCATAACTCCGTTCGGGAGATACTGTTTTAAAAGACTTCCATTTGGAATCAGCTCAGGACCAGAGGTCTTTCAGAGAGAAATGACACAGATTTTGACAGGTATACCAGGTGTTATGTGCGCCATCGGTGATGTTTTGGTCAGTGGAAAGGACAAAGAAACGCACGACAGCAGACATCGCATGGTGCTTCAGAGAATGAAGAAAGCAGGAGTAACGCTGAATGAAAAGTGTGTCTTCGCAACAAAGTCCATCAATTTTTTAGGACACATCATCTCCAACAATTGATCCTGAGACGTGGAAGCGATCACAAAGTTTCCTAGACCAGAGAAGGTTGCAGATGTGCGCAGCTTACTAGGAATGATGAATCATATCGGGAAATTTGCGCCTGGTTTGGCAGATACTACAAAGCCCTTAGGGGACTTGCTGAAGAAAGAAACAGCATGGATCTGGGACAAGCCACAAGAACAAGCGTTTCAGACACTAAAGAAGCAAATGAGCACTGCACCTCTGCTCATACACTACAGCCCTAAAAAGCCAACCAAAATTTCAGCCAACGCATCATCATACGGAATGGGTGGGGTGATTATACAAAAGGAAGGCACAGAGTGGAGACCAGTCTATTATGCATCTTGATCCCTCACAGGTACTGAACAAAGGTATGCTCAAGTTGAAAAAGAGGCCTTAGCAGTTACATGGTGCTGCAAGAAATTTGAGGACTTCCTGGTGGGACTACCAAAATTTCTTATAGAAACGGACCATAAGCCTCTACATGTGCTAATGAAAACAAAGCATTTGGATGAACTAACGCCTCGCATTCAGAGATTTAGAATAAGAATGATGAGATTTTCCTACAACATTATTCATGTACCAGGGAAAAATTGCTGATGCATTGTCAAGAGCTCCGGTCGGAGTACCAGGAGAAAAAGATCATCAAATGGAAGACGAGTGTGAATTCCACGTGAGATCTATCTTGGAAGGATTTCCAGCAAGTGATCAGAGACTGCAAGAAATCAAAGAGAAACAGAATTTATACAGTGTTTGTCCTCAAGTCAAGAACTACTGTTATTCTCAGTGGCCAGCAACAGCGAAACGCGATCGGCACTTGAAGCCATACTGGACAGTTAGGAATGAATTAACTGTAGAAGCAGGACTTTTACTTTACCAGAGTCAGCTGGTAATTCCAGCTGTTTTGCAACAAGTCATCTTGAATCGTCTTCACGAGGGACATCAAGGTATAGTTAAAAGTAGAGCCTTAGCAAGAGACACAATGACTCCATATCACCCATGGCAAAGGGTGGGAATGGATTTGTTTGACTGGAAAGGTCATCAGTATTTATTGATTGAGGACTACTATTCAAGATGGATTGAGATTGGTCACTTAAGAGAAACAACTTCTTCAGCTGTAATTGAACAGATTAAATCAGTCTTCGCGAGACATGGGATTGCTCAAGTCGCCGTCAGTGACAATGGACCACAGTTTGCTTCCTATGAGTTTAAACAGTTTACAGTTTCAGCCACATCACAAGTAGTCCATTACACCCACAAAGTAATGGTGAAGCAGAAAGAGCTGTTAAAACTATCAAAATGCTACTGAGTAAGGCAGACGACGCTTACCTGGCTCTTTTGAACTACAGGTCTACGCCTCTCCAACAGGGACTAAGCCCGGCCGAGTTGTTGATGGGGAGAAAGCTAAGGACAAGAGTGCCTGTTTTCCCTAGCAAGCTAGTCCAAAAGGGAGGAGATATGGAAAAGTTCAAAGGAAAGGAAATTGATGCCAAGTTTAAACAGGCAGAAGCTGGATTTCGACAGACGCCACAGAGTCAAACCTTTAACAGAGTTGACTGTTGGACAGCCCGTCTGGATAAAGATACCGGTCGATTCGGAAGCAACGGTTATTGGCAAGTCATTAAATACCGACAAGTCATATCTGTTGAAGACAGATAGAGGCGTCAAGAGGAGAAATCGGCATCAACTTAGACTGAGGAGTGAGAATCTAGGCAGGAGGAATATTGTCATTCCTAAAGGCACTCCTACTCTACCTAGACAGTTGGAACGTCTAGTACAAATGCATACACTGGAGTCGGATGATGGACAGGATTCTGGACAGCCTTCATTCTATTATGTCACAAGAGCGGGACGCCTTGTCAGACCTCCACAGAAACTTGATCTGTAGGTTGGAATTCTACAGTGCACAAGTGTATTTAGTTTTCAGTTTATTTGTTCAGCATTTTGAATTTCAAAGTATGCCTGAGTAGTTTTATGTAGCTGATTCAAAATGCTTGGGAGGGGGATGTAGTGTTATGATATGGGACATAACTTTGAATATAATAGATAGTGTGTGACTGTTTGGGAGTGGCTTCCCTTGGATTAACGGTTGGGGATCATGGTCAGGGACATGAAAATGTAGGGAGCTGAGTTCAGCTGAGTGATCAGCCCAAGACCTTCTACTAGACTAAAAGACCTGCAACAAAGTAGATCTAATCATATTACTTTACAAAAATCAGCATGTTTTAATATTCTGATTTGTTTCCCTCTTTTTGGCACAGATTCCCAGTTTTGTAACAAAGTCTAGATAAGATGGCACAAAATTCTTCTGAAGGATTTGTATGTCATGGCAAACTATTTATTACAATAAATTTCAATTCAAAAACTCCATAAAACTGAGAAAAATGTCTGCTATTACTTTGGAACAGCCATTTAGAATTTAAAAAAAAAAAAAAAATGGTGGAATAGTAAATGACAGCTGATTGAATGTTGACATGAATAATAGAACTGGAACTTGACAGTTTGAAACTACAAATTAATTTTCCTAATGTGCCCTCCCCCGAACTTTTTAACTTAGTCAGCCTTAATAAGCTCGCTCACGCCTGTACTATCAATAGATCATTTTTAACATGCATTAATTAAAAGAGATGAACATTTGCAGAGCAGCAGATTTCACCTGCATTGTTCTTTAAATTTGAGCACTAAGCTAAATCATCAACAGCAATGTATTCGTTCCCATTCTGCAGATGAAAGCAAATGCGTTGCAGGCTTCTACAAGACTGACTCGGGCATTTGTAGTGCATGTGACTATGGCACATATCAGCCAGATGCAGATCAAACTTCATGCTTGATGTGTCCTGCAGGATTTTCCACCCAGGTCATAGGCGCCACTGCTGAGTCACAGTGTGTTATTGGTAAGTGGCTTTGAGTTTTTGTTTAGGGAATACTGCTGCATTTGGCAATTATGCTTTCTGAAATGTTTGTAAGTCCCTATGGTACTATGTTCAGACACAATTAACCATTAAGTAGTTCTCTAAAGTATTTATAAATTTAAATGTGTAATTGAGGAGAACACTAGCTTTCATCCTGCAAATTGATGATAAAGTCTTAGATTTACTTTTTCACATACACAAATCAAGGGCTGTATTTTTAGCTCTTGTAACTTGACTTCTTTCAAAAATTGAAATACTGGTATCCTTGTAGCACTGGACAACTGACAGGTTGTGTTATGAGTTGAGGGTTAAATTCTGAAAACTAAAGGCTCATTATAACATTAAGTGTTGTAGTTGTAGATATTAAGTCTCATAATGAACGAAATTCAGTTTTTTGCTTTTCCTGAAAAAAAATTTAAAAACTGAGCTACAATGGCTTACCATGCAGCCTTTCCTGAGATCCTTTGGTTTCTCGGGGCCCTCAGCCTCCCACCATGCAGCCCTTGAAACACTACTAGTTTAGATCAATCACATTTAGATGGATTTGTGTGGTCTTTAAGTTCAGTGGGTTTTTTTTTTTTTGTTATTGTTTAATTCTCATGGAAGTAGACACACTGGCAATTCACAACATGATGCATAGATAGCAGGGCTCAAGTTGTTTCCCCATAACTCTCATAGCCATTAATAATACTACTTATAATAAGCTGGATGGAAATTGTGCATTAGCACTGTGTGGACTTTAATAAGTGGTGGATAACATTGGACTGGGTGAGAAACATGGTACTGAAGGGAGATTAAAAAAAACAAGAAGTGTATATCCGTACAACATGTTGTATGGATATGGACAGTGCATATCCGTACAACATGTTTACCAAAAAGCGCGATTGGTGAAGGTTTGCTGAAACAAAACTTGGTATGGTGTTCATGAATTTAAAGTGACAATACATGGAATAGTCAGATGGACCTGGGAGCGTCAGGGTCTAGTCAGTTTGTATCAATGGGCAGTAGGCAGATTGACTAATCAGACGAAAAGGGGTTGGGGTAGCCATTGGTGATCGACGTACACTCAAGTACATGGTTGTATATTATTAGCACAGATCACGCAATCTCCGAGCAGAAGTCGGATTGTTTTGCTACTGTCACTGTCACTGATCCCATAATCCACCAGAATGGTAGAGGTGCTGCATGACAGAGAGCCTCGTCAGCTGCCTCCACTATTCACGGTTGTTTTCGAGCGCCTGAGTTTGGGCGAAGGATTTCCTGGTCCACTCCGCAATGTTGTCGGTCCACCTCTTCCTTTGCCTTCCTCTTCTTCTCTTCCCCTGCACAGTTCTCTGAAGAATGGTCTTGTATAGGCCACACGATCTTGTTCCGTGGCCATACCATTTCAGTTTTCTTCGTTTCACAGTAGATAGCAAGATTTTGCTACTAAGCCGATTCATATTTTTAAAAACTATGCAAATTAACAAGGTCAGTAATATAGTATTCCGGTGTGTGTTCTACGTCATCGAATTGTGTGCGTTATACGGATATGCACTGTCCATAACCGTACAACATGTTGTACATGGATATCCGCTTCCGAAAAAAAAAAAATGTTTTTATGGAGCAAGTTTAAGAGTGAACAATCAAAGGAAAAACAGACATATAAGAACCATGATGAACTCCATCATTTTGGGCGATGGGAGGTTATTTTGCCCCACTACAGCGCACAAGTGCACAGTACTGTGTGCTGGATGTTTTCACATTTTTTTCCCCTTATTTCAGCAATAACTTCCACCACTGTTACTGCTGAAATAAACTGACATTATACTCCTCTCAGGTCACCAAGCTAGAATGGCAGGAGGCTTATCAACAGGTGTTCATTTCGTGCTGCTGATCATACCACTGGTTTTCTCTCGGAAAATTTTAGGTTATTTGCCATAAAGGGGAATAAGCTTTCGTCTTCACCGGTTTTCTTTATTTCCATTACTTTTGGCATATCACATTCTCAGCTGCAGAATTAAAACAGACACACTTCTTTTGCTATTTTCCACAGCTGTTCCTGATACAAGGAAAATCTATCTGAGAATAACAGTAGATATGACTTACGATGCAGACCTTGCTAGTAATGTTTCAGCTGCTATTAGAGACACTGTAAGTATCCTTTTGTGTGTGTGTGTGTGGTATTTTAAAACAGGCAAATGCAACTTTATGGAGATGAGGCGATACAGACTGCACATACTTGGAGTTAGCGAGACCCGCTGGATACAGTCCGGACTGAAACAACTTAATTCTGGGGAAAAGATTTTGTATTCTGGAAGGGAGGACAAAAAGCATACAGAAGGAGTAGCGATCATCTTGAGCAAGCACGCCCAGAGGTCACTGAGGGGATGGGAACCCTACGGAAGGAGAATTATATTGGCATCATTTACTACAAAGAACAAGAACATCAACATGAACATTGTGCAGATATACGCCCCAACAAATGAAGCAACCGATGAGGACAAGGACGATTTCTACAACCAGCTTCAGGAAATAGTTGACACATTGCCAAGAAAAGATGTGAACATTATAATGGGAGACGCCAATGCCAAGATAGGACAGGACAATACAGGGTATGAGGACATTATGGGGTGCAATGGTTTGGGACAAATGAATGAGAATGGAGAGCGGTTTGCAAGTTTCTGCGCATTTAACAGCTATGTGATTGGAGGTTCAGTATTCCCACACAAGAGGATCCATAAGGCCACTTGGATTTCACCGGATGGAGTAACTGAAAACCAGATTGACCACTTTTGCATCACCCGACGATTCAGACGCTCACTGGAGGATGTCATAGTACAGAGAGGAGCTGATGTTGGATCTGACCATCACATGCTGCTGGCAAGACTCAAACTCCGCCTCAAGAAACAAGGTACCAGAGCAGGAACAAAGAGGAGAAAGTTTCAAGTGAACCTTCTGGATGGAGACAAGAAGGAAGAGTTCCAGCTGACACTGAGGAATAGATTCAAACCCCTTGTTGACCTCGAAGAGACAGTAGATTTGGAGACTCACTGGGCTAAGGTAAAAGGAGTATTTACATCGACATGCCAGGATGTTCTTGGGGAAAATAAAGTGGAACACAAGGAATGGATCAGTCAAAAATCACTGGACTTGATAAGGATAAGAAGAGACCTAAAAGAACAGGTAAATGCAAGTCGTACAAGAAGCTCAAGAGTTAGTAACCAGGAAGAGTACCGAGCATCAGCTAAAGAGGTCAAAAAATCAATTAAAAAAGACAAAGAGGAGTTCATAGGAATGTTAGCAGAGAAAGCAGAGAAGGCAGCAACAGGAGGACACATGAGGATCCTCTACCAGACTACAAAGACTCTTGCTGGAAAATATGGAAAACCTGAAGTTCCTGTCAAGGATTACAACAGGAAGGCTATTTTTGGAAAGGAAGCTCAGGCAAAAAGATGGATAGAACATTTTAACAGCCTCTTGAACAGACCTCCACCAAGCAACCCACCCGACATTCTACCCGCAAGAAATGATTTACCGATCAGTTGCGACCCTCCGACTAAAGCAGAGATTAATGATGCCATAAAGCAGTTAAATCGAGGCAAGGCAGCTGGACCAGATCAGATCCCACCAGAGGCGCTGAAGGCAGATTCTGCTGGGGCTGCAGAGGGTCTGCACTCGCTATTCTCGAGGATTTGGATCGGAGGCAAGTTTCCAAAGGACTGGAAGGAAGGACACCTCGTGAAGCTTCCAAAAAAAGGGGACCTCAGCAATTGTAGTAACTACAGAGGAATCACACTTCTCTCCATCCCAGGAAAGGTTTTCAACCGGATTATTCTCAAGCGAATACAGAATGCAACAGACCCAAAACTTCGTGAGGAGCAAGCTGGTTTCAGGAGTAATCGATCAACCACCGACCAGATCGCCACGCTGAGAATCATAGTAGAGCAGTCGCTAGAGTGGAACTCCCAACTGATAGTGAACTTCCTTGACTACGAGAAGGCCTTTGATAGCATCGATAGAGAAACACTGTGGAGAATATTGAGACATTATGGAATCCCAGAGAAGATGGTGAACCTTATCAAGAGCATGTACGAGGGGACAAGTTGCAGAGTCGTACACGATGGCGAGCTTACTGACAGCTTTGATATCAAGACTGGTGTTAGGCAGGGTTGTTTGCTGTCCCCATTTCTGTTTGTCCTGGTGATTGATTGGCTTATGAAAGAAACCACCAGTGGAGGAAGAAATGGCATACAATGGACCCCATGGACACAGCTGGACGATCTAGATTTTGCAGATGACTTGGCACTATTGTCGCACACACACGACCAGATGCAAGCAAAGACTACAGCTCTAAACAAAATTTCAGAATCTATTGGATTGAGGATACATCCTGCGAAGTCGAAGGTCCTAAAAATTGTTGCACCCCCAAGCGCACAAGTCAGAGTAGGAGATCAACCACTGGAAGATGTAGAGTCCTTCTGCTATCTTGGTAGTATCATTGACAATAAGGGAGGAACAGAGGCAGAAGTCAAAGCACGAATTGGAAAGGCACAGGCAGCTTTTACGTCCTTAAGCAAGATTTGGAGAACCAAGGATATATCTCTAAAAACAAAGCTGAGGATATTCAACTCGAACGTGAAGTCAGTCCTGTTGTATGGATGTGAGACTTGGAATGCATCCCAGGCCTGCATAAAGAGAATCCAAGTTTTCATCAACAGATGTTTGAGGAAGCTACTTAAGATCAGATGGACAGACAAGGTCAGCAATGAAACTGTATGGAAAAGAACAAGACAGAGCCCAGTCAGAGAGGAAATTGGTAGGAGGCGATGGAGATGGATCGGCCACACTCTCAGGAGGCCAGGAAACAGCATCACGAAGAAGGTATTGGATTGGAATCCCCAGGGCAAGAGATCAAGAGGAAGGCCGCGCGGAACGTGGAGAAGAGCCAGAGAAAATGATGTGCAACGAAGCGGAAAGACTTGGAATAATGTAAAGAGACTGGCCCATGATAGAGAGGGATGGAAAGTGTTTGTTGGTGGCCTATACCCTGATCCAAGGTGAGAAAGGCAATGATGAAATGCAACTTTCATATTCTGAGTGCCAGATCTAAAAAGATGTGAGGATTCAGAGGGCTGGATACTCTCACCTCATATTGGGACCCGTTCTATAAAGCATGTACTATTTATTTGGATGTTGACCTATTGAGTGGACACATGTCTTGTTTGATTTTGAGATAATGGGAGTGTGTGATATTTATTTTGTTATAACTCAGTCAAAAAATGACAAAATGAAAAAGTTGTATGCAGCAAAGCCTTGCATAGGAAATAATACTGAAATGATACAATAAAATGCAAAGGAACAGGCAAGACAAATCAATCTTTCTATTATAAGCCTCCTTCAAGAAAAGAAAAAACAAGAGTTTTGTTGTTTTTTTTGGAGGGGGGGGGGGGAAGGTTGTTTGTTTTTTTTTAAGGAGAATGTAATTAAATACGGTAAATAAACATGCTTATGCAGCATTGGTGGAAAGAGTAAACAACTTATGTAAATTAATAAAATAATACAGCGTTAATTAAAAAAATTGCGGAATTATGTTAATTTTTAAATAAATTGGTCAGTGTTTGTGGCCATCTGGCCTAAGTAATTATGCATATTATTTAAGGCAACATCATTCCAAAAATGAAATAATTATATATATAATATAAGGTAACATTAAATGATGGGAATGAAGTAATTATGTAAACAATTTATGGCAAGAGTGAAGTAATTATGTTAACAATTCCAGGTAACATTAATGGCAGGAATGAAATACATGCAATTATGTAAGTAAGTTAATACAGTGTTCAAGGCAAAGTGGCGTAATTACATAAATACACAAGTGAATGCAGAATTACCTGTGGTTGAAAAAAAAATTGCCATTTATCATAATAAATTAGACTGAGATTTTTATTTCCTTACTGATTTATGAACTTTTTCCATTGATTTCTTCCACCAGATGGCCTACTTTAGGTCTCGCCTCCCTAACTATGCTGGCATCTTGACACCCAGTGTTATGTAAGTTCCTTTGTCATTGCTATGTTTCCATCTTGTCCTCTATTTTTGTATGTCTCTTTCTTTCATTCTTGCCTTAGGGTCACACAAACTCATGGTTGTCTCCATTTTTTATTCTTGCAATTGAGTCACCCAAACCTATGTTATATGTGTCTTCTCCTTTTGTTCACCTAAACCCAGGTTTACTAGTGACTCGGTGGGCAAAAATTGCATTTCTACTCACCCGCAATCTCTGTCTTGTTTTAATTGGCGTTTCTTTCTCTCTGTCCCAACCTCCCACTCCATGGTCTCTCCTTTTCTATCCCCCCATCCCCCTTTAAGTAATTTTCAAGCCGTACAGTCAAAAGTACAGTCTCCCATCATGCATTGGCGAAATTGACGAAATCAGCCAAAGAAAGTTCATTGTATTATAACATCATACAACATTTTTAAAAGATTGCAGAAAGCTTTAATGAACACAGTAATTTGATACAAAAGTGACTGGGTTGGAATATCTGACACCAGAGAAAATTAATTGGAATGGTAGGGATGAATTTTATTTAATTTTGCCCGGGCAGCGGCCTGTCCGGCCTGCTCTTTTCGATTTCGAACTGCCAAGATATCTTTAACGTGAGCAACGTGCACCCGGGCCCTCCGAATTTTTTCGTCCTCATCCGAGAAGACTAGGTACCCGATCCTACCAATATACTCCCGCTACTCATTTTTTTTTTATTATAATACAATTATGATTACTTTTCTTTTTAGATTTTATTTCTCGTGAGAAATGCATATAATAATCCTTTGTTTTTGGTATATGAAGTTTTTAAATTTATATTCCGTTTGATTCTTTGCAATTTAATTACTTCTTTGAGGAATAGAGTCACAAATCACCGTCTTTGTTCTCCCGTTGCGGCAGATCGTCAAATGTAAATGTACTAGCCAATCCTCCACTATCAATATTGACGACAATTAGTTCAACACAGCAGTGACCAGATCTATGGTTTGTCACTCATAAAGGATTTTTGGTCAGGGATTTGTTTTGCCAAGTGTTTCTTTAGTTGTTTTTTGCTGCCGTTTTTACTAACTCTCTCCTTCTTTTTTTTGTTTTTTATTATTACTAGGAATGGAGCATCAGGGTCAAATGAGTAAGTTTTTCATTTTTTTCTGTTTTTAACAGTAGCTTATTTTCTGACATTGTGGAAAGGAAGATTGATTGTAGCATTTTGGGTTAATGTGAGATCTTAATCACTGGCACTTTCATGAAACCACACAAGTGTTGAGGATGTAATTTTGCAGTAAAAGAAAAGTACTGTTGTTTTAGTTGAAATTATTTTTTTTTACATCTTTAATACATTTTTCATTGTAAATAAGCAATTCCCCTTTAATCAGTAGCAAGGATCGAATGAAGTCAAGGAGTTCATAGAATATTTGGTGAAAAAGAATTGTCATCATTTGTGTGACTATGTTTGTGCAGCTTCATGACAGGGCCATTATGTGTCATCAAACTTCAGTGAGAGGCTCATATTATATAGCTGGTCCATCTATTTGAATTACACCTTTTGGATGCCTTTCATTGTCAGTCTTAGGCCATGCCAAGATTAGATCTATGTAATGATATTTCCTGCAGGGTCAGATGATATCCTGTCTTACTTTTAAATATTTACTTTAAAATCTACTTGCCAAAATTTGGTGAAACAATGAATGTCATAAGTGGAAGATGAAGATTATCTGAAAATGAATTTTGTGTAGTGTCCAAAGCTTCTATGAATTAAGAGTGATATTTTGAAGATGACATCAATAAAAGTTAAAATATTTTGAAGGAGTAGAAAAAACAAATATACTGCAGTGTTGCAGTTTCTTTTTCATAATGAAAGGAAAGGTAATCTTCTAAAAAGGATTATTAATTTTTTATATTTGGTCACTGTGCTGATGTAATTGTCTGTGGACACAGGCCAAAATTGCACTGCCTTTCATGTCTTCCTTGAGGTCAAGCCCAACACGGTCATTCAAACAAATGCACATACGCATTAATCCATACACACTGCTGAGTCTGCCTCATTTGATGCATGGAATGATAATCTTAACAACTGACACCATAAGATAGGCATTTGCCTTGAGAAGCAGTTTAATTCACTTGTCAGGAAACTATGGAAAATGGGACTGGCCATTACTTTGGCACACTGATGATGTGTTTAACGTCATTTGCCGATGTATTCAAATAATGAGTGCAATAATATCTTGTTGTTATCCCGTGCCTTTGTAGTTCTGACTTCTTTTTATATATTTTGACCACAGAGTTGTAGTGATTGTGCCTTTGGTCTACACATCCGATGTGAGCTTAGACATGTACAGTTTCCTTGGATTTGAGATCTACTCCAGGTTTTACACCACTCGCTATGTCATCTTGGTAGCAGGACCTGCATCCACCATCAAAACATTAAACATGTTTGTGAATGAAGATGATGCCATGAGCAATTCTAATATAGTTGGTGAGTAAATATTATTTTTTAAAAAAAAACAAAGAAAAACAGTGGAGTTGCAGCAAGGCTTGAAACAAATTCAAATTGTGGCAAAAAGAAAAAGTTCTATATAGCAAAGCCTTGCGTAAGAAGACCAAAATGATACAATTTTCCTGAAGAAAGAAACAGAGACACACACAAACACAGAGGGATAGTGAGAGAGAGAAACAAAAACACTTACTTACATGATAAGTCGCTGGAATATTGAATGAGAATCTTTTTACAGTTTGAAGCACAACCTGATTAAAAAAGATTTTCAGTGCTGATTTTTTTTACCTTTTTGTTTGGTTTGCTTATCCTTGAAAATTTCATGATGTCACCCTTTGAGCTGATTCTAAAGTTGAAAGCCTGTGTGGTAAGATAATGTTTGTGTCTGTGAAAGATGAAGAATGAGGTTTTCTGCTGTTTCCACCAAATGTTGTATGTTCCAGTGTTGTGGATATAATGACAGAAGTTTTCTGTATTGATTGAACGAGATTATTATTGAATGAATGAGATTACCTTTTATCAGCCAAAGTCAGACGTAGGCAATTTGTTTTTCTTGAGGTCAAGCCCAAGGCTGTCATGTACATAAAAAACATGTGCTAATCTCTTTCCTAAACCATACCTGCCATTATCTTGGAGAATGCAAACTGGAGTTCTCATTTTCTGGGCATAGACTTTTTGTAGGCACCAAATCGTGGTTACTGCTGGTCACATCTTCTTCCATACTGTGCACTGGTGTTATTGCTGGTGAAATAAGACCTGAAGCATTACATAAAAGTTCCCCATTTGTCTAGTTCTAATGCACAGTACTTGATTTTTTAAAAAAATTTTACTGAATTTTTTAGATTGATGCTAAATTTAGTGTTTGAAATGAAAAGTACACAAACAAAAAGGGTATAAAAAAAAAAAAAAACAGGCCTATGAAAAAATGACTGATGATTTAGTGTGCCCCCCCCCCAAATTGAAATTTCTTTTGTTTGCTTTTTTTTGAATGAAACAAGACACCTCATTTTCATTACAATAACATATATTACTATACATAAGAAAATGTCTTACTACAGAATATAGTGAAATGCATGAAAACTTAGATCTGTTGTGACCAACCATCTCATTCAAGTGGCTTTTTCCACATTAAGTCCCTGCATAAAGTTGCCCTTCCTAGACATGATGGTAATGCCAGAAACCATTGAAACAATTCTTTAGAATTTGGAGGCAGTTCTGGTTTCACTTTCTGTCCGTTTTTCTTCAGATATCGATGAATGTTCAGCTAGACGGACAGTTTGTTCAGCCTTATCCACATGTACCAACTTAGTGGGTGGCATAGGTAGTTTTACCTGTGACTGTGTGCAGGGATATCAGCGGCTTTCCCAAACAGCAGAGTGCACAGGTGAGACACGCAAACACCGAGAGAGGCCAAACCTGAGGAGACAAAGAGAAAAAGTTGAGAGACGTACAGAAAGAGCACGACGAAGCTTTATCCCGAATCGCTACAATTTCTGATAACTGGAAGAAACAGGAGAGATTGAGAGAAAGTGAGAGAGTCAGAGCGGGAGAGAGAGAGAAAAAAAACATATGAGATAGAAAGAGAGAGACAGTTTTACCCAAATGTTATAATTTATTTATGACCCAGTTTCTCCAACTGTTATGCAGGTTACAGGGGCTGAGGGATCTGGTTATGAAAATGGTATCTTTATTGGCCAAGTGTGATTTCAGTTCAGACTGAAATTGGCTGAATTGTAATTTTTCAATATCGATACCATTGAAGGAAGACTGTGTGCACAACTGCTGTGGAACTGCTCTAGGCCAGTCAAGGATAAGGGTATGATGTCACACCTATTCTCAGAAAGAACGTTATTCCTCCATTAAATAAAAATACCACTACAAACCATGAGGTCCAAGGCAGATAATGGTCATATTAAAATCATAGTTTGTAGTAAATAAAGATTTTAGTATTTGGCAGTTACACTGTTATATCGTGAACTGCAGTTCAGTAGAACCATTCTGCCTGTGATGTATTGCTGTTTCCTCTAAGTCTCTCACACATGCACACTGTAGGAGATCGAACCAGAATTGGTGTCAGATCATAAAGGAGAAAAAGACGGAGTGGGGGTGGGGGGGGGGGGGGGAGCAGCAAATTTATTCCGAACATTGCTGGGTACCTCTGCTCGTCTCTGGTATTTTTCTGTATGACTTCAACTTTATGAAGGCTTAATGATTGCTTCGACCAGATTAGTCACTTGTCAAATATTTAATTGAATGTAAAGAAAATGAGTTGTCTCAATATTTAATACATTTTTGCATTACAGGGATCTCACTTTTCTGCCTTTTTCTGGATGTCCACTTCTTTCGTCTATTCTGTGGAATCTTGAATCTGCCCACTAATGCAGATTTTCTGATGTTTGGTATTCGATTTCCAACTGATATTTCCCCTAACATCTTAACTACTGTACTGGCCCAGAATATTTGGGACTGTCCAGAACATAGATGTTGTAATTTAGGTAGCCAGTTGTTTCTCTGCATACAAGAACAAAAACCATGAACATTTAGAGGCAAATTTTGGCCATATCAATATTTAGCAGTAATGTACAGTATGTGCACTGCGCTTTCAGAAAGCAATGGCAGACTACTGGAAGAATTTCTTGCCAAAAACTACAATGATCGGAGGCCGAAACATCACAAACCTTCGCTACGCTGACGACATAGCTCTTATGTCAGATAACATCACCAGCATGAAAAGAGTGTTGCACAGAGTGGATGAAGCGGGCAGGACAACAGGCCTACACCTAAATGCTAAGAAAACGAAAGTCATGCATACTGGAACAGGGCACCATGAACACCAGGAGATACTAGTAAACACAACAGCACTAGAAAAAATGACTGATTTCAAATACCTAGGATCATATAAATCGCAAGATGGAAGCTGCTCAAAGGACACAAAAACAAGGATAGGAATGGCAAAACACAAAATGGTTCAACTAAACAACATTTGGAAGGAAAGAGGCATACCAACGGACCTCAAAGTGAACATACTTAAGTGCTTGATCTGGCCAGTCCTACTATACGGTTGTGAAGCCTGGACACTCAAAAAGGCAGACATAACAAGATTGGAGGCAGCTGAAATGTGGCTTTACAGAAGGCTACTCAGAATAAGTTGGACAGAAAGGAGAACAAATACCAGCATCTTAGAACAGCTTGGCACCACCAGAAGAATAACACCTGAAATAAACAAAAGAAGGCTCGCATACATCGGCCACGCAGCCCGAAACAAAAGCACGGCCCTTATGATATCAATCCTGCAAGGAAAGACAGAAACAAAGAGAAAACAAGGAAGACCACCCATTACATATCACGATAACATCAAGAAAGTTAGTCAGCTGGAAATAAGTGAACTAACTAGGAAAGCTCAGGACAGGAGTGAGTGGAGGAGATTTTGTCGTGGCATCCACTGTAGCAGCTAACATCGATGACGATGAAGCCGACAGGTGACAGGTACAGCATATATGCAGCTGCTGTTGTCCAGATTACAACTCCATTTCCAGTCCCTTTGTTGCTCCTGTTTTGAATGAAAAAGTGGTTCAGCTGAAATTGTAAGTTTCAAAGATGGATACTGCTGTCAAACATGGTACAGAAAGCAGCTGTTGTCAATGGCAATATGAAGTCTGTTATGTACCGTCATTTCCTTTGTTTATGAAATGAAGGAACCTAACGATAGATCTACAGAAAAAGAAAATGATTCTTACTTCTGTGAATCTTGTAAATCTAGTGCAGACAATTGATCACATGTGGGGACGGATATGATGTTCTGCAACACGTTTCTGCTATTCATATTCAAAATAAAGTGACCAAAAGTGCAATATCAGCATGCGACATTTTGTTCTCAGCACAGAACAGTCCTATTCACAAAATTAATCTTGAACAGCCCTGGCAGCAGTGCTTTCACCATTGTGAATGAACTATTTAACCAATAATTACAGTTTTCCCTGGCTCATCAGATATTCTTTTTTGTTTAAACATTTTATACTTTTTATCTTTTACGTCTAGTGTAGTGTGTAAATAAAGTTGTAGGGCTTTTTTTTTTTTTTAATGGTTGAAAGTCTTATGTAAGCTTGCACAGTTGTGTCAGAGAAAGGTATATCTGATCTGGTCAGTGAAGTTGTAGGCATAGTGAGCATCTATAAAAGTTCAGTGGCTTTGAAGATGTCTCAGTGAGGCCAGTGATATAATGTTAAAATCTGATTTATCCTTCAGTTATATTTATTTCCAATCTTATATGTGCCTGTTTCACAGATATTGATGAATGTTTAACTGGCAGTGTTTGCACTGGACTTAATGAGAAATGTGTTAATGTCCCTGGAAATTTTGTCTGTGACTGTATTGATGGCTTCACCAGGACTCCCCAGGATGACTGTTCCAGTAAGTTATCTTTCTTTGGACTCCTTTTTTGTGTGTCGTAGATGCAGTTGTCTTAGGCTGTCATAAGACTGGCTTTGATTCAGGAAAAGCATTGTGTGCCATATCTTCATATTTTAACATGAGATTTAGAAAGCTGTATAAATGTGTCACTTGTCCCCCTGCTGGGTTTTGCATAAAGTTAAAATATGACATCCCCAGTTAGAAACAAACCATGGAATGAACCATGCAATAAATTCTAAAGAAAAGAAAATGAAATAAACTGCTCTGGCTTTTGGTCACTAAGGACCTTCATAAAGGCTGAAAACTAAAGAAAAGCTGAAAAATATTTAAGAAAAATTTGCTGAAGTGAGAAGAGTAATTTGCACAAGAGAGGGAACAGTAGTCAGCAGACAAACTATTAGGTTTATCTCATTGAAGAGATTAGACTGTGAATCCAGAATTAGGGCAAGATTCAATAGTACAGGTCACATGTACCTGCAGCTGGAGTCTGTTCTGGACATGGAATGAGTACAATCAACAGACATCAAGTTTATAAGGCCAGCATATTATTACATCTTTTGCTGACATTGTTATTTGACTTAACACTCTGTGTAGCAATACAACCAACCATTTTTCGATCCACAGTGTGTGACGCTGGCCAATTTGGTCGGGAATGCTCTGGCATCTGCGACTGTGTGAGAGATAATACAATGATGAATGTTTGTGATTCCATGAGCGGAAGTTGCTTGTGTCAAACTGTGAGTCTGCACACAAAATTCCAATAATTTTGTGCTTATGACCATTCAGTAAGGAGCTCAAGAGCCCTAACACATGTTTGATGGGTTTGAATTTGAGTTTGGGTTTGACGGCACGTCGGCACGATAACAGCCACTTTGATGGAAGTTCTCTTCCTCTTAAGATCTCACGGGTCTCGCTTTGCCAGGAGTTTCAGTTCTTTATTGCGAATCTCATTTAAGAATATTAGCAATCTCTTTATCTCATCCTGTCCAGCCAAAGGACCAAAAAAAGGCCAATGATTGTTTAGTGTTGCCAAGAAACTAGAGATGTATAAAGAGAATTCAGAAGAAAAGAAAAGAAAAGAAAATCAAAAACCTATCAAGAATCATCTTGAACAGATCTTATTTCATTGATCTCTTCATAAACAAGGACATTTTATATTTCCACTCATTATTACAGTTTTAAGATGATGCTGTTACTTACCACTGATGTTATTTCAGGGATGGAAAGGAACTGACTGTAGTGAAGACATCAATGAATGCAGCACAGTCACCAGCTCTTGCTCTGATCCAAACAGCTCTTGTGTCAATGAACCAGGTTCCTATAGGTGTACTTGTAATGATGGTTACTTTGTCAGGAATTCTACTACTGGAATCTGTGAAAGTAAGACTTAAAATTTCATGATATTTGGACTGAGTAGGTTTGGTATGAATGGAGGATTAAAGTACTATTACTCATTTCCAACTGAGTTGCCTTCCTGAACATGCTACCTGGGCTACCTTCAGCCAGTCTATAATTTATGGAAATTTCACTCCAGTCACAGTAATTTTAATCATCCTAATTGATTGGTACAGCAAACAAAAATGAAGGAATGTAAGGCAATATAACTTTAGCTTTTTTTTTATTTCGTAATGAAATGTAATTATGCTTTTTTGGATCTTCTCACACACCCGCAGCTGTCGAGAATGACATATACTGGTAGTCTTACAGAAATGAATGATGAATAATTTTGTTCTATGCAGGGTGTAACAGTCATCTCAAGAACAAATGTTAGTTTTTTTTTAGTTTTAGGGTAAATGAGCTGTGTAAATATTTGTTTGAAAGTAAATAATGTGCATAAATTGAAAGTAAATGTGAGAATTTGTTTATTTGAAGGTAAATAAAAGTGTTTGGCTTTGTGAATAATTGTGATGATAAATGACATTTGCACAGTGTGTGATGCCAACTTCCATGGGCCTAGCTGCAGCCTCAGCTGTCGATGTAACCCAGAGAATTCAGTGTGCAACAATGTAGATGGCACCTGTCAATGCCAGTCAGGTTGGCAAGGGACTACATGTGAGGATGACATTGATGAATGTTCTAGAGGTAAATGGTATTAAATTTCTGCATTGATCATGAAAAAAAGTTTTAATTTTTGGAGGATGTGCTGGCTTTGATCAGTTGCTCTCCTGAGACTTGATCTGTGTGGCTGCGCAGTTTCCTTGGATGAATTACCCAGTTTAACCGTTAAAGACATTTGACATATCTAGTGTGACATAAATTCTGTCACAAGATGCTAGTCTGTCTTACAACATGCAGCATAAAATCCATCAGCTTGGCTGCTGCTGAAGACTGTAAGCATGCAGCGAATGGCATAATCTAATTGTTCAGCATTGGCTTTATATGAAAAAGAAGGGAGAGGCTGATTAAAGAATCTGCGGTATGAAAAATGCATGAAAAGAATTGTCCATTGTGGTAGGAGGTTTTCCCCACCCAATTTCTTTGTTTATACAACCATGCTAGCAAAATGAGGAAAATGGCTCTGTCCTGGGCTGGAAGATGCTTTTGCTTGAAGTGTTGAAGGAGAGTCTGGTCAGGATGATAAATGTGGACACTGGTATGAGTTTAGATCCAGGTACTAATGCAAGAGCAGACAAACTAGTAATAGAAGGTGCAGAACAAGAACAATTCCGCAACCAAATCTCAATGTCAGAGATAAAAATTCTCATCAGAACATGATACAGACAGACATGGAGACAGTAAACTGAATGCCAACATCCCCTCAACTCCATCAACAGACTCAACAGAAAACAGCAAACTGCAGTCTTCAGACTCTGAACAGGATCCAGGACACTGCAGTCTCGGTGCTGACATGTACAGATTGAAGGCTGCGTTGTGCCCTCAGACACTGTAAGCTCAGTGCTGACATGTACAGATTGGAGGGTACATTGTCCCCTCAGACACTGTAGGCTCTGTGCTGACATATACAGATTGATGGCTGCATTGTCCCCTCAGACACTGTAGGCTCAGTGCTGACATGTACAGATTGAAGGGTACATTGGCCCCTTAGACACTGTAGGCTCAGTGCTGTCATGTACAGATTGGAGGCTTTACTGTCCCCTCAGATACTGTAGGTTCAGTACTGACATATACAGATTGAATAAAACATTGTTCCCCCAGACACTGTAGGCTCAGTGCTGACATTACAGATTGATGGCGGCATTGTCCCCTCAGACACTGTATGCTCAGTGCTGATATGTACAGATTGAAGGCTTGCATTGTGCCCTCAGTGTGAATGTCAGACAAGTGAATACAATTCAGAACATTTACAGACTTGTCCTCTATATGCTTCTTTAAGATTGGAAACATGGCCCCAAAGAACTATAGGGATTTTGGCATTTGAAGGACTTGTCTGGGTACTTTATGCTGAACAAAGAAGAAGACGATCCAGATACAGTGGATCCCCATGCATTGATGCTGGTGCCCAAATGGAGTTTCAAATCTAAGACCTAAGGGAGATGGATAACTCAAGTTCTGTTATAGTAACATATAAATTGACTCCAAATTCCAAATAATACTTTATATTGGCCCTGTAAAATACCTGAGTTCTGTTATCCTCCCCTCTCAGTTCTTTGGAGGCTGTGCAACATTTGATGGTGCAAGAGACAGTACACATGCAATATATTTACAACTTTAGCTCATGGTGAACTGAAGATGGAGTGATATTATAAAATGATATAGGCCTACTTGTAAATTCAGTTCTAGACCAAGTACCAGGACATTATAGAATATTGAATATATGTTGTCACAGTGTAAATCTTGATGTGAACAGAGAGTAGAAATTGTACTATTTTATCTGCAGAGGTGGCAAAAACTGGTAAAATGTTTAAAAACATTGTATAATCGTGATCACAGGCTTCTGTAAATAATAATAATAATAATAATAATAATAATAATAATACATTACAGTTGTATGGCGCATTTCCATTAACAATGCTCAATGCGCCTTACATGACTCTCTCTCTCTCTCTCTCTCTCTCTCTCTCTCCCCCCGACTCTGTCGTTCATGATGAACTCTTCCTTTTTCTACCACCTATTGGAAACACTGTGAGAATAGATGATGCTTTAGTTTACATTTAAAAATCTACAAATTTGATGATTCACGAACAGCTTTTGGAAGTTTATTCCATACAACTGGGCCGAAATGTGTAAATGAACGTTCACCAAATGATTCATAGTTTTTAGCTGGAACACACAAAGTTGTTTTATCATTGGAAGATCATAAGGCACTTGGTGGGCAGTAGAGCTGTAGACAATTTGTTAAATAGCTGGGCGCACTCTGGTTTAAACATATTATGTAACATATGACAGCAGTTTTATACTCAATTCTTTGCATAATTGGAAGCCAATGCAGCTCTTTCAATATAGGGGCGAACATGTTCGCGCCTACTCTGCTTGACTATTACTTTAGCTGCGGTGTTCTGGATTACCTGGATGGCATTGATCTTATCAGCTGTCAGACCTGCAAGAATGGAATTGCAGTAGTCCAGTCTTGATAGAATGAGGCTTGTTATCATTGTTTCAGTTATATCATTGGTTAGAAAATTTCTAATTCGACTGATTGTTTTAAGCTGAGACCTTACACTTTTGCAGAGATGGTTAATTTGAGAGGTCATAGACATATCATAGACAAGAAAAATGCCTAAATTTTTCCGTTTCAAGGATAACTGAATATGATGGCCACTTAATGTAATTTGAACAGTTTTAGGTTCTCTCAAAATTAGTGGATTTACAGCATAGCATGACCTCGGTTTTGTCTTCGTTCAATTTAAGTTTGTTACTATTCATCCACATTTTTTCGTCAGCCAGACATGCGTTTGTTGTCTCTGTTATGATAGATAATTGACCAATACTGGCAAGTTTGTAAATTTGGCTATCATCAGCATAGAAGTGCTAGCGCATATCATACTTTTTCAATACTTCAGCAAGAGGCTGTGTATACAATGTAAAAAAGTACCGGACCGAGGACGGAGCCCTGCGGCACCCCACACAGGAGATTTACAGTATCTGAGCATTAACTTCCAATTTTAACATATTAACGCCTATTTGGCAAATATGACTCAAACCATTGCAGTGCAACACCCCGAATTCCAAAAGTGACCTCCAGCCTTTCAATCAAAATGTCGTGGCCTATTGTATCGAACACCGCAGAAAGATCTAGAAGTGTAAGGAGGCAAATGTTCTTTTCATCGATATCGTCCAAAATGTCGGAAACTACCTTCAGTATAGCTGTTTCTGTACTATGATTGGCCTTGTAGGCTGACTGGTATCCTTCATTCAAACCGTTAACACTTACATGGCATAAAAGCCTTTTTAGTACAATTTTTTCGAGAATTTTAGACAAAAATGATAGATTTGACATTGGTCTATAATGCGTTAGTTCATTTTCGTTCAGTCCAGCCTTTTTCAAGAGAGGTCTGACGGAGGCAATTTTGAAACATTCCGGGACATTACCTGTGCGGAGTGAGTCATTCACAATGATGGTAACAAAAGGGAGAAGATGATCAAGGCATGGTTTTAAAAGAGTTGGAATGGCATCTAAATCACATGATTTACTAGGGCTATGCATAATAATGTCCCTTATTTCGGTGTCAGTAACTGGTGTAAAACAGTCCAAACAGGTGCCTGTAAAATGACAAAATACTGCTGGTGTTATGACAGTAGAGTCCAGATTGTCTCTAATTGCAATAATTTTATCACAAAAGTATTGTAAAAACTTGTCACATAGTTCTTTGTCCTCTCCTCTAGGCAGCATGGTCTCCGTGCGCTTACCAAATACCTCGTTTACAGTAGCGTAAAGTTCCTTACAGGTTTTGGTGTTTTTGAACTTTTCAAGATAGAATTCTTGTTTGGTTTTCCTAACAAGTGTGTTTACATTGATGCGTTGTTTATTGTAAATCTGCTTGTGGATTTCGAGTCCCGTTTTTCTCAATTTTCGTTCCAATCGTCGTCGCTGTTGTTTTGCTCATTTCGTATCTAATGTGAACCATTTAGCATCTGTCCGCTCGGATATTATTCTTTTTTTTTTAGCGGGGCCTGTTTGTCTAATGTGTCCTTGAGCTCACGATTCAACGTGTCTATATTAAAGGGATGTTTATCAATCAGCCGCTGATGAATATCTGACTTGAATTTTATTTGGTCTATGTCTTTCAGTTGTCTTGATTCTATCACTCTTTTCTTGAACTTGGGTTTCGACAAATCAGTATCAATTACGATGACAGAGTGATCTAAGATGAGTTTGTCTATCACTGCGGTGTTTTTTACACAAGTGGTTGGGCTTGACGTAATAACCCAATCGAGGATGTGGTTACACCTGTGTGTAGGTGTTTGGTATTAGCTGTTGTGTGTCATTGTTAGCCAGCATAGACTTGATGTTCTTAACAACAGGAGTGTCACTGTTGAAGTGAAAATTAAAATCACCAGTTATAATAAAATCTGCATTTTTCATCTTTGGGCTACATAGCATATCTTGTAGTTCATTAATGAAGTCTGAAGGACTTGACTTGTTGATCCTTTTGCTTGGTGGAGGGCGGTAGATGCAAATGATGACCAGAGTGGACGAAAGGAGCTGCAGAGATAGAGATGCAGCTTCAAATGATGTATATTTTAGCTTGGTCACAACAACTGATCGTGTACTCGTCCGATAAATAAATGCAATGCCACCACCTTTTGCGTTCAAGGTGTGGGATAGACTTGATGTTATAACCTGGCGGGGTGATTGCAGAAAGTATAGTCTCGTCTCCCGTGTCTCGTAACCAGGTTTCAGTGACACAGAGAATGTCAACGTTTTGTTCATCAATTAAATCAGGAATGCTATCAGTCTTGGTTCTGCATGATTGCGCATTTAAGCTTCCCACTCTATGAAACTCTTTCTTTATACACATTGCGGCAGTCAAGGTAAACAAGATTGTTTTTGTTGACAGACCTGGGTCTAGATCTATTTATAGTAATGTTGTCACGATGGTGCAGACACATGTCGATAGGTCTTTGTTTTCGTCTGCCTCGTCTTACTTTCCTACGGGTTTTCTTGTGTGCTGTAGCACGGGCACCGTCATGTTTAAGAATGTTCAGTTCAGCACACAGCTGTTTAATGTCTAAATCAAGTGGAGTACAGCAGGCACGTCTGGCAGTTAGTTGGCCCTTGGTGTACACGATCTTGGTTACACAGCTGGTGTTGGTGGTGTGCGCACTGAGCCTATTGTTTATAGTTTGAAAACATGTCAGCCTGACCAAGTTGAACGATGTCAGGTAGAAGATAACTAGACCAAACATGGTTGAAAACTTCTTTTCTTTATGACGTCAAATGCTAAACTAAATTAGCACAAAAACATGTTCACAAGACGTAGGGAACGTTCAGGAACAATATAATCCAATAATATCTGCCATGCACTGTGTTAATCCAAGGAATTAATAGAAAAATATAGCAGTGCTGTGGGGAGCTACGGCAAGTGAAATGAGAGAAATTATTCTTGACCCCAATTTTGTGTTTATGCACATCTGCTCCACAGATGACTTTAGAAATTGAAGTCACAAAATCTGAGCGACGACAGGCTGAAAGAAGATGGCATCAAACAGAACTTCACATACATAAGGACATATTTAGATACTATGTAAAAATAAGGTGATTTCTTTGATAAAAGATGCAAAAACCAAATTCTACAAGGAAGCTATCATGTCAAGTATCTCTCTGAAAAAAGTGTTTAACATTACTAAATTTCTTGCAAATGCTCCCAAACAAGTAGATTTACCCTCCACAACAGCCAATATAGCTGATGAATTTGGTTAATTCTTCCACAACAGATTGAGAGTATAAGAAATGAACTTGACAAATCGCATGCAAGATCTGAATGTGATCATTTTTCAGGAAATCCTATGAATTGTTTTGGAAAAATTCCCCAAGAAACCGTTAAATCAATTATCAATTATTCTTTCCTCTCCACCCAAAACATGCTACCTCGACCCCATTCCAACCCCTATGCTACTAATGAATGTAGATAGTTGATAGAAATTATCACTAATATCATAAATGAGTCTTTAATGAGCAGACATGTCCCAGTATGTTTTAAGCAAGCAATTGTAACACCTTTATTGAAAAAGAAAAACTTGGGTACTCAAGAGCTTAAAAATTATAGACTTGTGTCTAATCTATCTTTTATATCAAAGATCTTAGAAAAAGTAGTTCTTCATCAACTGAACGATCACCTTGATAAGCATGATCTTAATGAAACTGACCAGTCAGCCTTTAGACCCTGCCATAACACAGAAACAGCACTGCTGAAGGTTCAAGATGATTTACTATGTGCTGCTGACGAGGGACAAGTGTCTGTTTTGGCTTTACTAGACTAGATCTGAGTGCCGCTTTTGACACTATATATATCGATCCCAAAATTCTTTTAAATAGACTGAGTGCCACTTTTGGTTTGTCTGGAACTGTTTTAAACTGGTTTGAAAGCTATTTACAAAATCGCACTCAAAGAATTTATATGAACCACACTTTTTCCAAAGAATTCCCATAACAGTTCGGAGTCCCACAGGGGTCCGCTCTTGGTCCTTTACTGTATACTTTATTTACACAGCCTTTAGGCAAAATTATTCAAAATTGTACAAGTGAGCAAACTTCAGAGAATTCAAAACAATGCTGCTCGATTAATACTTAAACAACGTAGAAGAGAACATGTTACACCTTTGCTTAATAGCCTTCATTGGCTCCCTGTAAAGGCAAGAATAGATTTTAAAATTGCAGTGTTATGCCACAAATGTCAGTACAACAATGCTCCTCTTAATCTTACAAACTCTATTCATCCATATCTTCTAGAGATCTTCTGATAAAAGCTACTAGAATCTAAATTTGCTAAAACCAAAAAATTTGGAAAGAGAGAAGGTTTTCTGTGTGCGCACCAGCTGTATGGAACTTATTACCAGAAAATATTCGAAACGTAGAAAGCGAGGCACTTTTTAGATCTGAAATGAAGACCTATCTCTTCAGAAAACACTTTTAGTATAGTCTGATATGTATTGGTGTTTGTGTGTGTGTTTGTGCATGAGAGATAATGTTTGAGTGTGTGTGCCTTTGTGTGTGTGGTCAGTTGTTAGGAATGAGATTTGTTCTGTCTGCATGTATTGTAAAGGGAATAGAGCATCTCTGGATATGCACTCTATATAAAGGAACTTTATTGTTATTATTATCATTATTAACTTTCCTGTGTTTGAAAATCTAGGCACTTTCAACTGTTCAAGTTACAGACCTGTGACAGCCACCTGTGTCAACCTGCCAGGAAGTTACGAGTGCATGTGTCCCACTGGCTATACCAGAAATGATGCTTTGAAAAAGTGTGAAGGTGGGTCTTTTTATTTTGTTCCATTCGCTATTTAAACCCATTTACTGTATACCTTCATTTCTTCATTTGCTTTTTTTTTTTCCACTTTTCTTCTTCCATCCCTGTCTCCCTCCTATCTCCCTCTTTCCATATGTTCTTCCTGTTTAGGTCTTTTCTCCTCTGTCGGGGATGGTTGGTGGGTGCCTCTGGTGGGTTCTGTTCTTGTCATAATATTCTGTAGATTATCTTACTTTTCCCTAGCACAGTGTGATGGTTATCATGTCGATGTGCTTGCTCCAAACTGAAGTTAATTGCCCCTCATTCAACTTTCATGAAAGAGTTTTTTTTATTTAAGGTTGAAGTAGTAATTTTTTTTATTTCACTACTTTGCTGTGAATATTCAGTTGACTGTAAAGTAGAACATTTTTTTAAAAGTATATTTGACAGATTGTTTTTTGTTTTTTTTTGATGACTAATCCGCGTCCCTCATTGAGTGAACTTTTCCAGGCAATGGCCAGTGCAGGGATAGCCTATGGCCAGTCAGTGGCTGGCTGGTGTGTTACTGTTAACCCCGGTGTAGCAGGCCAGATTATACCCCCGCCAGACTATACCCGGGGTTAAACTGGCCTAGCCCAGAATATACCCCGGGGTATATTCTGGGCTAGGCCCGTTTATACCCCGGGGTATACTTTGGGCTAGGCCAGACTATACACCCCCAGTCCAGATTATACCCCCTACTTTTTTTTTAAAAAACAAGTCAAGACCACAGTTTATTTCAACTTTAGTTTAAATTGTTCATTATTACTGTCATTAGGTATCATACTGAAGCATACATTTTTGACTCTGTAAATTATGATACATTTAAGAGGAAATAAACATGCACTAAAAAGCATTGAAATAAAAAATGGTTGAAAACCCATTCAAATTGATATGATTAAACTTTAACACTAATTTTACTTGTGTCCGTTGGTATTATTATTGTTTTTTTTTTGTTTTTTTTTATAATTGGTTGTCCATGAGTTAAACATATATTGCATTTTTTGTTTGTTTGGCACCACTGACATATACTTAGTGGCAAGGTATGAAATAATTATAAGACTCATAAGTGTAAAGCCATCTGAATTTTATTTTAATTTTTGAAAACCAGGAATGCGCTTGATATGTCAGAACAATTAGATCTACATATAAAGTTAAAATAATGCAGAGAGAAAAGGCCGGGAAAGAACACACAGAGAAAACAACAACAACAACATTTTAATAACCCAACTGACAGATGGTGCAATTCCATCATCAAGCAGACATTAAATACTTCACACGGAACTAAATACATACTAAAATTTTTTCACATCATATGAACTTAACCTGTCCTGATCCACTTGAGACATTACAGAATGCTAACTAGTAATATATACAGCAATAAAAAATAAGAACACGAAATCATCTTTTTTACCTTGAAAATAAAGAGAATATAATCAATATCAGAATCATCATCATCATCATCTTGGAATATTATAAAGATAAGAGGGAATGTAAAAATGACCTACATATCATTCTAGAATCTATAAGCAGCAAAGTGTGTGTGTACCAACTACATGTATATGTAAAAATGTGTTAAATCTTTTCACCTATTCAAGTAGAACTGGACAGAAAGCTTTAGTAAAGTAGCTTTGATAGTCGTGAAAACTGACAGATTAAATCCACTGAGACAACTGCATTGTAGAAAGTAATTACAGTATGTTACGGCAAAAATTCGATGGATCATGTTGCGTTAACATTTCTTGTTAGTAAATTCTTTGATAGCTTATTTGTAGAAAGAAATACATTTCATGTAGCTGGTGGTTTAAGGCACTGGATTAGTTTGCAGGGCAGTTGAAGGATTGCAATTATGTGGTATAGTGAATAAAGGCATGTCACTTGCGGGTAAAATAAAATTTTTAAAACTTAATGTTGTATCCTTGAATATTTTGCCTGAATATGGGAGTAAAATCTGGACTGGAGGAATATAGTTTGGCCAAAACACCACAGTTTATTTCAATCATAGTTTAATTCATTTTTTTATCACTGTCAACGGGCACCATAGTAATACATGTACATACATACATACATTCTTGACTTCCGTTAATCATAATACAATTCAGAGGAAAAAACATGCATTATTATGTATTGATATGATATGGGGTGCATATCCATTCAAACTGATATTATGATTCAACCCTCATTTCACTCACGTTCGTTGTCATGTTGTAGTTGTTTTTATAGTTGGTTGCCCATGAGTAAAATTTGCACCCTATTGTTTGTTTGGCATTTATGGCACTGACATACACTTAGTCACAATGGATGAAATAATTAAGACACTCATAAAAATGAAGTCTTTTTAGAGTGTTTTTGTGTGCGAATACACAGTTGTTAAATCCTCTGGCAAGGGACGTGTCAAGCTAAGGAAGGTAAAGACGGAGAAGGTCTTTTTTTTTTTTTAATTTTATTTCACTCGCGAGTGACAAACCTTTATTCACTATAACACGTAAGTTCAATATTTCAAATGCCTTTGCTAACTAATCCAGTGTCTTAAAACATAAGATACATGAAATGTATATCTTTCTACAAATATGCTATCAAAGAATAATATTCACTAACAAGAAATACTGTTAATGCAACATAATCCATCGAATTTTGCCTTAACATGCTATAGATCTAATTACTTTTTACAATGCACTACTTTTGTCTCAGTGGACTTACTTTGTCGGTCTACACACCTGTCAAGGCTATTTCACTAAAGCTTTCTGTCCAGTTCTACTTGAATATTTGAAAAGATTTAACACACTTTATAAATGCAGTTGATACACACATATTGCTGCTGTTTCTACACTCCCTCTTATATCTTTGTATTATTCCAAGATGATGATGATGATTCTGATATTGATATTTCTCTTTATTTTCAAGAGTAAATAAGATGATTTCGTGTTCTTATTGTTATTAATGTATATTACTGACTAGCATTCTGTAACGTTTCAAGTAGATCTGGACAGGTGGAGTTCATCTGGCAAAAAAATTTAGTGCCTATTTAGTTTTATGTGACGTGGATGATGGACTTGCACCAGCTGTCAGTTGGGTTATTAATATGTTTTTATTATTTTTTTCTATGTGTGTTGTTTTCCGGCCTTTTCTCTCCTCATCATTGTAACAAAAAATACAATGCATGGTTTACTCATGGCCAACCAATTATCAAAATAATAATAATAGTAATATCAACACACAAGGGTGAAATTAATGCTGAAGTCTAATCATATCAGTTTGAATGGATACTCAATCCTTTTGTATATCAATGCATTTTAATGCATGTTTGTTTCCTCTAAAATGTATCATGATTAACAGGAGTCAAGAATGTATACACCATATGTAAACAATTTAAACTAAGGCTGAAATAAACTGTTATTATTATTTCCTATAAATTGTATTATGATTTATGGGTGTCAAGAATGTGTTCATGTAGGTATTAATATGATATCTGATGACAGTGATGAAGAACAGGCTGAAATAAACTGTGGTCTTGACTTGTTTTTAAAAAAAAACGTAGGGGGTATAATCTGGACTGGGGGGGTATAGTCTGGCCTAGCCCAAAGTAACCCCGGGGTATAAACTGGCCTAGCCCAGAATATACTCCGGGGTATATTCTGGGCTAGGCCAGTTTAACCCCGGGTATAGTCTGGGCGGGGGGTATATTTTGGCCTGTTACACCGGCAGTCGTGTTATCTTGAACACATGTATCATGTAAACTTTAGTACACAATAATAAAACTATGCTAGATAAATTGTAAGTGACCCCGATAATATTTGGATTGTGATAAACATACTTGTGATAAGATATGGTATGTTTTTTTGTTAAACTAGTGTAAGCGCCTGTTCAAAGAACAGGTTGCAAACAACACGCACAATCATTATTCGATGACGTACTCTCTCTCTCTATCTCTCTTACAATAAAAGTAGTAATCTGCTCATGCGCGCCAGGACACTGCGCACCAAGCTTGATATGGTTATTTTTTATGACATGCACTGTACTAAAGTCGAAACAAAACAAAGGCAGGAGGGAGGCCATCATTGTTGAGGAGAAAGCATTATTCGATGTTTTTAGGCCTATTTTCATTTATTACAAAATTACGATACTTCGCTTTCATGTCAAAGGAATAGACATAGTAGCAAAAAGAACTATCTTTCACATGTAATTTTTTCAGGTCTGGGCATTTCTTCCTCGCAGCAGTGAATTTCCGAAGAGGCCTGCACTTTTTTTTCAATCAGTTGAGATAACAACTTATTTTTTCAGCCTGGCATTATAACTTATATTAACTATAAGTACATATATCATGACATTCACTTCTCCCGCCTCCACTCTTTCAAGGTGTTGTTTTCTAAACACATTTTCTCTTAAATGTCTTTGGCAGGAGATTTGATTTCTTGCTCATAGAGCACACACATGAAATTATAGTGGTCTAACCAAAAGAACAGAGTATCTCTCCAGTTACCTCGTTTGTCACTTTCTCCCAGCTTTCTGTGTTGAAAACTGACTGACAGACACTCTAATGCAGCATTTCTCCTAGTATGTCAACTAGCGTCCAAGTCAAGTTTCCTTTACATTTTGCCAGTTCAAACTTTTGTCTGTCAGCACCATTACCTGAGTATGACGCATGTTTATTACATTTTATCATCACAAGCGTTATCAGATGATACCATTGTTTTTGACACAGTAGGATTGACAGGATGGATAAACAATGTGTTGAAGCAACTGATTTAACAAATAAGGGATGCTGCGTTGCTATTCATAAACGTGGCCTCATACAGGACAAAGGTTATAGAGTGAGAAGCACACAAGTGGCCCCTAGACTTCATGTATGCTTCACAGCTGGCAGGCCCAGGCCTAGGATTCATAAAGTTTCTTTATTCAAAATGTCCCGTTTACTTTCATCCCACATATGTGAATGAGTGTAACTCCCCAGAATTGAATATTTGTATAGAGGGCTGTACAAACACACAAGGTTCCTATACTTGCACTTGTCCATCTGGTTTCACAGTTGCTCCCAATGGAAGATGTCTTGGTAATATATTGATCCTTTTCTAACATTTCTCATAGACCTACAGAAGTGTAACTGTGAGAACTAATTTATAACAGAATGAAAAGTGTAAATGACCTCATTTTATTGGAGAGGAAAAGAACAGCTTCACTCCTACCTTAACTGCATTCTTTGTCTTAAATAAATTTTTAGTTAGAACTAAATCTGGGCACTCGAGAGTTAAGCAAGCAGTTAACAAATTTCATTTCAAGCATTGTGTTTCTATTCCTGTGAAATGCCAGCACTCGTATTTGACATAACTGTTACCATGGTAAATATGAAATGGAAACTTGTACACAAACAACAACTGTTAAGATCCCAAGTCGATTGAAAAGCTGTTATGTTTTCCGTGTTTCCACCAATCACTTCATTTGACTAGTCCATTGAGCAAGTTTCAGTTTGGGAAGTGCATAGGTGGGGAGGATATTAGGCTACTGTCTGTGCACTTTGCATCATAGATGGGAAAGATATTAAACATTTAGTCAGTATGATAACATGAAGATCAATGTCTGTCTGTCTGTCTGTCTGTCTGTCCCTCTATCCGTCCGTTCGTCTGTCCGCCCGTCTGTCTGTCTTTTGGTTTGTTAAATCCATGTTTATAATTGGAATTTTATAGTGGGATTTTTTTTTGGACCAGTATATTACTCCACTGAATAATGTGGAGGGAAACACAGAAATTTCACATATTGTGTAATATTACGTTATATTAATTATGAGTCCAAGTGTGTCTGGAAATGTACTTTGAAGTGAGAATGATGGGGTCAGTGTGAAAGTGGCCAGATTTTGAAATTTTCCTACCTGGTTTCAATTTTGAAATTTTCCTAAATGGTTAGCTTTTGAAATTTTCCTAAGCGGTTATATGTTGAGTTTTTACTTTATCCTGCAGATGTAGATGAATGTGCCTCACCTGGGTTAAATGTTTGTGAACACAGTTGTACAAACACAGAGGGTTCTTACACGTGTACTTGTCCACCTGGTTTTGCTGTTGCTCCTTCATCCAATGGAACATGTCTGGGTAATCAAAGTGTGTCTGGAAATGTAGTTTAAAGTGATAATGATGGGGTCATTGTGAAAGTGCATGGTTAGATTTTGAAATTTTCCTAAATGCTTAGATTTTGAAATTTTCCTAAGTGGTTAGATTTTGAAAGTTTCCTAACTGGTTTCAATTTTGAAATTTTCTTTAATAGTTAGATTTTGAAATTTTCCTAAATGGTTAGATTTTGAAATTATCCAAATTGATTAGATATTAAAATTTTTCAAAATGGTTAGACTTTGAAATTTTCTATGTTGAGTTTTTATTTTATCCTGCAGATGTAGATGAATGTGCCTCACCTGGGTTAAATGTTTGTGAACACAATTGTACAAACACAGAGGGTTCTTACATGTGTACTTGTCCACCTGGTTTTGCTGTTGCTTCTTCATCCAATGGAACATGTCTGGGTAATGTATTGATGTTTTTTTATCCATTTGTATTTCCATTACTTTGTCAAGGTATTCTCTACAAAGTCAGAATTTTGTTACTGTGCTGACATAACAGCACTATCTCATTTTTCATAGATTTCAGAAGAACAATTAAAACTGTTTTATCAAAGTGAATTATTTACATTGTCTTGGGGTCAGTACTGCTGTTTCACGTATTACTTTGGGGAGGGATCAGAGAAACTGATGCTTTTTCCTTTTGTTTACATGACAATGTTGGGCTGGACCTCAAGAAGAAGCATAAAAGGTCAGAGTAATTATGGGCTAGGGTTGACTTAAACTATTATGTCAGCACAGTGACAATTTCCAACATACTATAAACTTATTTTCCTCATCTCCCTACTTGTAGAAAATGTTTAGAAAATATTTTCAACATTTGATGAATGATTAAATATTAATTATTCCTAACGTATGTCTAGGAAACAAATATATTTTAAATGTGTGATTATTTCAGGAATACTGCGGTAATCACCTAATCTTTTCTGTTTCTTAGAAAGAACTACCATGAGATTCAAGCTAGTCATATAACATTCAGTGTTCTCATAGTTATCATTTCATTCTGTTTAGTGTTTTTCAGATAATGTCTGATTTTTCCTGTATCCACTCGCCCTACTTGGTTCTGCAAGGTTTTTTTTTGTTGTTGTTTTTTTGCCCCACTGTTACTCTGTACCTAACCCTTGTGTCATTTTTTTGTGGCTATGTTTGTTTACTGTGTAATTATAAATGTGTTGTTTTTTTATGTCCAACAGATATTGATGAATGTCAGCAACGTGATGCTTGCTCCTTGGCCAATCAGACATGTACAAATACCTGGGGAAACTATACGTGCACATGTAATGATGGTTACGCTCTGACTACTGATGGAAACAAATGCACTGGTAAGACAGGAGAGATGACAGTGAGTTGCTTGTTCGGGTAATTGGTTAGAAAGTGGCTAGTTAGGCAATTAGCTGATATGTGATTGGCCGATTAGCTGATTTGTCATGTGTTTTTGTTTTAGGTATTTCTTTACTTAAGTTACCCTTTTATTGCTTAGTCTGGAAGTTTCTAGGTCAAGCTACCAAGAGCCTGCAGAATTTGGCCTTTGAGAAGGTCACTCCTGTATATACAAAGTGACATTATTGTCAAAATCTAGGTATGATTTTTGAAACAATAGAAAGAAAAATGTTCAAAAAGCCTCAATGCTGAAATTTCACAGTATTAAAAAGCATACATAGGTAACGGTGGTACAAGACACAAAATGCTGGGAATTTTAAAAATAATTTTTGATTTCTTTTTTTTTTCCCTAGCATATCGTCGTTGCCATGAAAAAAAAAACATGCTAACTTCGAAAATTATCAAAAATCACTTTTTTTTTGGATAAAATAGAAGTTTAGATCTCTTGGTGTAACCATACATCCTCTTTTTTTGGCCCTCGTGTGTAAAATTAAGCTGTAACCTTAGGATTTGTGTGGTTTCATTTTAGTGCCAGAGAAATTCTATTGTATGTGGAATTGTTTTCTATCTGCAGCTGTTTACATCTTGGATTTTACACTTCGTTTCCCACTTTTTGAACCCACGGACGCAATGTTAGATCCTGCCACAATGAAGTACAAAGATGTGTCTGAAGAGATACAGAAACAAGTGAGTCAATTGCCCCAGTCTCTCATTTTATCACCTACATTATCTCATTTTCCCATTTTCTTCAGTGTTTCATGTCCGTCTCTTCCCTGCGTCACATCTTTCCAGGAGAAATAGTTTTATTATTTTATTAATGATTTTATATCATTAACTCTGTAAACTTCAAGCTGCGTACAACGAGTTAGTCAGGATGCTTCCAGTTGTTGAAAGTTATTTAGTGTGGATTGATCAAGTAGACCATTCTTTTTCACTCTGAGTCTCTGCAGTTCTAGTTTTCTTTAATGTTTTTTACTTCTCTGCACAACAATTTAGTTTTATAGGAGTTGAGTAAATTTTAGGTGTTTTATAGGAAGAAATAAATTATGATCTCTTTATCTTTAACAGCAGCACAAAAATTAACATGGGCAAAATGTGTAAAAAATAAAACTGGTTGACCTTAAAGAGCTACTGACCACTGTAGTGTCAGATTTTGATATTAATATCAAATTTTCTTTTTTTTTTTTACTGTGGATTCCATTCACCAAGTCATAAATGACAACCATTCTGTCATTGTATCCTCTTTGCAAAATTGGGCTATCAATGTGAGGTGTCACCAACAAACTCATAATTTATGTTTTTGAAGGTTGTTGTATTCTAAATTGAATTTGAACACTTGTCTTTATCTGTCAGGTACATGATCGACTGATTGGCTTGAGAGGCTTTGTCAGATTTGACATCACACGACTGAGGTGAGACACCACTTAAAATCAGTTTTCATCTAAATCTACAATAATTATGGTTGATACTATTTTCTGTTTCCAAAATGTTGTAACGTTCACCTTTCAAGGACTTTGCAGATTAATGGGCCCGGGCGGTTTTTATTGTTGGGCAGGTTTGCACCAGGTTACAGCAACAGTGTAATAAGCATAAACGTATAGTGTACTTACATTTATTATGTGAGGATTTAGGCCTATAATGATGAGCCCCTAAGGTTTTTATATACTTCTTTAATCCCTTTCGGGAATTTTGCCTTGGTGTCATTGCAGCCCAGTTACAACTGGAGCAGACACATCATTGTTGCCGAAATGCAGTACCAGTCGGCGAGTTGTTGGGGTGGGGATGGGTGGGTGTTAGGGATAAGTTGTTTAATTTTACCCGGGCAGCGGCCTGTTCAGCCTGCTCTTCTCGATTTCCAACTGCCAGAGTGCACACCGGCCCTCCGAGTTTTTCCTCCTTATCTGAGAAGACTAGATGTTCGGTCCTTCCTACCATAGGACCAGTGACAGGAAAATATCATCGGTTGGCCGTTGGAACCTCGTTAAGTCAAAAATCAAAATTTTATCGGAGAAAAAAAAATGATTATCTTTAATATTTTTCATTATTGGGACCTGCAACTTGGTGCCTAGCCTACTTTCTTGACCAGTAGTTGTACCGTGTATTGCATTTTGACGACAACCCTACTGTAATTACGTAACCAGAGTTAACAAGGTTATAACAAGCTGAAGTCGGCTATTGGAATCTTGCTAAAGTTTTAATGAGATTCAAGCGCACACATCGCGCCGCTTGGCTGATCGTATACCCTCGCCACCTTTCTTTGGGCATAGTAATATGTTTAAAAGTGCCTCAGTGGCATTTATTGTCTTTGTCGTTTTAGTTCTGTTTTGAATTTGTCCCTTGAAACCAAGGAATGATGATTCTTCTTAACTTAGAATTTCACTCCGTTTATTTCCTATGTAAGATCACACCATCACCCTTCGAATGTATGTAATATAAATGCGTGATTTGCTGTTTAGCCTAAAGCAAACTATTTATTCACACTTTGCGCTTTAGCAACACAAAGTATTACATGTCATTTGTTTACAAAAGAGCACGCGGTCATATGGAATTGACAGATGACCGGAATACTGATTACGGATCATCCTAGCAAGCTCTGTCTGTGTGACCATGTCATATTCTAATGCCATGTTTTCAATGGTATAGCTAGCATTTTCATCTCCTGTGGGAATGATTACACGACTGTAGTCGTTAAAGGTTAGCTCGTATTCAAGTCTGTCTCCCAGGGCTGACTGGTAAAATGGCATATGACTCTCCAATAACTCAGAATCGAGAGGAATGCAGAATCGAAGAACCTTTAAGATATGATAACATGGATGATTATACTTTTGACAATCCCGCTTTTGAAGAACAAATAGACGATCCGATAGATGATCCGAGGATTGATCCAATAGATGATACGATAGATGCTTTACCAAGACTCGAACAGACCCATTTGTCTTTACAAGAGGAGCTCCTTCAGACCGCAGTAGACGATCATTACAATGCTTTAGCAGAAGATGGATAAACTCTTGCCGTGGGTCGAGATCCGACAAAGTTCGATCTAGTCGATGGTCGCTTACGGCTGAAAGCCTATCCCAACCACAACATCGTAACCTATAAGACAGGGAGGCCTCTTGCGCCATTTGAGATCTAGGCATTCAAAATGATCAATTTTTATTCCTCCCCAGACTTGAAGATTTTACTGACACATAACTATAATTATATAAAGTATTTTTTTAAAAATGTTATTTCGAACCTAGTAAAAACCTAATTTTTTTTTCTCTCTCTCTCTATATATCTCTCTCTCTCTCTCTCTCTCTCTCTCTCTCTCTCTATCTCTGTCTCTCTCTCTGTCTGTCTGTCTGTCTCTCTCTCTCTCTCTCTGTCTCTCTCTCTCTGTCTCTCTCTCTCTCTCTCGCTCTGTTTGTGTGTGTGTGAGAATTTTCCACACAATAGCCTGTTCCCTGTATATCCAGACCCACTAAAAATAATTACGATTTATAGGATATGTGAGTGAGTGTACATGACAAAACCCACAATAAGTCGGCAGAGCTGATTTTGAGAAAAACGGCTTTGAAGTGAAAATATGGGTCCGACACAAACTTCCAACTTGGCTGTTGTTTAGGGGACCGTGGAATGTTACAGGGTAAACTGTAGATGAGCAGTAAACACTACTCACTGTGATCTCTATAACGGCTTAGTTATTAAGCTACGGTCTCCTGACATCAATCACTCCAATATTACTTGGTCAATTCGCTATTGCCACTTATAGGATTAAATGCCATTTTCTCAAAATCTTGTTTTAGGGGGGTCACTGACTTCAATTTATCAGAAATGTCTTGTCTTTTATTATAATTATGTACAGAACTCAAAATATCAATGTCATGTTGCCGACTTATCCACAATAAGTCGCAAACATGACATTTTGAGCTCTGTACACATAAGGCTGAAGTTCCGTAGAGCTTCACGCTTCACGCTTCCCACTTCACGCTTCACGCTTGAACTGAAAAATGGTTAGAGGTATTTTGTTCGAATATGTCCCATACGACTTCCCGCCTCACGTTTCCCGCCTCACGCGTGAAGAGACGAGAAGCGGGAAAGTGTGCTTGTTCACTTTTTGACAATACGTGAACTGAGACGGATGGATGATTATAAGAAAAATGTTATAGAGATGGTGCGGGATCACATATTCCTGTGGAATCCCGTCCACAGGGATTACAAAAGTAAAGAACAGCGAAAGCAAGTTTGGGAAGACATTGACACGAAGATTCGACCACCAACAGGTGAGTTTTATTTTTATTACGATCTGATTACTAAATCGAGATCTAACAGTGAAATAACACTGGTCAACACACATTCATATTCAGAAAATTAGCTAGATCTATATTAGTTTTAACAGATAATTTAAACTTCAAATTATCATGCATGATAAAACCCCATGCCACAGAGAATTTTTTTGTTGTTGACTATCAAATAGCAACGTGAAGCGTGAAGTGGGAAGCGGGAAGCGTGAAGCTCTATGGAACTTCAGCCTTATAAAAGACAAGACATTTCTGATAAATTTAAATCAGTGACCCCCCTAAAACAAGATTTTGAAAAAACGGCATTTAATCCTAAAAGTGGCAATAGCTAATTGACCCATTAATATTGGAGTGATTGCTGTTAGGACACCGTAGACTAATAACTAAGCCGTTATAGAGATCATAGTGATTTGTGTTCACTGCTCATCTATAGTTTACCCTGTAACATGCCACGGTCCCCTAAACAACGGCCAAGTCGGAAGTTTTTGGATCTTGTTAGGAGACCGTAGTCTAATTACAAAGCCTTTATAGAGATCATAGTGAGTAGTGTTCACTGCTCGTCTACAGTTTACTCTGTAACATGCCACGGTCCCCTAAACAACAGCCAAGTTGGAAGTTTGTGTCGGACCCATATTTTCACTTCAAAGCCGTTTTTCTCAAAATCAGCTGTGTCGACATTATTGTGGGTTTTCTCATGCACACTTACATATGGTACATAACTGCCTTTCTTCAATCTCGTTATTTGTTAATGTGAGAGGATGAACGACTTTCTATTTTTAATGTGCTTTCATGGTATCTCTGGTGCGTGAGTGAAGGACGGCCACTCATAGTAGTTTATGGACACTTGGCCGAGTACCATTAATTGGATTATTTCCCTTGTAATACTAGCGCGGGACCCGTTATTCACATCACGGTGAAAAGCGCGCATTTTGATTGGTCGGTTGGAAATGTTGACCACCGGGCTTCCAACTCTTATATCATGGCTTTAAGTTTCTTACAACTCGCTCCTTCGTTGTTATCCACCGACAGAAAGACGGGAACCCGAATTCATTTTTGAGAGTAGACAATACCCTATCGGTACAAAATAGGTACTCATGATAACGTTTGTTATCAATGGAGATACGTCGTATTAATGGACGAAAGTATCCCGCACAAAATTGTCGAATGTTGTTAGTCCTGACACTTTGAAAATTTATATTAAAACTATTACCGGGTTTCTGGTATAAGTAGTCAGTTAGAATTGTAGCAGCAAGTTTCTACTTTATAATGGTACTAATTTCGTTGTACTTTGATGCACATGTCCTATTGAAATAATTAATAAGAGGGTCTTGGATTTAAAGTAAACTATGAGTTAGACGCATGTTATCCCCGATAAATCCAACCTGGGTCAAATTTATTCAATTATTGCTGGAGGGGACGTTAGAGTAATTTCTGCAGTTTACTGGGATACCTAATTGACTTTTGTGTGCACCCTTTTTACCGTACTGTAAATTCGATTGTGTTAGGACCCTAACCGGTTATGTTGTTCGGCTGGACTCCATGTCCGAGCCTTTCACTTGTGCAACACGGGCTACGTAATAGCTCTCTCGGACGTCCGCGCGGGCTCATAAATAAGATGCGGTTCGAGTGGTCAACACACTCCATCATAGACGCAGAGACAAGAGCCGACAGCACAGTGAACCCAGCCCAGCAACCCGGGCCCGTAGCAGCTCAGAGGCTTGCCGACGCTTGCCATCGCCACCCCGCCCCATAAGGCATGGAGCGGTAGCGCAGGACCCGGAGAGACTTTGGGTAAGTTGGAGACTATTATATTAGAAGTGACTTTAATTTGCGCACCCCCCCCCCCCTTTCTTGGATGCCGCGTAGAGAATGCTGATCTACAGAGACCATTATGAGTCCGGCTCAACGGTAATTGCCATTGTCATTATTCGTGTAAGATGCGCTTTGCAGTACAGTGTCTTGATATTGTGACTTTATTGTCAAAGTTAACGTTTGCGGTGCTAGATGATAATGATGGCTCGCTAACCAAGCTATCACGATTTGCTTGTGTGCCTATATATAGTGTATGTGTGGCATTGCCTTGTTGTGGTAGGCAGTGAGGATTTCCTGACATGTTGATGTGGATGACTTATGTTATAGCGAGCGGCACTAAATTTGTGTACCTTGCCAGTACCACTATGCTATAGAGAGCAGTGTGATTGTGTGCTTAATGTTTAAGATGTGTAATTAATTACATGTAGGCCTATTGGAGATGTATAATATTAGTTGGGCCTCACATGGGTGAGCCCCAGGATTGTTCTATGTGCGGCGGTGGATGAACAATGTTTCAGTGAGTCTACACATGTTGCAATGAGTCTCGCCGACATATATATATATATATCATGTGCATGTATTATGGTTATCCAGATGTGTTATGCTTCTATGAGTTTCGTAAGTGTGTGAAGGACAGTTTCATTTTAAGGAATGTACACATTACTTTATGTATCTAGTGGTGTGTCATACGCATGTTAGCCTGGCGGCATAGCTCCGCGGCTAAGGTCAAAGGGCATGACCCTTCAGTATCGATTGGGAAGGGAAGTAACCAATACAATAGCCCTGGGGCGGGTTAGTACTAATAATGGGAGTGGGCCTATGAGGATGGCCTGCATTGGGATGCAGCGTCTGTGTTATGGACGGTCAGTGGGCCATGTTGGCCACTGCGTTATTATTTTATGGAATGGCCACCCTGGATGTGCTGTACACCGGCTCAGTGGAGCGAAACTATTGTGTTCTTGCCCCTTCATTTGTTATGTCCTTCATACTTTGATTAGTACATTAGTTTATGTTGCCAGTGTACTAGGAAACTCCTTGTGTATATGATATAGCCACTTGTAGTTGTTATTCATTAACCTTAGCGCTATTTTATTCCATGCATACATATCCAGTTGGTTATTGCTTAAATTCTATATTATGTTGTTGTTGTTTGATTTAATACTTAATACTATTACTATGTATGTCCACCATTGATTGCCTGATTAATGTTGTCATTATATCCTAATCATATTTTTGTCTTTTTCTCTTGTTCCAGCTTATGGCTGGTTGGGCTTTTTTTTTGTTTGGTAGTGATACCGTTGTTAGGCTTTTTGAATAAATAAGATTGCCAGCAGAACCCTGTGTTTGTTAATCCTGTGTATCCTTAAGGGAGTTACTATTGAACCCACGCAGTAACCACATTACCCACTCGTAGTTCATCCAACATTTTCTGGTGTCAAGAAGTGGGATACACAGAAGGGTTAGTTTTGTAAGTCTAGAAAACCCAGCCATGGAAATTTTTAGTTTGAGGCCCAGCCAGCCAGCCAACCCCTGCCCCACCCCATAGGAACCAGGAAACCACGTCTGCCATTAGATTATCTGGGCGACGAGACACCAGCCTCCACTTCGGTAGGCGACTACGTCCAGCGGCATATACAACGGCTTAACGAACTGAGGGCGAAGGTAGCGAGGAAGGTGGAGTCCACGCACCTTCTGCAGGACGCACGAAGGACAACCCCCCACAACGCCGCCCATCTTCAGCCGGGCGACCATGTCCTTGTCAAGCACCACTATCCTGGCCGACACAAGATCCAGGACCCGTACCCCGGTCCTGTGCACACCGTCCTGTCTGTTCCCCCGCCGCATGGTGGTTACTTTACCATCAGAAACCCAGATGGAGATGCCACTGCGGTCAACGGAGACCTCTTGCGGTTATTTCACCCCCCAGTGGTCAACACACATCCACAGCACCCGCCTCCACTGCCTGCGTCGACCGATGTCTGGTACTTCCCGGCCCACCACCCTTGCCAGCCACCTGCAGCCCGACCGGACCCTCAACCTGGGATGACAACTTCCCAGCGCCTACCTCCTGTGCGACGGTCCAGCCGCCCACACAGACAACCCCAGAGATTGGACCTCTGACTCTTATTAGTGATTAACATTAGACATTGACTGTGAGTGCAGAAAGAGCAGGGGAGCGCACCCATCAAGACCCCCCCCCCCCCCCCCGAGTTTCCATCAGGCCAGATGATAGACCACCGAATCCAAGGGAGCTCCGCCTCAAGATTTTAAGTTAGAGAGTATGCCCATGTTGGCTTTCTCCACAGCTTAGTTACAATGACTTTTATGCCTATGTTGACCTTACCTTTTTCATTGCCCTAGTGCCCTTATAGCATATTGCAATTTTTTTGTACTGTTCGATCCTACGTTAACCCTGATAGTGGTCTGGGACCACCGTTGCAGGTCTGGGACCTGTTGTTTTGTCCATATGATGTAACTTACTACAGCCAGAGCTGAGACTGTTGTGTACATCTTCAGGATGCCAGTAGTAACTTAGCCGGTTCACGCCACCTGTTAGTAGTTATAAAGAGGATGGACCATTGTTGTACTTCGGTTCACTGTGTGTAATTTGCAATTGTTCTACTCTAAGTGATGGTATCATAGCCCCTTAGAGTTTGATTATACCTTCAGTGGTCTTTTGTAAACCTTTGAATTGATGTATGTGTCACGTAAGGGACTACGTGACTTAGCAGGGGAGAATGTGAGAGGATGAACGACTTTCTATTTTTAATGTGCTTTCATGGTAACTCTGGTGCGTGAGTGAAGGACGGCCACTCATAGTAGTTTATGGACACTTGGCCGAGTACCATTAATTGGATTATTTCCCTTGTAATACTAGCGCGGGACCCGTTATTCACATCACGGTGAAAAGCGCGCATTTTGATTGGTCGGTTGGAAATGTTGACCACCGGGCTTCCAACTCTTATATCATGGCTTTAAGTTTCTTACAACTCGCTCCTTCGTTGTTATCCACCGACAGAAAGACGGGAACCCGAATTCATTTTTGAGAGTAGACAATACCCTATCGGTACAAAATAGGTACTCATGATAACGTTTGTTATCAATGGAGATACGTCGTATTAATGGACGAAAGTATCCCGCACAAAATTGTCGAATGTTGTTAGTCCTGACACTTTGAAAATTTATATTAAAACTATTACCGGGTTTCTGGTATAAGTAGTCAGTTAGAATTGTAGCAGCAAGTTTCTACTTTATAATGGTACTAATTTCGTTGTACTTTGATGCACATGTCCTATTGAAATAATTAATAAGAGGGTCTTGGATTTAAAGTAAACTATGAGTTAGACGCATGTTATCCCCGATAAATCCAACCTGGGTCAAATTTATTCAATTATTGCTGGAGGGGACGTTAGAGTAATTTCTGCAGTTTACTGGGATACCTAATTGACTTTTGTGTGCACCCTTTTTACCGTACTGTAAATTCGATTGTGTTAGGACCCTAACCGGTTATGTTGTTCGGCTGGACTCAATGTCCGAGCCTTTCACTTGTGCAACACGGGCTACGTAATAGCTCTCTCGGACGTCCGCGCGGGCTCATAAATAAGATGCGGTTCGAGTGGTCAACACACTCCATCATAGACGCAGAGACAAGAGCCGACAGCACAGTGAACCCAGCCCAGCAACCCGGGCCCGTAGCAGCTCAGAGGCTTGCCGACGCTTGCCATCGCCACCCCGCCCCATAAGGCATGGAGCGGTAGCGCAGGACCCGGAGAGACTTTGGTGATACCGTTGTTAGGCTTTTTGAATAAATAAGATTGCCAGCAGAACCCTGTGTTTGTTAATCCTGTGTATCCTTAAGGGAGTTACTATTGAACCCACGCAGTAACCACATTACCCACTCGTAGTTCATCCAACATTAACATGATACATGTACTACTACGAAATAATGATTTTTACATTGAGGCTACATTTATGGACTTTTATTTTTTCTTGTTTTTCAAGTGCCAATGATTGGTATACGTAATAGCCACGCTATTAAACGTTTACTGTTAAACGCTACTAAGCTAAAAGTTTAGTGAGGTTCAAGCGCCAACAATTGGCCGTGGCCAGCGATGCATAAGCTCGCGAATGATTTTAGAGAGGTTCAGTCTGCCAGTGGAACTTTACACGGGATTACATCATCGCTTTTCTCCACTTCTAAGCAGATTTTTATTTTTTTTTTGTATTTTCAAGTACACGTGATGTGTCTCTTGCTACAGATGTCATTTTTAAAAAAAAGTGAATTTGCCCAAAAATCAACTTAACGAGGTTCCAACAGCTGACCGACGATATGAGAAAAATCCCAAATTCCAACATGCCTGCACCGACTGAGATTCAAACCCTGTACCTTCGACATGAGAGGCAAGCACCTTGCCTCTAGACCACGTCTCTTACCAATGGAATGTGATTTAGAATAATATCTACTTAGAAGTCTGAAGGAGTGAGTTTTATTCCCCCAACAAAATTCCCTATAAAATTTATCTCTCAAAATAAACACAAAAAAAAACTGAATGCCAAGTCCAAAGCAAATAACATCATGCCTGCGTTATGAAGTGTTTAAATTGGTGTCATTTTTAAGAGCAGAATGTTATGATACCTGACATATTTTAAGATCAGAGAAATTGAAGTTCTGTAACATGCCTATGTCCACCAGCACTGCAAAACAAACAAAATGGAAATGCATGAAGATCAGTGAGTATACTGTCTCTGGGCTCCAGTGTAAAGCAGACAAACCAAGCATCCTGAAAGCATTCAAGTTTTCAGAGTCATACATTGCATGAAAAACGTGTTTTACTCATTATCCCAGTTATAGCTTGTGCATCGTAGGCATGATACAGAATTAAATAATCCCTTTAGTTTAATTGTACTCACTTTATTGTCCCCCCCCCCCCCCCCCCCTAATCCTGGCATGATGTGTTCATTGTCTGAGAATGTCCCTGTTTTGTGAATATCTACATTATTATTAGGAGAGGCAGCCTGGAATGTGAGGGGCAAATAATAGTGGACAAGGACAACACAAATGTCGCTGGTGAAACTGTCTATGCCGTGTCTAAAATGAATACAACAGGAATGACTGTCAATGGAGCTACACATGAGGCTAGCAAGAGCATTGCTAACACAGGTGAGTACAGAGAAGCATCAATAACTAATGTTTGCTTTCTCATTTGCCTGGATACACTTCATCTGCATTGTGATCAATGAAACTTTATGAACCACATATGACTTAACATGGTATTCATGTCATGCCATTCCACACATATAAGTAAATTATAAGTAAACCCTGTATTAATTCCTTCATCTTCACAATTGTCTCCTCTCTTTTAAAACCACACATATGCATACATTCAGTCACCCAATCGCTCACTCAGCCACCAATTCATCCTCATCCAGTTTTCTTACTCTCTCACTGCCCACAACCTCTCATTTGCACACTTATTGACATTCAAGTCTGCATGTAATTTTATCTTGCATGACAGAGATAACATCCAGTATGAGCCAGTGTGAGCTGAGACAGAAAGCAGAACCTTGTACAGATGGACAAATATGTGTGGAGAATGATGATGGGGTATCAGTCTGTCAGAGGTAATGTCTGTAATTTCTTGGTTTACAGCAACCTATCATAACCTGTTTCACCCCCTCCCCTTTACTCCTTTTACCACTCATGTCTATTGTCTTTAGTCTCATGTCTTTATTTCTTTCACTGGTGGGTTATTAAAGAATATTTGTCCTTTTTTCTCTTTGTATTGTTAACTTCCATGAGTGGTTTTAAGATATCATTTGGTGAGTTAAGTTTTATTGACTAGCAATGCTGAGAGTGAGAGGGCAGCCTCTGTCAGTGGGATCAAGCAATATGAAGAGCGCTAGTAGAAATTATACTGCATAATCTGAAATGAGAAAAAGCTAAGGGAACTCTGTTTATATATGGCTGTACTCCATAGTCTCCCATCACCGTTGACATTGAAATGAAAGCCAAGACACATGTTCGTTGGGATTTTCTGCTATGGAGATCTTATGTGATCTTGCTCCCCCAGGAGTATCGTGTCCTTTTTTGGTAATTTTAAATTAGGTAGTTGGATGGTCAAACAAAGATAAAGTATATCATTGCATTGAGTGGCTGAACTATTAAGAAAGGAATCACTGGATTGAGTATCAGTTTGGATATGACAAAAACACAGCGAAGGAATTGAAAGGCTTAGTTCTGTTGTGTGCCTAAGTCACAAAATATTAAAACTGAGAATTAAACAAAGATGTTTTTTCATGGTGTGGCTCTAAATACTTTGGCGTCTCTCAAGGTCTTTCTTAATAATAATAGTCATGGATTAATGTGCCTTGCACAGAAGACCGTATACTTTATGATCTTATGGGCAACTGTGTCTAGGTGGACTTAATTATGGTATAGAACTAATCTTTTCAGGTTTTGAATTCTGTGTTGCAGAAATTGTTTTGAATCAGAGTCTAAGTTTTGTCTCATGTCCATTATGACATTGAAGTCAGTTTTTCACTTTTTGTTGTTGTTAATGTCATGGCTCTGTAATTTCATTGTAACTGATTTTTATTTTTCTTGTTCCCCAAACAGTGATGATGATGATGATGGTGAGTAAGTTGTTGATGTCATGTTCAAAGGAGACTTGATAGATTGATTTGTGTTTCTTTGAACCCAGTCAACCTTATCTTATTTTCATGATGTATGAGAAAATTTGCAAACTAATTTCCCATGGCATAATAACATCAGTTTCATGATGAAGGGGCGAATAAATAACCCCTGTACAACGCAAAGGCGAGTGCTTAACTTATCTGTATGACAAAGGGGTGAATAGGTCAAATTTCAGATATTTATACTCTTTTGTGGTTATCAAAAGTATATTGCCAGATACTTTACCCAACACGAACAATTTTTTAAAACCTCATTTAGTTTTTGTGTTATGTTGTATGACAAGCTTTGAAGAAATCGATACTGAGAGCAGCACAAAATTTTCAAAACTGAATTTTGCAACACTGATTTTAGTGGTTCTCCCATTTGTCATACAGAGAAATTAAGCATTCACCTTTTCTCTGTCCAGCTGTTGATATCTGTTTGCCCATTAGTCATGAAACCGATGATAAGGAACACAAAGGCTTTAAAACTTTTCCGGAACGGTACTGAGGTTTAAATATCACTCATTTAGAATGATTTTTAGCTACTGATAGTATCTGTGAGCAAAATGTGTTTATTTTGCACGGAAAATGATCAGGAATTTTCAAAAATGACTTTCCGGTAAAATTCCATTTTATTCTGAATGAAGTAGGAAGTCAGCTGATTGACTTGCGGGTGACTTTTCTTTATGTCATTCCTAGACACCGCTGGTAAATTTGAAGTTACTGATTATCAAATATTTTCCTGAACTGTTTATTTCACACAGCTTAATTAACTTATTATGTGGTTTAATAGAGTCATATAATATATATTTGATATCTTTGTGATAGTTGCGTGTTTATGTGTCTTATGACAACCATTCAGGCACAAGACAGCTTGATAAAGTAGCAAGCAATTCCAAAATCATTTGTAGTTACGGGCTGGACAAAATTGTTAATGCTTTTTTCCAAAATGATCAAGTGAAATTTGTAAGTATTTTATTATTTGATAGTTACTTCCCTTCTCTTCAGATGACACAGACAAGTGGATTGGTATTGGCATTGGTATTGTAGCAGCAGTGATTATCATTGTGAGCATCATAATTGCGGTCTGTGTGATGTGTCACCAGAAGAGTCGCAGGTATATAGGTAAGTTCTCCCTCTTTTTGCCTGTGTGAGAGCAGTTTTGCATAACTATATTGTGTGCAGATTTACTCTATAGCTACCAATTCTAATGAGATATTACTACTCTTACTAATACTAGGTTTCTGGACTTCCTGTGTGAACCATTGACTTGTGGATCATCATGGATATATATTTGCATTTTTTTTAAGCCACCGCTTTCTCTTTAATAACTCCATATTTAATTCCCATGACATTTTTCACATTATATATCTTGTTTAGTAAGGGGCTATGCATAGCTGGGTCGGGCGCGCAAGTTTGCCACAAGCGTATGAATGGGGTAGGGATTGGGGGGGGGGGGGGGGGGGGTTGATATGATGTCTGGGAGACTAGATACTTGTTCACTTGAGGAAGCAGATTTCAAAAAAGGTTTAAAGAAAAGTTCAAAACAAATGCATATTTGGTTGTGTTGAATTGGATTCATATAAAAATCAAATCAAATACGTTTGTAATGTAACAGTCAGAGGGTCCATGCTAAATGTCACTGTAAGGTTTTGAATGTCAAGGCCTGATCATTCTAATAGCTGTATTTTGCTGGGATGTTGGCAGGGTGGGGTGGGTGTTGTTTTGTGTACTGGAACAAAGCATTATGAAAAGTGTAAGGGGCGGAGGGGGAACTTTTTTTTTTTTTTACCAAAATTGAGCTTGTGCACTTCACAACGGTCGTACTATCTTAAATTGAATCTTTAATCATTTACACAGTATACAAAATTAGAACTTTTTTAACCCCTTCCCTGCTTTGCCCAGAACTATTCCGGACTGTCTAATGTCACTATACTGCCATGTGCCTGGATTGTATGGAAACAGTTCCCAAATTATGATTGTTTTGTATTTCCTGGTTAGTTCCCCTACTTACTTGCGCCATTTGAGTGTATTTTGAAAGCGTGGGATTTATGGTGTGTAATTTTATTAGATTTTTTTGTTTTGTCCCCTTTTGCACCCAGCATATGAGTGGAAATCTGCGTGGCAGGCAAAAGGTTAAAGACATTTCTACCATTGCAGTCTATTATGCAGATTACATAAAATTAATGTCAACTTCAGGACTCTGACAGTTTCAATTCATTCAAGCATGAGGAGTAATAAAGAATTCATTTCCACTTAACCGTTTTTTTTTTCATTTATTTTAACTCCTTGTTCAGCCAAGTTCAGACAGAAGTAGTTGAATATCATCACACATGAAAGTAGTCACTGAGTTAAATGGGGGGGGGAGGGGGGAATCATCAAAGCTCAGAATGGGGTTGCTAAGCTAAAGCCTTCAATGGCCCTAGTTCACCGGGGAAAGTCTTGTGGGAATTCATAGTTCAAAATCATTTTCTCTCCTAAAGCTTTTGTTTCATTTTGTTCACAGCTTAAGTGATCGAGGACAAGGATTCTTTGACAGGAGCAGAGGATTTGAGAAAGGACATTATACGGAACTCTTTTCCAAAACTGTAAAAACAAGGTATATCACTGGTTGTTTGCCCTTTCACATTATCTTGCAAAATGATATAAATGAAGCATTTTTTAAAAATCATATTACTTAAAAAATTTATGTCTATGAAAACATACAAGTATACATACATTTTGCTATTTTATTGTGTACCTAAAGAGCAGTGAAGCGGTTAAGAGAGATTACTGTTATGATGCACACAGTAAATAATTTGCCCAAAAGCCTTATTTTAAATTTTTTTTTTTTTTTTTTGCTGAAAAACACTGCATGCATTAGAATAGATGTTTAATCAAGTGAAGGAATGCAGTTAAACACATGGATGGATTTTTTCCCAGCTGCAATATACTGTGGCACTTGCACAGATTAGTAAAATTTGCTAGTGTGAAGTGGCAGTGGATGCTGAGGCCTTTTTGTCATTCTTCATTCCATTTAGGAATTAAATTGAAGCGGTGCTTTTAAAACTGAATAAAAGTTTTGTATATTTACAGTAAGCAAAGATGCGGTTGTAAATTAAAATTCATTTTTTCTTATTAACTCTAATATTAAATGACACAGGCGCTTAAGTGATGTCTAAACATATCAGCTCATAAAAAATTATATGACTAATATATAGTTTTATTTTGTGTTTTTCTCAAGATTTATTTGTGCTATGTGTTTAGAGATTTTCTTCCAGCCACCAAAAATAATAGACTAGACCTTCGAATATTGACAGACATTCCCCTGGCGTGAACAGTTTTTGTATGAGGTTATACTGTTTGAGTTTTTTGGTTCCTTCAATGTTGTATAGATCAAGAAAGACATCACGGTTTTCTGAAAAAGGTCACAATATTTTACATTCATTATAACAAATTTAAGCTTTTACAGCATTTCTTTAAAAAATGAAGAGTATGTTCAGCTATTGCTTTAGGGAATGATACATGCTTTATAAAAGCAATATCAAAACTGTATGAAAATGAAATAATTTTATCCAGTCGTTTTGCAATATTGTGACTGAAAAATTATTGCTTGTTAGAGTCGCTTTGGTGATCACTTCATAAATAAAGAAATTGCTAGGCGATACGTGGGAAAACATTTGGTTTTGGTGTACAAACTAGTAAATATGTATAGCCACCCAACAAAATGAGGCACATTTCGGCACTACCCGATTGGAGAAATCCTTAAAAGGCATCAGAGAGCAAAATTTATCGATTTTGCATTTTCAGTATTTTTGAAAAGTTGAACCTCTTTGAGAAGGATAAATGCCTCAAAGCTGACTTTGAATCGAGTCACCATTAATAATTTTGATGAAAAGTTGAAATTTTAAAAGCGTTTTTCTCAAAAATGTGGTTCTGTCACTTCCTGTCTTTGATAGGTTTTATCTTCTCTGCTAATTAAATTACAATAATATTTTTTTTACCAAATGAAAGGATTTTGATTAACCTATTTGATGATTCAAATGTCGCCATACTACCAAAAATGCATCAAGTACCTCATTTTCTCAGGTGTCTACACATAATTAATATCTTTTATAGTATTAAATCAGTAGACATCCTTACTTGTTTAGGCATCATAATATACCAAAATGCTCCCAGCTGAGACACACTCAGAGTTATTGTTCCAAATGTACTACAAAATTGTTTATCTTTTAAACATCAACACTTTTATAACTGTTTTTGTTATGGATTCTTTAGTGATGATTCTCTTGTGTCATTTTTGTATCTTGCAATTCTGTTTTTACTTTTTTTCGTGTTTTATACCTACAATATTTTATTACAGTTTTGTACTTTCCTATGCTTTCATCATGATTGCAGAATGCCGTAATGGGCAGATATATGTACATTTAGATAGATTTGTTATTATACTTTCATGTTGAGAATTAAAAAAAGTGATTCTTTAGAGTTTATATTTGAAAAATGGCACTTTACAGTGGATTAGTAGGGAAAAGATTAAATTTGAGTAAAAACTTTGAATTTTGACCATTAAATTTGCTTTTCAATGACGGCTTTTGAATTCCTTTGGCACTACTGTTGTTAAAGAGAAAGAGAGAAAAAAGTATAGATTTTGGGGTCCAGAAATGCATACCTTTGTGCAGAGTGTCCCATTGTTTGTATATTGCGTCAAACACAATATTTATTTCAAGTCCTGGCATTCATCAAATTGAAATGTCTGAACTCAACACCCCCCCCCCCCCTCCTTTAAATCCCAGACATAATTATATCTGCAGATCATAAATTATAGCCATTAAAAAAAAATAATTTTTAACGCACAGAATTAACGTAAAACTATCAGATGAATGCAAAGATTACTTGTTGATAAATTAGAAAGTGTTTGAAGTTTAAAACATTGCACATTGTAGAATTCTTGAGGGATTTCAATTCTGTTCTGTTATCATTAACAGTAATATCAAATGGTGTATCTAAAATATGGGACAGTTTAACGCATAAGCAAATCTAAACCAGAAAGATGGAAAGACCTTGCGGTCAGATATATATTTCTACAGCAGATTGCCACATCATTAAATCTCAGATTTTTTTTTTACATTATATAGTGATAAAACTGATATCTGTTCTGCCATATGATCTAAAATCTACAGCAATAAAATCCTTTTGATACAAGTCAGTAGTTGAACTTTTTTTTAATGTTCCTTGTGACAGATCATTGAACTTTGCTGTCACTTTTGTAATTCTTCCTTCCATCCATCCCATCTTTCTTTGTTTTGCTTATCCTCACACTCCTCCTAACTCTGTCTGTTTCAGAGTACGGTAAATTTGTTGCCGGTACAGGTGGTTGGAGGGGGAAGGGGGGGGGGGGGGGGAGAGCTTGTCGTGGGGTCTTCTTCTGTCTGGTTATTTTGTTTTACTCAAACGTCTTGTTTCTTCCTAGCACAATGTGACTGTTGTTGTTTCGACCTGTGCTGTCCAAACTCAAACTGAAATGTTGCCAGCCTGCAGCCCATTGAACAGACTGACAAACAAAAACTATCACAATCCCTGAAAATTGTAGACTAAAACATTTTTTCCCGTCCACCTCACTGCAGGCCTAAAAGTCTAACTTTCACTTGAAGGTGTAGTATGAATCATGTATACATTTACCAGACTGATGAGATGTTTGGCAGATCTGTCTAAGCCTGACTGTGATACTGAGTAATTTGTATAGCACCTGAATGAGAGACATAGATAAATCACTGCCCTTGATTTTGATGAGAAGGCTCGATTATGTGTAATTTATAAACCACTACAAATGCTATGGACAAGGAACAGAATACATAAACGAATCTACAAAACAAAATAAAAAAAACACCAAACTCTTTTTAATGATGAAGTTATAATGATACATTATATACACCATTTTTATTGGTTATACACTGATACGACAATCATTTAGGCATGATAATTATGAAGATGCGTAACTCATGGCGTATTAAAACACGACAATGAATTATTGCAGTTCTCTCCCCCTTGAGGAAAACAAAAAGAAAATATGAAAGAATAATTAATCATAATTAATTAAGGCTGTTGTTATATTAAGGGGGCCAACTTCCTCTATCTCTTCAAATGAGCTTTGAACCCTGTTCTCAAAAATATACTCTTGTTTGTTGTATTTTCATTTAAAGTGATCAAAGGCCAAAGAAACTGCCGGATGTAATTGGCTATTATTTTATTTGGCTATTATTCGCTATTATTTTTATTAAGATAAAAGACTTATAGCTCAATTTTAACGAGGGTGGGGTAAGAAAATATTCACTACTTTATTGGCTGTTTACCAAAATCCTTGATACTCTCCATACTTATTCTCAAAAGACAGACCAGGGATTGAAAGCTTCAGATGTACATGTATTTTTTTTTTAAATTATTATTCTGCATACCATGGGTCATGGGTCTAGAACTCTGTAGACATTAAAAAATCTGAAACTTTTAAATAAATTATTTCGGACCAATGTTTATAGTGACTAATACTCTACCACAGATTATATTTGAAAGATGCTACAAAAGTTTTTTTTAGTTTCCTAGTTGTAATTAATCCCCCAAAAATGTGAATTTTGAATTTCTAAACGTCCTGAAAATTTTTGTAACTAAGAATTATAGCATTCATGTTCCTGTCCTGCTATTCTGAGTACTAATATATATCGGGTGATCAAAAAAAACTGTCCCAATAATGAAACCAAATATCTCGCAATCCTTTTGATGAATCCGTGACAAATTTTGGTAGAGTTATGTCCACTATATATAGATTTAATCATTACTTTTAAAGATATTTTAGATTAAGTGAGTGTCTGTCAAAAATTAATGAAACAAGCCAGCTGATCAAATCCAGTCCACTTTTCCAATCCAACTTTTGTAGATCTAAGTTTTGCAGACGACACTCAACCAAAGCCACTACCTTTGACTCAAGGTTTGCTTCCTATAGTGATCGTACATTGATTACCTCCAAGTCGAGTATATTCCAACCAGTGTGAAATCCAGTGGCATTTCAACTTTAAAAAGATTGTTTTGTCTTTCCTGTTATGTCATTATCATCATTTGGTAACATTCTTGGATTAAGATCTAAATCTTGATCTATAGTCAATGCATTAGGTGCAGTCAGCACGTCGATGCGGTCAATATTTGTTTCTCCATACAGATACATTTATCGGTGTTTTTGTGACTAGTCCACGCTTCGTGACGTTCTTGTCAATACATCACAATATCACATCGCATATGACTGCTGTCTAAGCTTGTATTTTGCCTTGAATAACTTTCCCAAGTTTTGTGTCCCCACAACTTCCATCTTAAGTTCAAAGGTAAATATGTGACCCTACAGTTTTCTCCATTTAGTGGTCTGGTGTAGGCTCACAGAAGTGCTCTGGACACTCTACTTTGGGTGGATTTCCATTGAAAATATTTTTTCTGGGGATTACGAGCAGAAAAGGGGGGGGGGGAGAAAGGCAAGATGACTGGCCGTTTCATTTGATTGAAGGATTTCTTTCCAGTAGACTTGCTGTGCATCTTAAGTCTGTGTGTGGCCTGGCATAGCATTTGGTCAGATTTTTTCATTGAAACGGCCAAAATGCGCTCTCCCTCCCATCCTCGGTTTTTCCACCATCTTTGAACAGTATCGACACACTGACTCGTCGTTCAGCATCAGGTGCTATCGTGGAAAGTTAATGGTGGCCCATTTCCACCAAACTTTAACCCTCTGTAGTGTATCTAGATGGTCTGTGGAGGTAGGCTGCAGCTGAAAGCACCGAAAAGATTCTGAACCTTTTAGGCTGCAGTTGCAAAACGAGTTGCAGAACAAGCCAATGCATCGACCTGTATAATTGTTGTGCAAACGCAGAAAGAGACAACCTCATAGAGGTCTGCTAGTTATATAGCAGCTGAGACGGATCCACCTGAAGACCACTAAAAACCAGTTTCCTGCCTCATCGGTGAACTGGATGTGACTGGTGAGATTAATCCCTGCCTTAAAATGAGAATTGTCCTGATGAAGTTACTAATACCATGGCTGAAGTAATATTGCATCGGTGAAACAGTGAAAGCATGAAAGAATGTCATTAAATAATGATCTGAATTATACATCTATTGATACAGTGGTGATCAGTTTATAGGTGTCTGTGGAGACTAAATGTATCTGCATTACCCCTCACCCATTCAACAATGGGTTATGTTCTAATTAGGATGAAATAATTGGCCCCGAGTGTATGTATCTATATTTTGATATGTTTCTATTTGTATAAAAAATAAAAATAACTACAAAATTGATTATTTCCAACTGAAAAAAAAAAGAAACAAACAAAAAAAAACAAACAAAACACGTTCAAAGTTGTTCTCAATTCTGAAGGACGCTCGACCTTTTCAGTGACGGTTATCTTGGATTTCGTCATGTATCGCAAAACGCTCAACTTTTCACGGATGTCATCGATCGAATCTGGAATAAGAATTTAATTTTCATTCAAAACCAGTAGGAAACGTTCTATATACACCTAATTACGAAACAGGGTATAGGTAGGCCACGGAGAGGACTGACAGTTTGTTGGAGGTTGTCTGCAGATCGCACTGGACAACACAGTGGGTTTGTGTATTTGGCTTGTTTCTCAAGTAGGCCTACTGACATTATTTTGTTCACTGCACATTCTGATATAATTCAAGTTGAATGAATCTGACCTGAGCTGCACAAACGAAACATCTAACTCTTACAAGTATACATATATATCTAGATCTAGGTGTCAACATCAGACGAAACGTACTATTACATGTACTAACATTTCTCAATATGTGAAGCAGTTCAGCGTGGATCCTCCAAATAGACGTATTACTGCAAATGCTATTATTAATAATTTGATCTTCAAATTGTTGCATTGGGTCTTTCAAAACTTCTATGGGTACTTGTCTATGATAATATGCAGTAAAGTGCAACCTTAGCCGCCTGGTATATTTTATATTTTAAAATGTTGGACTGGCAATGTTTAGCGATATAAAAGGTATAGTTTTGATTTTGTCCAATAAATTTCTTGCAAAAAGCACAAATCAGTACGAATAACTTTTATGTGGTAGGAAATTGGCTCCTTTTTAATATGATGTATGTTAAGTATGGGTATCTCTTTGATATTTGGCTGGGTACAACTTTATTATTGTCGTTTTGGCTGAAAAGAGCGTTAATCTGTGATGCCAAATATGGGATGTTTTTGAGGAATTTCTGAGTGTTGCCACCCTTTATCTCATTATATCCGGCATTGTCAGTAGCCCAAAGTGGTTCTCCTAATATGTATAGCAACATCAGGAGTATAATATATAATTTTTATGGAAGGTTCCCTCCCATCTAAGCCCCCCCCCCCCACTATTAGGAGTATTTTGGGAGAAGCTCTCTAGCTCTGGAGTCACAAAAGGCTTTAAAATACCCGTACCCCTAACGCAACAACAACAACAACAACAATAAAACCTGGGGGAGGTACGTATTTATAACAACATTCTTATAAAAACAATAATGGCGAGAATGATTCATGTGTTGCAATTTTGACCATTTTTGGGTTTGTTTGTTGTTTTTTTTTTTTGTGGGTTGTTTTTTTTCAGGGGGGGGGGGGGGGGAGAGAAGGGTCACCATTAAAGCTTAAACGATAGTTTCAAAAATTGTGAAATTAATTTTCTAAAACGTCAACTTATCTAATCCAAACGCGTTTGTATCCATCTATTGTGTTTTGCCAATTTCTTCTCTTTTTTTTTGGGTGGGGGGGGGGGGTGGTAGGGATTAATTTTATTTAATTATGCCATGGCAGTGGCTTGTTCGGTCCGCTCTTCTCGATTTCCAACTGTCAAGGTGTCTTAAACGTGCACACTGGCCCTCCTAGTTTTTCGTCCTTATCCGAGAGGACTAAGTGCTTGATCCTACCTATGATAGCATCAGGCACAGGAGAAAATGAGAAAAAAAATAGGAGAAAAATGCCCAAACTCCAAAACGCCTGCACCGACCAGGATTCCAACCCGGTATACCATCGGCATGAGAGGCGAGCACCTTGCCTCTTGACCAGACCCCCTATTATTATACTCTGTATTCAATTTATTTTTTTTTTAAATACATTGCGGGCCTATAAGAATAAAGAAACATGTTTTCAGATTAGTTCCTAAATCCACAAGGAAGCATGAGGTCGAAATTGCCGGTCCGGACAAAATTTAAGCCTTGGGCGGAATAATATGTCCTTGTTATTTACGACTTCTGATCACGTCAACTCGTATTTTAATTTGCAAGGAATCCGGATATTACTATTAGTTTGTTGTTTTCCAACGGTGAACTTTTGCCTTGTTCGGTTCCGGGATGACCTGAACCAGAGGCGCGGCCTACCTAGAAAAATTGGCACCTAAGGTGGACTCGTTCTTTGTTCACCGTCCGGCTTCATTCGGATGAATGAGTTAAACATGCACAATGCGGATTAAACAATACATATTTATTTTATCATGTTCACCAACATAATTGTAAATATATGTAGGCGCCATAGGAAGGGATGTGGGTTATATACAGAAGCAAGGAGTTGAGAGGACGGAGTGTGGGAAAAGAAACCTGCAATTCCCACTCAGCTAAAAACTCTTTTCGTATCTAAACAAAACAACTTTTGAGAATTTTACCAATGTAATAAAATTATGCGTAGTTTAATTCTATTTGTGAACTTTAAATTGATGAGGCTCTGAATAGCAAATATAAATAAGGTATTGCACCGGACCCAAAAAGGCCGTGAAAGGCTCAAATTGATCGTTTCGCTCCTATGCGTCGTAAAACCCGAACTAAAACTCAAACTCAAACCATGTGGGGCCGACCTCCTTTAGACGACTCCCCCCCCCCCACCCCCAACCACCACTGTCAATACAAATTGGTGGTACGCCACTGGCAATAACGAAATCATTGTTGCTTAGCGGGTACATCACTGAAGCACATAAGATACGAGTACGTGATGTAAAACAGTGAATAAATACTATAGGCAGAAAATATAGATAGAGAGGTAGGTGGGTAGAGAAAGAGAGAGAGGTAAGTAGACAGACAGATAGATAGATAGAGATGTAGTAGGTAGGTAGATGGAGAGAGAGAGAGAGGCTAGGAAGGTGGGTAAGTAGATAGATAGATAAATAGATAGACAGACTGACAGACAGACAGATAGATAGATAGACAGACAGACAAACAGACAGATAGATAGACCATCATTCTGTACTTTCACTAAACTACAAATCAAAGGTTTACTTTACGGGCGGGATTGGTGACAATAAGCTGTTATTGAAACTGTCCCGAACCTTTCCTTTTTAATGTTGAAAGAACCTACTTAACCTTTGATCTAGACGGTGATTTTTCACCTTTTTCTTTTTTTCATTTGTTTACGTTGGTGGGTCAAGGCTGTTTTCAAAGCTGGATCTATCTTTACTTTCTGCATTAAAGTGCAATTTGCTACGATCTCCCGCCGGCAGGGAAAAATTCTTGTCGTACGTTTTTGTTGTTTTTTTAAATAAAATCTTTGTGAACAAAATACATGACTGACCTACTTTCCAAACAAATACATGTATTGACCTATTTTCGCCACCCCCCCCCCTTATAATGACTCATTCTCAAAGTGTAGACATTTTAATGAATGTTTCTTTCCATTCATAATACAATACGTAGAAGAACTAATGAGTAATAAATCATACAAGAAAGAGATCAGAACTGTATTGGCCGGAAAAACGTTTCCAGCTGTTCATTAAATAATTTGAACAGAGCGACCTCGGAGCGGATTTATTGGGGGGGGGGGGGGTTGGAAGGGGGCGCACTTTAAAGTAGCTCCTCAATTGGAAGTTGTAAAGTACAAAGTCAATGACCCGATTCAACTCTACATTGCTTCATACCACAAAAGCTAATAAGTGACTCTCCAAGAACTCAGCTAAAGGAGGGATTCTATCTATCTATCTATCTATCTAGCTAGCTAGCTAGCTGTCTGTCTGTCTGTCCGTCCGTCCGTCCGTCCGTCCGCCTGTCCATCTATCAACCAATCTCCGCACTGGCTACCGATCTATCTATCTATCTATCTATGCGCTAGAGTAGAACTTGCTCTCCGTACCATCTCCTACGACGCAGTTATTAATTTCACTGTGTCGCTTTTCACGTCCCCTTAAATACGTTTGAAGAAAGGTAGGCCTTTGTATTACCAGAGACCTTATATAGCGAGACACGTAACTGTGGCTGGATCCGCGTATCTGGGTCAGGCATCCGTGTTGGCATTAACGGCGGTAACAGAAGACAAGTCTTTATTCTCGGCAAGAAGCTTACATTGTTATACCGTATAATGGTGTAAGCTCCTCGATTCTCCGTCACCCAGAACTCTGTCTTTGTCCATGAAAAATGTTCACATACAACCGGGTCTATGTCAGAATATTCTGAATATGTTCAAAATTAAAGTAAAGGCCATGGAAGAGAAGGAAAGATTATGTGCCATTATATTTGATGATATGGCCATCAAGTATGGTATTCGTTACGACCCAACTCATGACAAAGTTGAGGGTTTTGAAGACTACGGTATTTGGGGTCGGTCTCAGAAGCAAGCTAACCAGGCGCTCGTTGTGATAGTCAGAGGAATTTACACCAAATGGAAACAGCCTTTCACCTATGTCCTATCACATAATTCAGTAAGATCGAACATACTGGAGCTGATACTGCTGGATGCCGTGGAGCAACTGTTACAGCTGGGACTGATTCCTAAGGTGATGATTTGTGACCAAGGGACCAACAATAGAGCTGTTGTGAAAAAGTTGGGAGTTACAAATGACAAGCCTTTCTTTTGTGTGCAGGAGCACAAGATTTTTGTCATGTACGACCCTCAACACTTGATGAAAAATATTCGAAACAATCTGAAGAAAAGTGGCTTTTCCATGCAAGGACGGAGTGTATGGTGGGAGCACATCGTTAAATTTTTTAAAATGGACTCTTCGATGCCTATCAGGATGGCCCCAAAACTGACGAAGAGACATATAGAAGTACCTGCTTTTGCGCACCTTCGTGTCAGCCTTGCTGTGCAGGTCTTAAGCCATACAGTAGCTGCTGGCATATCAACTATGGTTACCCTCAAGGCCTTACCTTTCGAAGCACTGGCAACAGCAGAGTTCGTGGAACAGTGGGATAGACTGTTCAATTGCTTCAACAGCAGGAGCCTTCACAGCAAAGCCAATATGAATCATGCCGTTACACCCAAGTCTGGCCATTCAAAGTATTTAGAAGATTGTCTAAAATGGCTTGATGGCATCACGTGTAAAGGGTCTACACTTCCCTCCCTGGAGGGATGGAAGTTATCTATCAGCTGTCTCTTGCAGTTGTGGGAAGATCTTAAAACCAACTTCTCTTTCAGTTTCCTCCTTACACATCGCCTCAACCAGGATTGTCTGGAGAATTTATTCTCTGTCATTCGAGGAAAGGGTGGGCATCGATTTAATCCGGATGTCACAGAATTCAGATCATCACTTCGACAGACAATGGTAGATTCACTGCTTGTGACAGGGGAGAGGAAGAACTGTAAAGATGACATTGATGCCTTTTTGTTCAGTCTGGAGAACGTCGAACCAACAGGTGGCACCAAAGCGATTAGGTCAAGACTGCAGCAAGATGTACCCAGAGTGCTCCAGGCTGTCATGAAAAAAGTGCCAGACGTTCCATTACTTTCAGACAAGGAAGAAAACATTCTTGCCTACATTGCAGGCTACATCATTTCAAAAATTGACACTGTCATCTGCGATAACTGTAGGGGTCAGCTATCTGTAGACAAAGACATCACCAATCCAAGCCATCAGTTCATATGGTCCAAGAATTTTGACCAATGCCAGGGGGGTGGCTTGCGATTCCCTTCATCCAATTTCCAGGAATTTTTAAGATGTGCAGAAAAGGTATTCCGAACCGTTGCACCAGTCAGACTTCACACTTCAGGATTGCGGTGCTCAATCGTTCGAAAGATTACAGAAACAACATACGGAAACGAAACAGAAGAGGCTCTCCAATGTGACTCTTGTGATAAAACATTCCTGATTATTAATCTTTTTGTCAACATTCGACTGCATCATCTGATCAAATGTAAGAACCTGGAACAAATTCAGCCTAAGGTCAGGACAACGTGTGCAAAGAGGAAGGCAACAATCTTTGATAACAAGTAACAACTGAAAGAGGACATTCATTTATCGTTAGGATAACACACTTTTACTGAGTAAGTCAATCAATTAATATCAGTTCTTTTATAGCTGCTACCCTCTCCTTCCCCAGTCCTATCCATAGTCTTTCCTCCTTTTATCACACTCATAAAACTATTTATCATCTTTATCTAAACGTCAGTAAATTGAAAGAAATAGTGCCCATCATCGCCTCTTATTCCACTATTGTCAGCCTCCCAGCTGACTGGGCGACCGCCGTTATTTGTATCTGGGTCACGCTGGGCCTGTCACACTGCACTGCAGTGCAAACGTATGGAGCGGCCCCGGCAGTTACCTGTCTCGCTATTATAAGGTCTCTGGTATTACACTCCTTTCTTCAGAATGGTGCGACTGAGGTCAGCGGTGCATACCGGATACGCTTTCCCGGGGAACCTATAAAATGCGTCACACAGCTTGACACAAGAACGACTTCACAGTACACCGGTGCCCGATGTGGGGCAGTACATAGTCACGCAGTACATAGTCACGCAGTCTTCAATCTGTGGGAAGCTATTTCTACTGACAAAATTGTTTGTATTTTAATTTTTAAAAGGTGTGCTTAAAATATTTGTTACTTATTGTTTTGAAATTAACTGTAGGCTAATTGCAAGCGCGGAATCAACAATAACAAAACGACAATGAAACGAATCTTTCTGTGTGAGGAAGTGTGGGGGTTTTTTTCTTGTTGTTTTGAATGTAAATCGTAAAAAATGGAACGAAAATAATAAGCTAAGTGACATATTTAATGTTACACGTTGTTTTGTGTATTTTTACATTTTTGTTTACTGTCACGAGGAAAGCATTAATTCTATTTTAACGTTTTGACACCTGCGATCAGAGTAGATCTAGGCCTATATTATTATTCGTGAAGTGTAGAAGAGATATTTTAAAAGACAGGAGTGAGAGAGAAATAGAAGGCGAGGAGATAGACAGATGGACAGGCAGGCAGACAGATATGGATATAGATAGATAGCTAGATAGATGTAGATAGATTGTTAGAAAGACAGATAGGCAGTTAAACAGATAGATAGATAGATAGACAGACAGACAGACAGACAGACAGACAGACAGACAGACAGACAGACAGACAGACAGACAGACAGACAGACAGACAGACAGACAGACAGACAGACAGACAGACAGACCGACCGACCGACCGACCGACCGACCGACCGACCGACCGACCGACCGACCGACCGACCGACCGACAGACAGACAGACAGACAGACAGACAGACAGACAGACAGACAGACAGACAGACAGACAGACAGACAGACAGACAGACAGACAGATAGATAACGACACCGACGTATGATGTTTTCTACTATCCTCCCAATCATGCAAAATTATTCCTTAACTTGAACCAACAGCAAAAAGGTGTTTTTTCCCCCCCTTTTTGTGTGTGGAAATCCTCAAAGTATCTTTGTTTAAAATAATGGTTTTGATACTTAATAATCGTCCACGTTTCATATTTTTCTTTACGTAAAAACAGTCGATACATCATAGAGACACGAGAACTAAACAAAAGAACACCCAATAGGAATATAGATCGACGTGAATAGTAACAATTCATTCTGTGTGTGTGGCCAGAACAAACGACTAGGAAAACCAGAGTTTCCTGTAACAAGCTCTTTTGGGAAAGAGCTGAAACTTAACAGTCGGTGAGTATATTACGGCACTGATTTTGTAATGCTTAAATCTAGTTTCTGTTTAAAACTGAACACTACCGTATAAATTCAAATTTTAGCTATCTCTTTTGAGGTTATCTATCTATCTATCTATCTATCTATCTATCTATCTATCTATCTATCTATCTATCTATCTATCTATCTATCTATCTATCTATCTATCACAGGATCGATCGATCTCTTTATCGATGAATCTATCTATCTATCAATCTATCTATCTATCTATCTATCTATCTATCTATCTATCTATCTATCTATCTATCTATCTATCTATTTGTCTGTCTGTCTGTCTATCTATCTATCTATCTATCTATCTATCTATCTATCTATCTATCTATCTATCTATCTATTTGTCTGTCTATCTATCTATCTATCTATCTATCTATCTATCTATCTATCTATCTATCTATCTATCTATCTATCTATCTGTCTGTCTGTCTGTCTGTCTGTCTGTCTGTCTGTCTGTCTGTCTGTCTGTCTGTCTGTCTATCTATCTATCTATCCATCATCTATCTGTCACATTCGTGCCGTGCCGTGTTGGGGCCAGTACCCACATCTTTTCTTCCCCGAAATCTAGTAGAACTCAGAACTGCTACCGGTACTTCTAGTTTGATGACATAGATTGACCCTGCCAATAGAGTTCATGACCAAAGGAGACATAAAACTTTACGGTCTCGGCCACTCACCGCCCTCAACCTACTTTTTACGTTCTCGGTCTCGGTCGCTGATCTTTTGCCTAGGGGAAATTCGGGTGGTCCTTGGCTTGACCTCAGTGATGAACTGTACAGGTTTCTGTAATAATATTTACTTTGGTGGGATTCTGCATTGTTTCGTGATTTGGTATCGGGTTTGTGTGGCCTTCCTATCTATCTATCTATCTATATGTCTGTCAGTCTGTTTATCCATCTGTCTATCTATGTCTGTCTATCTATCCATCTACCTGGCTACCTATCTGCCTATCTATCTATCTATCGATCCACTTACCCACCCATCCATCCATCCATCCACCCACCCACGCACCCATCTGTCTGTCTGTCTGTCTGTCTTCGTGCCCGTCTTTCTCTGTCTCTCTGTCACACACAGCTACACCGGGAGCCCTCTGGATACAGCCAAAACACACCGCTGTTTCATGTCGCTTTTCAGTTTTTATCTTTTCCATCACCCTCCCTCGCGCAGACCTCACAACATGCGCCCCACCCAGACTTATATTATGCTGCACAGGAATTAAGATCGTGCTTGATTAGTTTTTACTTGAGTTTCTAACACAAACAAGAAAATCGTGTGACCTAATTGTCACAAAGCGCAGGTGCAGACAATGGTACTGCAAATGCGGTTTGCAACCTTGGGATGTTCCGGCCTATGAGTGACTTTAACACACCGATGGAAACAAGTGCTTTACAGTTATACACACAATAAATTTATTGGGACACGTGGGATGGGGGCTTAATTAATGTTAGTAAAATAGTCTAAACAGCGTGTCAGAAGAGATGGACAAATATTTCATACAGATATTAAAATGGCAATGGTCCAAAGATAATAAATGTGACAACAATAACCTAAACTAACTACCCTGAAAGAAGAGGTTTCTGATTAATACAATAGAATGACAATGAAATGGATTATAATATGTTACACTAAAACACAGATAAAAAGGTAATTGTATATCTCACCGACTCTGCACTTAAAGAACGTTTCACACAGGATATATCCACACTCTTCCAATAATACTCTAACTAAAATGTTACTTAAACTTGTCCTATATCTTGAATCTGTAAACTTGATGATGATGGTCCTAAACCGACGAATGTCCGGTCTCTTGGGAAACTGGACTCCACAAGATAATGTTCTCTTAAATTCACTACAGGATACACTCAATTGCAAATATGTCCTTACTCCACATAAAAAGCACTGTTCATATCCACAAGATGACTACTAGTATATAACTAATGTCCTGATAAGGCTCTGGTCACAGTCACAGGATACACAACAGGATCGAAATGTCCTAACAATATGCACAGGATACTTTAAAACAGGTGGTTACTTTATGGTCTTGGCCTCTAACCTTCCCGCTGTTCTGCACAATTCACAGAAACGCTGGGTACAATGCTCTACACGCGGACAGAAGCCTGCCTGGTCACGCTGAGACTTACAGGTCTAATTAGGGTGCCGACCCAGTAGATCCGACTACTCAGTTTGCTTCCAGGTGTTTTTCTTCCAGCGTTTCGTCGATAAAACATCGGAACGGATGTAAGATGGATGCCATACAGTTTGAATCCGTTTCGATGTTTTATCGAAAGTTATGTGTGGCGGGAATGGGTTCATAAGAACAATGGACGCGGAAAGGTTGCAACTAATTGTGTTGCTTTGGTTAAAGAGAAAACGATCTAAACGAAAACGTAACTGGGTGCACCCAGTATTTAAAGAAAGAGACGTTTATGGCGAGTACATGGTATCATCATCTGTTAGAACAAATTCTAATTGATAAAGAAAAATGTGTTGCTTACATTCGAATGGAGCCAGAACATTTTTTACTCTTCTTGAAAAGATTGGGCCACACATAGAGAAGAAAACAACAAACTTTCGGAAGCCACTACCGGCTAAAGAACGGCTCATCATTACTACGTAAATCTGCACCTTTTCTTGAATCGTATCACCTACTGTTTTGTGATCACAACACTTTTTCTTTTAATATGCAAAAGTTCCAATATAAAGAAATCCAATTGGTTATTTTTCAAAAGCCAGACATGCACAGCCTGGTTTTCACTAATTTCAGTGCTTTGGGCCCGTCTGGCTTCAACCAAGATCTAGTCCTTACAATCCCATGTCAAAAGTAAAATTATATTAACATTTGGGGATATTCAGAATGAATTGCAAAGTGTTTAAAATCCTTCGTGGATATGAAGTTTTTAAAAGTTATTTAGATCTATCTTTCAAGCGGCTCGAAACTGTATGCTGATAGGCTTTTATCAGTCGCTTTGTAGAATCTATGTGGCAAGCAGTAAAAGAACTCGCATGCATCATGTGCAATTATTGGATGTTTTAAAGGCTGTGTCCGTATTCGTAAATGAAACAACTATACACGTAACCTAGACGGTGTGCCAGACAGTGACACTCATTGTTTGCCTGATGAGAGACGGGCCAATTTTAGTGTTGCACTAAAACCTTTCGATACAGCAAAAAGCTGGATTCACCTCCGGATCTGAAATGGTAGATGAGACGGATGCACTGGGCCGTTGATATTTAGTTTAAGAGCCGATGTAGTACGCTCCGGTAACGGATCAGGGGTCAACTGCCTGACTCGAGCTGGAAACGGATTCACTGGGCTGGCACTATAACACTGCCACAAGAAGCGAGTACAACACTGGAAATTAACGAGTTCCTTAAGAACTTAAGATATGTGCAATATATGCACCGCGTACATGAGCTAACTTTAACTTTAAGCTTAGACTCACACGCCGCTCTAACTGAGCTTATTTCATGCTTTGACAAAGCAAGAAATACAGTAATTTACAATGACTAAGTCCTACGCGAACTTGAAAGTCATAAACGCTCTATACACGAGCTAACTTAACACACCGTATAGGCTATGTTAATATACGCCTGTGTCTTACAATAAGAACGACAGACAGGTACACCACTCTACGTGTGCAGGACCTCGCTCCACACGAGCTAAATTTTAATACAGGCCTTAATAATAATAATAATAATAATAAATGGCATTTATATAGCGCCTAACCCTGTTTCACAGGCTCTAAGCGCTTTACAGAACTTATTTACTACAAATAATATTTAAAGACACACACACACAAACACACATACACATAATATATTTTACAGGCAATCTGGATTCTATGGAGTGAAAAAATGGCTCTTGAGATGTTTCTTAAATGTATTGGGGTTCTCAATTTCTCTGAGAGAAAGAGGCAATGAGTTCCATATTTGGGGGCCACAATATGAGAAGGATCTTTCACCCATAGTTTTCATGGAAACTTTAGGAATTTTCAGCTGTTTGGTGTCTACTGAAGACCGTAGAATGCGAGATGGTGCATAGGGGACCAACAGGTCACACAGATAAGGTGGTGCATTATTGTAGACACATTTGTGACATAGCAATGCCACTTTGTATAGAATAGACACTGTAAATACACGCCTGAGTTCTACAGGCAGGTACACTGCTTCGCACGAGCAGGACCTCGCAGTGAGTCTATCGCAAGCGGACTGACGACTCCAGATTTGCTCTGGAATATATACAGAAACTCAAAATTACAGAAAATTACAAAGGGGAAAACTGGGAGGTTCTAGCTAGCTCGAATTCGTGAGCCATAAAAACGTGCACAAAGATTCTACGATGGCCAAACTCGGACGCTGGGGTATTAGGTGGACGGGTCAGAGATAATTGCTCTACCCGCAGGTAGCCTGAGACATAACTTCGAACAATAGATCAGGAAGGTGGACCGATCGAACAGGCAAGTGGACGGTCATTACGCGGCATTTCGTTACACTAATATCGTCGGGTATTTGTCATTAAAAAAAATATATATATATTGTTGCATGTGCATTTTTGCCTTCTCGAGAAGATGAGGATTGAAGTTTTGTCGGCAAAATGGCTGAAACGCAAAAAAAACAAAACATTACGTCACAAACATATATCTCGATTTTTTTTTGGAACCGGTTGGATTGGCACTTACACCGAATGAGGAGTGAGGGAACCACTTTCATGACAAAACCTGAACATTGACAAAATGTCACATACAACAATTTGGCAAATATCTCTCGGTGTTACGCCACACCAGGTGACACACCAGGGCACGCCTTCGCCCTTGACCTACTTAAAACAACACGACAAGGGACTGACAGACTGACGGTGAATAAAAGAATTGCCTCAGCTAAAACCAAGCAAGATTTCTTTTGCGCAGTTTTTTTTTTTTTTAAGTGCGCCTGAACGTCGGTCTCTTTCTCTCTCTCTCTCTCTCCTTCCTCTGCCTGCCTGTCAGCGTGTCTCTCTTTCGCTCTCTCTCTCTCTCTCTCTCTCTCTCCGTGAATGTGTGTGTATACATCACACAATAATTATATTATTTCTTTCACTGTCCTGTCCGTTTCTGTCTGGCGGTCTTCTTTATCCGTGTCTTTGCATGCATGTGGGAGAGAGAGAGTGAGAGTGAGAGAGAGAGAGTGTGTGTGAGAGAGAGAGAAGAGAGAGAGTGAGAGAGAGAGAGAGAGAGAGAGTGAAGAGAGAGAGAGAGTGAGAGAGTGAGAGAGAGAGTGAGTGAGAGAGGGAAGAGATGTGTGTGAGAGAGGGAGAGTGTGTGAGCGATGAGAGAGAGAGGAGAGAGAGAGGAGGGTGAGAGAGAGAGTGAGAGAGAGAGTGAGAGAAAGAGAGAGAGAGTGAGAGAAAGAGAGTGAAGAAGAGGAGGACACAGATGGGGGGGGGGGTAAAGATAGGGGGGGGGGTAAAGATATGTTGTTATTGTTGTTGTTTGGAGGGGGTGGGGCGGGTATCTGAGATAAGAAAAGTTAAAAACCGTGATAATGCACAATTGTATGATAATACACTAGGCCACTGCTACTGGAGTAAATTTCTATGGTCGCCACGCTTACTATTAGTATTTAGCTGTTGTTATGAGTATGTACGCACCCCAAACGTTTCGCGCAAAGGGCGCGTATATATACGGAGCTATCCCTAATCCCGCCTTGTCCTCAACCCTAAATCTTATCGGATCCTTAAACACTGCCCCCTACCCTTTCAACCAAAAAACCGGAAGAAAAGAAAAAGAAAATCGGAAAGAATAATTAATTAAGGCTGTTGTTTGGAGTATTTTGGGAGGAACTCACTGGCTCTGGAGTCACAAAAGGCTTTAAAATACGTACCCCTAGCAGAAAAACTTAGGGGGACGTACGTACCTGTAACAACATTCTAGTATTTAATATCTCCCAGTGACGTACCTAACGTGGATTTCCAGCGCCCTGGCAAGGCCAAGTTTTCCCTCCCTCACCCGTGGATGCTAGCACTTCCTGAGTCCTTCCACTGGTACAGTATTGAACCCTTTACCCCCCAAGCACAGGTATTTAAAGAAAATTCTGATGCAATTCCAGTAAAACGCATTTAATACTAGTTAGAAAAGTGTAAAACATCACCTTTTCCTCCGAAACTGTTAAATTTTCAAAACTCTATTCTGTATTTTGATGTTATAATTGATTGCTATATGACTAAGAGCGTCTATGTGTGTGAAAATGAAAAGTTTGTATGAATGAGAGTGCGTGTTTTAGTATGAGATTTGGAAAGTGTATGCATGAATTATTGATGCAATGTACAGCGCATTGAGTAATAATTTTATTAGAAATGCGCTATAGAAACTCTATTTATTATTATTATTATTATATACTCCAACATTTATTTAAAATCGCCACTATGCAAA
>OZ007582.1:37229296-37251416 GCA_963931925.1 Onchidella celtica | reverse complement strand
TGGACGTTGGGCTTGAAACTGCACAGCTGGCATTTCTTTACCTGTTTACAACGATTAAGCATTAACTAAAGAAAGAAAGATAGATAATATCGCTAAAACGTTTTGACTTCCCATTCCCCTTCCTTCTCTCTTACTTTCTTTTAAAGGGGCCAAACATTTCATGGATACATTATATTTATTATTATTTCGTCCGGTTTTTACCATAATTGTAGTATGTGCATTTTTGACTTTTCGAGAAAAATTAAGATCGAAACTTTGATGAAATGTGTACAATCAGAGGGCAACATTACGACACAAAACACATCTCGATAACTTTTCGCGATATGTGTTTGTGACGTATGTTTTATGCGTTTTAGCCCTGTTGCCGACCAAACTTCAATCCTCATTTTCTCGAGAAGGTAAAGATGCATAATTATACAACAATATGATGTGAGAAATTGGGGTTTGTTCTCAAATTCTGCGCATGTCAGAAAAACATGAACTCTGGGAGAGCCGGATTCACCGACGACCCGGATATTACTTCTGTTTGGGTGTGGTCCGCTCGATGAAATCTTACGATAACCCAGATATAATCAGAGGAAAAGTGTAGAGAACTGGTACAGGGTAAGGACAAATTCCGGGTATGAGTCAAATCAGTCATGCAGAGACAGCGCTTTTGAAACTACTGTGTATTTAATTGTATTTAATCTGCCCGCTTCCCCTACGTCGGGCTTTGTATTTCCCTCGTAGTCCTAGAGGAAGAACGTGAACACGGAACTTTTCAACTCGAGACACAGAATACCGAGTCGAACCTTTCCTTCATTCACTATAATATGTCCACAACTTGCGCGGGTATAAAAAGGGCGAGTACTACTAACAGAGCTCTATGGTACTGCGTACCCTGCTTTGTTCAAGTATGGAGGGGCGTAGTGCCAATCTTTGCATTGTTGACATGGATGGTACGCGCGCAAGTCGACGGACGGCATTTGGCGAATTGAATCGTCTCGATATCCTGGGCCCGGGATTTAACCTGCCCGCCTCCCCTATTTCGGACTTTTGCATTAAATTTTACTTCCTAGTCCCACATGAGGAAGGAGAAAACAGAACGGTACAATAGCGTCTGAAGTGCATGATTTAATGTTCAGTGAACAAATTATTGTTCTTTCATACTATTCTTATCCGCTCGCGTAGAAAAACACACTGATAAACAAGTTAAGTATTTGTACAAGTACCGCTAACTTATTATAAAACCGCACAAGTGCGAGGGAGCTGTGTTTAGGTCTTTATTTTAGAAGATTCGCTGCCCTTGGCATTTACACTTCTCTTTTCTTGTTGTATTTTTTAAAATTCTTCCCGTTTTTGTTTCTATTTATTTTTGTGACAGGGATTAGTTTTTAGAAATTTGCCTGGACCTCGGCCCTTGTTTAGCCTGCTCTTTTCGACTTTCAACTGCCAGGGTATCTTTAACGTGCGCAACTTGCACACGGGCCCTCCGAGTTTTTCATCTTTGTCCGAGAGGAATAGGTGCTTGATCCTACTAACCATAGGATCAGGGAAATGAAATTTTTTCGCAAAAAAAATCCAACATGGCTGCACCGACCGAGGATCGAGCCCGGTATCTTCGGCATGCAGCATGAGAGGCGAGCACCTTGCCTCTAGACCATCTCGCCCTAGTGCAAGGGAGCCAATGCTATAGTGGCGAGAAAAACAACAACAACTCTTTCATTGGCAGGAAATGTTCAGAAAGTTCGTATCTATTAATTTCAATATCACTCCCGGGCTCTTTATAGGTCACATTCCTTCCATGCTGCGTTTGTTTATTCATGTAGAACTGGTAGCGGTGCGGAACTTTGCAAACCCGGCTGGGCAGATATGCCTTGGTCTAGGCGACCTTACTAACAGGCCAGGTAACCGAAATCTAGGCCAATTCATTGGAGGCCCAAGACACTGATGCCCTGTTACGTAACTTGATATGGCTGGCAATATCGAGTACGAGGATGCCAGATACCGTTTATTCACTGGTACCACAGTTTACTAGTGCCAAAGAGAATGGTATCGAGACAAGAATACTTAGGTACGCTACATTTACACATCCTGTCACCTTGTCATTACTGTTTTGCTGGGACTTTTAAATGTGGCTTAGAATGTGTACTACCATTGTGTTTTGAATTTTGTTGGATTAACTGTTCATTTTGTGATCAGGAACAATCATAACATATATATAGTTCCAGACATTGTTTCATCACATCTTACTGGATTAGCATATATTTTTGGTGGCAGCAAACATGGTGAGGAAGTGTTCTGTTTTTGGATGTAAGACAGGGTACAGAAATCAACCTACCGACGAGAAAATTCCTGTGTACAGGTTTCCTAAGGATGCAGACAAACGTCGTGTCTGGATTAACAGCTTACCTAATCAACTCAAAACAGAAGAAGTTACTGACTACATGGGTGTTTGTGCACTGCACTGGCCAAAGGATACTCCAATGGTACGCCAGCATGGAAGATATCATGTTCCTGCACTTCCTCCCTCAATTTTTCCAAATGTACCCCCTTCGTGTGTTCCCAGTACATCAAAGAGTACTCCTCGTCCCACAAAAATGTCCACACAAAAGGCTCGTGTAGTTGATATAGATGAAATGCCACAATTTCAAGAACTGGATCTGTTCAAGACAGATACCTTTCATGACATGTTTTCTACAAAGTTGAATAGCCTAGATGCAGGGTTGCTGGCGACTGATGTAGAATCAAAATTGTATATTTTCATTAATCGTCAGAGGACTGGACCGATTCCAAAGTTTTCAATTTACTTTGAAGTTTGTCATGACTCCAATGTTCCATTTCTAAAATGTGAATACTATCATTGTCTAAGAAGAATCCATCATCCGTTCATTAAAGACATAAACTGCTGGAGCCAACTTGATGAACTGCTACGCTTTGTTATGGCCGAGAATGAACCAACAGATAAGAAAATGGACTTTCTCGTGCGACAAATGGCACTACATAATTGTCCCAAAAATGCACGTATATACTCAGTTGAGGATTTGCTTCTGGCGTTTTCCTGGTATGCAAGGTCCAGGTCTCTTTATTCACATATGAGAGATTACTTGCAGTTGCCATCGATTTCAACCCTTAAGAAGATCACCAGTATGGCAAAGAACACAACAGATGAAAGCTTGTTTGCCTCTTTTTTCAAAGGCAGTACTGAGAGAAGCAAATACTGCATCCTCATTATTGATGAAATATACATCAAAGCGTCCATTTCATACCGAGGTGGAACAATTTACGGCTATGCACTTGACTCTCCAGGGCAAAAGGCAACAACTCTCTTATGCATGATGGTGAAGTGCTTTTTTGGATCCAAAAGTTTTGTTGCTAAACTTCTTCCCTGTCGTGCTCTCAATGCACAGTTTCAGTTCGACCAAGTTACCAGTCTGATATTGAGCCTCGAAGCTTGTGGTGCGAAAGTCCTTGCTATTATCAACGAATGAATCAATCGTTTTTTAAAATGTTCCCGAAGACAGACCCTCAGACACCTTGGATCACAAAATCTCCATCAGACAGCTCCAGTCCACTCTTTTTATTGTACGATCCTGTCCATCTTATGAAAAACATCCGTAACAACTGGGTAACGGAAAAAACCAAAACACTCGACTTTTACCCCACGGATTCAAGTGAGCCCAAATCAGCACGGTGGTCAGATCTCCAGGACCTTCATAATCACGAGGCTATGACACTTGTAAAACTCTCAAGTCTCACAAAAGCTTCACTTAACCCCAGCAATATTGAAAAACAAAAAGTGTCTCTTGTCCTAAACGTATTTTCTGAAAGAACAGGTTCTGCTCTGAAATCATCTAGTGTCGCATCATTATCATGGAAGGACACAGCATTATTCATTGATGAAGTGTTGCAGCTGTGGAAAGTTTTCAACACCAAAACTCCAGTTCAGAGCATACACTTAAGGGATCCAGACAGAGCTGTGGTTGATTTGTCTGAAGAAGGAAATCGACAACTGAAAACGCTCCATGTTTGGGCCAACCACGCATTACAAATGAAACCATCCACAAACCCAAGAATGAAATCCCTCACAACTGACACAGCAGATGCTATCTTCTGGACCTGCAAGTGCCTCACTGACATCTGTCAATTCTTGTTGACAACGGAATCAGATGTTCATCACCAATATGTACCAATTGGTTTCTTTCAACAAGACAACATTGAGAAGCATTTTGCTCATTTTCGTATGTCGGCAGGATCCAACTACTACATCACCGCTCAGGATGTTGCACACACCCATGCCATAGACAAAACCAAGTTGATGTTGGAGCATGACCCAGAGATTGACTACTCCAAGTCAAGTCACATGTGCAGTTTATGCGGCAATGAACTGACAGATGAGGAACTGTTGATCGTCGACGACATCCCAGTGGCAGCCAGTAGCCTGTCAGTTGATGAGAGGATGTCTCTCTTTTACATCGGGGGCTACATTGCTTCAAAACATAGCGAGTTGCGGGAAGATTTGGTATGTGTTCCCCAAGAAGTCAGATCTTTTACAGAATCACTTGACCGAGGGGGTCTGAGTTACCCATCAGAAAGTCTGTATCAACTCTTGATATATACCTATGTATTTTTTACTCAAAACTCGAAGGCCAGTTGTAGGGAAAGACTCAAGAATATTTTCAGTGAATTTCCCGCTTTGTTTCATCTGGACATCAGTATGTGTACCACCTCATTATACAGGATTGTGAACATTTTAATGAAACGGTTCTGCTGTCAAGAGGAGGCTGACAGTTCAGTGCAACAACAACGCAGAAAGGTCGCAAAATTGTCGTCGAAGTGAGTGAGCTCACTAGCAGCAATATCTTCAGCACTTGGTGAGTTGAAATATCTGAAGACAATAATATTATGCACCTTTTTGACTGAGCAAAAACATTTTAATGAACATCTGATCCTCTAATGCCAGTGCCTCCGACTTAATGTACAATTACATAATATATCATGTGTTCAACCAGGTGTAAAATAGTCATTTTGATATTTGTACTGTATTTTCTCTTAGGCATCCATAATAATTATTATGCTTTTTTTCTACCAACCTATCTAGATTTCTTCATCATAGAGATAACAAAATAAATATTATGGACTGTGAAATACAATCGTATCGCTCTCCAGCTTCTACTCCGCCTTTCTCTCTCACATCACGACAGTGTTAATATTATGATCCATTAGGCCTCCGTCATTCATCCGCCTCTATGATGCAAAACAAAATGATAAGCAACAACTAGAACTCTGAAGTTTTGCAGTTGTGACAGAGAAGTGAAGATAAACATAAAGAAAATTATACTGAAATAGATTCACATTCCATAATATGAACAATCTTTCGTTTTAGACCCACGCACACCGCAGCATTTTGGTAACTGAGAAGTCACTAGGCTGGGCCTCCAATGAACCTGGCCTACTTTCCGGCTGGCTGGCCTGTATATCAGGCCGTCTAGGCCTTGGTGGTTGCCCCCCCCTTCTCCCACCCTACCCCCCTCCAGTCTACCCTCACCACTGTAGCCCTTCACCCCTCCCCCCTCCCCCCGAATCCCCGTGTAGCCTGTACATGTATTGTGCAAAGTGCTGAAAGACAGTCGACCCGTCTGAAAGGAATCTGATATTAGAACATGATTCATTGAGCACACATTTGAAAAGGGAATTAGATCTACGCATAAGAATGTTGTTTCAAGTGGGTACTTCCCACACTTTTTTTTTTCGCTACTGGTACGTATTTTAAAGCCTTTTGTGATTCCAGATCTAGAGAGCTTCTCCCGAAATACTCCTGACAACAGCCTTGATTATTCTTTCCGATTTTCTTTTTGTTTTACTCTTGTTTTTGGGGGGTTGAAGGGGTGGGGGGGGGGCAGGGGTAGGAATTCGATACGATTTCAGGATTGAGGATAAAGACGGGGTTACGGATAGTACGTATAAAACGCTTAGGGTGCGTACGTACTTACAACAGCCGCTTCGATGTAATGACCTTCTGGCATAAAAAACAACAACTATTTACACATGCGGGTACTTATCGTCTGCGGGTTCATTGCGCAGAGCTATACAATCCTTTTAGGAAAGCAGACCTCATCGACATATCACCATTGTTGTTAGAATCTCCATGGTAATTAAATGTCTGTCCATTACAGCTAAATCTTGAACCACCGTTAGATTATTATTATTAATATTATTACTATTATTATTTTGTGGACGTTCTCATATCTTACTATAGTCAAAGATGCTAGAATTGATAAGATATGACAACTAGTGCATTTAGCGTGCATAGATTTCGCGCAATAACTTTTTCATTGGCGACATGGCCACAGTAACTTTTTCATTGGCGACATGGCCACAAGAACTTTTTTGATGGCATCATGCCCACAATAACATTTTCGTTGGTGACACGGCCACAATAACTTTTTTGTTGGCGACCCGGCCACAATAACTTTTCTTTGGTGAGATGGCCACAATAACTTTTTCGTTGGCGACATGGCCACAAGAACTTTTTTGATGGCATCATGCCCACAATAACATTTTCGTTGGTGACATGGCCACAATAACTTTTTTGTTGGCGACCCGGCCACAATAACTTTTCTTTGGTGAGATGGCCACAATAACTTTTTCGTTGGCGACTTGGCCACAATAACTTTTTTGTTGGTGACATGGCCAGAATAACACTTTTTTCGTTGGTGACATGGCCACTATAACGTTTTCGATGGCGACCCGGTCACAATAACTTTTCGTTGGTGAGATGGCCACAATAACTTTTTCGTTGGCGACTTGGCCACAATAACTTTTTTGTTGGTGACATGGCCAGAATAACACTTTTTTCGTTGGTGACATGGCCACTATAACGTTTTCGATGGCGACCCGGCCACAATAACTTTTCGTTGGTGAGATGGCCACAATAACTTTTTCGTTAGAGACATGGTTACAATAACTTTTTCCGATGGCGATCTGGCCATAGAGACTTTTCATTGGAAATAAATTATTGGCACAGGTTGGTAACAAATTCCATTATTGTGAGTATTTTGGCCATATGACCCATTGGAATTTGAGGTTTGAGAAAGCACGTGGACACCGTAACAGTCATGGTAGGAAAAAGCAAGAGGACACACAGGATATAAACGAACGATAGGACAGAAGGAGACTCTACCAGAAGCTTCATATGGCTCAAAACATCTTCTCTATATGGGTGTGACTATGTATTTGTGATAGTCTCTTTTTTTCTCTCCCTTTCCCTTTCTATCTCTCTCACTCCCCGTCTCCCCGCCCCCCTCCCCCCCACTCTTTCTCTCTTTCTCACTGTCTCCTTCTTTCTTTCTCCCCTCCTCTCTCTCTTTTTCTCTCTCTCTCTCCCCTTCTCCGTGAATAAGCGAACGGTCTATAAAATGGAAAGTAAGAAAGCCTGAGGGCGTGCACCAGACCTTTCAAACTTTCAATAGAATAGAAGCCACAACTCCCCGTAGACGAAATAAACAAAATCTAACTAAGCTTACTTCGTGTTTTTTTCTTTTTGCCTGCTGCCGCCTTCCAAAATTCTTTCAAATTTTCGACGTTAAAAAAAAAAAGTTTGTACAGACCTCCTTTTCATTCTTGGGCACATACGAGATTAAATCTACATAATATTTTATGTGTTTGTTTTGTTTTCATTGTTATCCTGCAGTATGGTGCCTCGGCTTTCCGTTCTACATCTGCGTCGTGCTTTTTCATGCAGAGAAACTACAGGTTTAATATCAAAAAGATAACAACAGAGAAGTATTTATGTAAACTTCGTGCCATACTATGATAAAAGAGCATGGGCGTGTTTGAGGAACTTTGAAGCTAACCGGTGGCTGACGTACATGTTTTTGGGACCCTGAAGCTTGTTACGGGGCCCCTTGCGACCAGCAACAATAGGGCAATATGAAAAGTTCACTTATTAAAGAAGAATAGTGGATCCGCCACTGAAACTAAGTAAACATGAGTCAACAGTGACGATCACGCATGACAAAATATAGGCCAACACCAGCATGGTCTACAATACCTGGCCATTTCGATATCATGAAAATCGATTCAAGTCTCCGTGGACCTAAATAAAGACGTTTTTTTGTAAGCTAACTTCACCCCTCGATAAATCCTTCAGTCCCGGCGAAAAGCAAAAAGATAACTCCGTCCGTTGGTAAATCCGTTTATCCAAATTTGGCATGGTTTCGAACCATTTTGATTTTGACCTAACTGAATCGTACTTTCTCAATTGCAAGAATAATATGCAGAAGATTGCTTCTTAACCTTTTATCAAAACCGGTAACAGTTGTGTTGCTTGAAGACTGGACTTTTTTACCAACACATGAGAATGAGAACGCAAGAAAGACATGGTCAACATTTTACGTCATTATTTATGGCAGAGAATATGTATTTATAGTGAGATCTCTCACTTCCGCCAAATCGCCATAGGTCGCTGCGGTAAAACAAGGATTGAACGAGACCGCCTTCACCAAAGATAGTGTGCATATCTGTTTACTGTGGTTTGTTCATTTTTAGGGGCTGATTGAAACTATTTTGAGCCGTTTGTAAGCTCTTACGCCCCGTGGAAATGCACAAACGGGTATTGTCTACCGCAGCGACCTACTTTCCGCTCCATGCTAACAGTGGTTTCGCGGCGCCTCCCAAATCTCGCAGTGCAAATCGACTAATAGTGAAACCTCTCAGGACCCTTTTCATTTACCGTCCTCCATATCACGTGATTTGCAAACAAAATGGTGGCGTGCCTCACTTGTAGGGCGGAAGCGGTGGACAATGGTCGAACGATGCCATCTTCTTGTTGGGCACCCAACTGTACAAACCCGTTACGTGCTGGTTCTGGCTGTAACAGGGCGACAGACAGGCAAGGTATAGCTAGCGTGGGAAGATAGCTAACGGCGGGGAGACAGAGTTATTGTAGGCCAGAGGGGGAAAGTAGCCGATGCAACTGAAGCGCTTTGACACCCGAAAAGGGTAGTGTTTACTTGACCGCCGTACTTGCCGATCAGATCACCTGGGAATTGCTTGGGGGGTAGAGCTGTTTCAATAGTATTTGACGTGGAGTCGACGGGGGTGGCTATTAGGATAACTAATGTACACTCGGTGAGCGTCTTGGGACGCTACCTGACTGGGTATAAATCCCCGAACGCTCCTTCCAACTTCAGACCGCTGAGAGCACTCACCAGCTTCGTGCCGAAGAGGAGACCACAACCGCAACTGTAACTTTGTACTAGTCTTGTGAGTGGGGAAGGTCAGGGAACCCGCAAACATCCTTTGTCAGAGCGTGGTATCTTTGGTATCTTGTCGGCATTTGGGCTGTTGCTGAGTGGTAAGTTAATTGTACGATGTATGTGTATTTTACTTAATGTTCATGATTGTAGAACCTAAATCTAGTGGGTTTACTTTGGTATAACTACTGCCTCTGAGAGAGTCACGGAAACGCCGTTATATATATGTTACGAAACCTTATAGGATGGGGTCCGTTAGAGAGAGCGTTATTCTTCGTGGGGAACGTGGAAATATCATTAAAACTGTATTGATCGTTTATTCTATTGCCTATATGGGAGCCTATGGAGTATGGGAGCTGCAGCCTGACTTATAACAGTGTCAGCGGTTAAAAGTGTTAATGATGAATATCCGTCATGGAGTAAGTATGGAAGTCATGCCTTCCAGCAGTAGATTAGGACTTTGCGATTGTTTTTCTACAGAGGAGGAAGAACAACACCTTCTTGGCTTCTCAACTTCTTGTACTTTGATTAACGACATCGTGGCTTCTTGGCTTCCCGACCTATTGGTACCTGCCGATACCTGTTGATCTAACTGCGCAGTCAAGCCAGGGTAGAGAGGAAGAACCAGTGCCCAGATAGCGCCATACACCCCTAAGGGAGAGGTTTCCTTATGCTGAATGTTCCCATGTGTTTTATAAAATGTGCTAGAAATTGAATATTACGAAGCCATTTAATTAGCATGTACTGATTTGCATCAACTTCATTCCATCGAAATTCACATGAAATTGTATGACCTATGTTCCTATTATTATTGAATGAATTAATAATTATTGTATATATGTAAGCAATACAGATATCGTTTGTTATAACTTATAGAAGAGAGATAGTCGATTATTTAGTGTGTTTGTGCCGTGCCCATCACGGCTGGTGTCAGAAGAAAGTTAGTGAGAGAAAGTGGAAACATCACAATGGTGTCAGAAGTAAGTTAGTGAGAGAAAGTGGAAACATCACAATGGTGTCAGAAGTGGGATCCTGCTAGTAAATAACATTTAATTTTGATCTGGGTCGTGTCAAGGGGCTATTGTGTGATTGTGTGGACAGGTCATCTGCCCTGAGGCGAGTGAGAGAGATTGACATTTAGTGCCTGCGACATGCTCTGATTTTACCTGTGCATTGACTGTTCAATTTTATCTTTTGTCACAGAGAAAATTGTTGTTTGCTATTGCAGGAATATTGTTGTTAACTTCACAGTTACGATCCACGCTTTATTGTTAGCTTTGTTTACAGGTCAATTGCTGATGGACTATCTGGGCGCACTGAAGCTTGCCAGACAAGAAGGCATTAGTGATGAGGAATTCAAAATTAGGTGGGACGAAGAGAAAGCCCAAAACCGAGAACAAAGGGCTATCGAACGAGAAGAAAAGGAGCGCGAACGAGAAGAAAAGGAGCGCGAACGAGAAGAAAAGGAGAAGGAAAGACAATTTGAAAGGGAGAGAATGGAATGCGAACGGGAACTAGCCAAAAACGGGTGTCACAATGGTAAAGGGAATGGAAAATCTGCTGCCCCGAAGGTACCTAAAATTGCCATTTTTGATGACTCGCGCGAGGATCTCGACTCGTATTTGAAAAGATTTGAAAGGCTCGCGCAGGCAAATGATTGGGAAGAAGACACCTGGGCAGACATGTTAGGGGCATTGTTAACTGGCAGGGCGTTAGATGTTTATTCCGGTCTCAGCGATGAAGACAGTAGGGATTACGAGAAGGTAAAGAAGGTGTTGTTCAAGAAGTATCACCTCACGGCAGAGGGTTATAGGCGTAAGTTTAGGGAGAGTCGTCTAGATAAGGACGAAACTTATACGCAGCTGTCCGTGAGATTGCAGAGATATTTTGAGAGGTGGGTAGACCTCTCAGAGGCAGAGAGAACTATGGAAGGGATTACGGATCTGTTAGTCAGGGAGCAGATGTTGAAGATTGTCGACTGTAATCTTTCCATATATTTGAAAGAGAGGGACCCCAAGTCCGTGCATGAGTTAGTTGAGATGGCGGACTTGTATAGTGAGGCTCATCAGTCGAAGCGAGGGCTGGAGCAACAGCAGAAGTCAGGTAAGAGGGTTGAGGAGAGCAGAAGTAAGGGTTTAGGAGTGAGTAAACCGGTATGCTTCAACTGTGGCTCTCCCAATCACCTGAGTAGGCAGTGTGACCAGGGCAGGACGAAGAAGGGTGCTGCTGCCACTGTCGAGGACAACCGAGGTAAGTCCCAGCGTGAGAGTGGGCGTGGTTGTTTTGTGTGTGGGTCACTTCTCCATATTGCGAGATTCTGTAGGAAGAGACAGAAAGAGACGACCGCAGTCGTACTAACCAGCGATGAGGAAGCCGATGACAGTCAGTGGGAGTCATCGGGCAGGGCGAATACTCAACCAGGGGCTGAGCAGAGTGTTGGGCCACAGACCTTCATTTCTTGGGAGACGGAAGGTAAGAGTATTGAGTTAGAAGGTTCGACAGAACATGAGCCCGAAGACGATGTTCCGGAGAATGATTTATCCGCTCCATTTTTGGAGAAGGGGAGGATAGGGGATAAAGAGATTACTATCCTTCGTGACACGGGATGCACGTGTGCGATTATAAAAAGGGACAAACTGCCTCCTAACAGCTTAACTGGGAAGAACAGGAGTTATGTCCTGATGGACGGGACGAGAAGGTCTGCTCCTGTCGCGGAAATGTGGGTAGAAACCCCATTTTATACTGGGCTTCTCAAAGCGCTAGTAGTGGAAGACCCAGTGGCCGATTTGATTATAGGAAACATAAAGGGGGCGTCTCTTGAGAAGATAAGTGTGGTACTCACGCGATCTCGCAAGGTGGAGATTGACAAGGAAGAGCATGAGTGTGAGAATGCGAGTGCGAAAGTGAGTCAGACCACAGATAATGAGGAGGCCAAGGGCAACTCAACGGAGGAGGTAAGGGTAGGGGCCAAGATAGGGGAACTCACACCAGGTGAGATAGCCCGGGCCCAGAGAGAGGACGAAACTTTGAGAGTTTTAAGGGAGAGAGCCACGTTGGAGCAATCGGCTGAGGTAGGTACTCACATAAAGGAGAGTAAGGGAATTTACTATCGGGTAAAGAAGGCCGGGGCTGGACGTGCTGATGTGGAGCAGTTGTTGGTACCTAAGCAGTACCGAAGTGAGCTGATGAAGATAGCTCACGAAGGAGTGTTCGGGGGACACTTAGGAATTTCGCGCACACAGGACAGAATAATGCAGTCGTTCTTTTGGCCTGGGATAGGTGCGGACGTAGGTCGTTTCTGTCGATCGTGTGACGCGTGTCAAAGGACATCCAATAAAGGTAGGGTGACAAAGGTACCCCTAGTGCCGACACCCCTGATCGACACGCCCTTTTCGCGCGTCGCCATAGATTTGGTTGGTCCACTTCCGCGTACGGAACATGGGAGATCGCGTTATATTTTGACGCTAGTAGATTATGCCACGCGTTTCCCGGATGCCGTAGCCTTAAGGGGGATATCAGCTGAGCAGGTCAGTGAAGCGTTAATGGAAATATTTTCTCGGTTAGGCATACCAAAGGAAATAGTTTCAGATAGGGGATCACAGTTTACCGGTGAGCTGATGAGAGAGGTCAGTGCACTTCTCAAAACGAAACAGATATTCTGCTCGCCCTACCACGCGATGGCCAATGGTCTGTGTGAAAGATTTAACGGAGTGCTGAAGAATATGCTTCGCCGAGTAGCTCATGACAGACCCAAGGACTGGGACAGAATGTTGTGTCCACTGCTGTTCGCGTATCGCGAAACCCCACAGGCCAGTACAGGTTTTTCGCCGTTTGAACTAGTGTTCGGTCACCCTGTGAGAGGACCACTTGCAATACTGAAGAATCTGTGGACTGGGGAAGCGGAGTCAGAAACGAGGTCATCGTACGGATACGTGGTAGATATGAGGGAACGATTGGAGGATGCCATGAAAGTCGTAGCCGAGAACAGCAGCGTCGAAAAACACAGGCAGAAGAAATACTACGATAGGGGGGCCAAACAGAGGAAATTCCAAGTGGGCGATTCCGTCCTCATACTTCTCCCAAGTGACGGATCGAAACTACAGATGACTTGGAAAGGGCCTTACAAAGTAGAAGAGCAGAGAGGGTCAGTGAACTACATGGTGAACGTCAAGGGGAAGAGACGATTGTATCACGCGAATATGCTGAAGAAGTATATTGAGAGGGAAGACGAACAGGAAAACACAGAGACAATAGCTGCAGCTATAATTGACGAGACCGATGAAGGAGAGGAAGCGACTTCGATGCCTCTGGAGACAGTCATGCCTAGGCTAGAACAGACCGAAACCTACAGGGATGTACAGTTAGGGGATACGCTAGATCAGGATCAGAGAGAACAGATGCAAGAGCTCATGGAAGAATACAAAGATATATTTACCGATGTACCGGGGCTCACTGACCTGATCAAGCACAAAATCCCATTGCTAGATCAAAAACCTGTGAAGGTAAGACCCTACCAACTACCGTACTCAACTAGAGAAGCTGTCAATGCTGAGGTAGGCAAGATGCTTGCGGCCAGAATCATCGAACCGTCCGAGTCCCCGTACAATAGTCCAATTGTATTAGTTAAGAAGCCCGATGGTCAACACCGTTTCTGCAACGACTACAGGCGGCTAAATGTTGTGACTGCCGATGACGCCGAACCGATGCCTGAGGTAGAAGCCATTATTTCCAATCTAGCGGAGGCAAAATATTTCACCAAGCTGGTCTTGACAAAGGGCTTTTATCAAGTTCCGATGGCCGAGGAAGATAAACACCTGACGGCGTTCGCCACACCGTTTGGGCTATACCAGTACAGGGTCATGCCGTTCGGGTTGAAGGGATCCCCCGCCACATTTAACAGGCTCATGAGGAAAGTATTAAAAGATGCTGGCGAAGGGGTAGATGCATTCGTAGACGACTGTCTTATACACAGTGCAAATTGGCCTGACCACTTGGAACGTTGTCGGAATGTCTTCGAGCGACTGAGACGGGCAAATTTAAAAGCTAGACCTACCAAGACGCTAATAGGGATGACAGAAGTCGAGTACTTAGGCCATAAGCTGGGACAGGGGACTGTAAGACCGCAGGAGAGTAAGGTGCGAGCCATTGTCGGCTGTGACCGACCGACGACCAAGACACAAGTGAGGAGTTTCCTGGGGCTAACGGGGTACTATCGGAAGTTTGTACCAAATTACAGTGCAATCTCGGCGCCGTTGTCAGACCTCACAAAGAAGTCCCAGGGCACAAAGTTCGCGTGGGGACACGCGCAGGAGAACGCGTTCAATGCCCTAAAAATTTGTTTGAGTTCCGAGCCGATACTACGGATGCCAGACTGGAACAAGGAACTGATTCTCCAGACAGACGCATCTAACCTTGGAGTGAGTGGCTGCCTACTTCAAGAAGACGAGGGTACGAAGTATCCAGTTGTATATGTTAGCAGAAAGTTGAAACCTGCGGAGAAGAACTACTCAACAATTGAAAAGGAATGCCTGGCCATAGTTTTCGCCGTTAGTAAGTTGCAGGCGTATCTGTATGGGAGAAACTTCGTGTTAGAGACGGACCACCGACCTCTAACTTGGATGCGAACTAAAGACCAGAAGAACGCGAGGGTAACTAGATGGAACCTGGCGCTGCAACCATATAACTTTCGAGTCAGCAACATCAGGGGGCGAGACACTCTATGGGCCGACACTCTATCTAGATTACCAGTAGATTAATAATTTTATTAGCCGATTTTGCCAGGGAAAATCGACTTAAGTGGGGGCGATTGTAACAGGGCGACAGACAGGCAAGGTATAGCTAGCGTGGGAAGATAGCTAACGGCGGGGAGACAGAGTTATTGTAGGCCAGAGGGGGAAAGTAGCCGATGCAACTGAAGCGCTTTGACACCCGAAAAGGGTAGTGTTTACTTGACCGCCGTACTTGCCGATCAGATCACCTGGGAATTGCTTGGGGGGTAGAGCTGTTTCAATAGTATTTGACGTGGAGTCGACGGGGGTGGCTATTAGGATAACTAATGTACACTCGGTGAGCGTCTTGGGACGCTACCTGACTGGGTATAAATCCCCGAACGCTCCTTCCAACTTCAGACCGCTGAGAGCACTCACCAGCTTCGTGCCGAAGAGGAGACCACAACCGCAACTGTAACTTTGTACTAGTCTTGTGAGTGGGGAAGGTCAGGGAACCCGCAAACATCCTTTGTCAGAGCGTGGTATCTTTGGTATCTTGTCGGCATTTGGGCTGTTGCTGAGTGGTAAGTTAATTGTACGATGTATGTGTATTTTACTTAATGTTCATGATTGTAGAACCTAAATCTAGTGGGTTTACTTTGGTATAACTACTGCCTCTGAGAGAGTCACGGAAACGCCGTTATATATATGTTACGAAACCTTATAGGATGGGGTCCGTTAGAGAGAGCGTTATTCTTCGTGGGGAACGTGGAAATATCATTAAAACTGTATTGATCGTTTATTCTCTTGCCTATATGGGAGCCTATGGAGTATGGGAGCTGCAGCCTGACTTATAACAGTGTCAGCGGTTAAAAGTGTTAATGATGAATATCCGTCATGGAGTAAGTATGGAAGTCATGCCTTCCAGCAGTAGATTAGGACTTTGCGATTGTTTTTCTACAGAGGAGGAAGAACAACACCTTCTTGGCTTCTCAACTTCTTGTACTTTGATTAACGACATCGTGGCTTCTTGGCTTCCCGACCTATTGGTACCTGCCGATACCTGTTGATCTAACTGCGCAGTCAAGCCAGGGTAGAGAGGAAGAACCAGTGCCCAGATAGCGCCATACACCCCTAAGGGAGAGGTTTCCTTATGCTGAATGTTCCCATGTGTTTTATAAAATGTGCTAGAAATTGAATATTACGAAGCCATTTAATTAGCATGTACTGATTTGCATCAACTTCATTCCATCGAAATTCACATGAAATTGTATGACCTATGTTCCTATTATTATTGAATGAATTAATAATTATTGTATATATGTAAGCAATACAGATATCGTTTGTTATAACTTATAGAAGAGAGATAGTCGATTATTTAGTGTGTTTGTGCCGTGCCCATCACGGCTGGTGTCAGAAGAAAGTTAGTGAGAGAAAGTGGAAACATCACACTGGCATAAAATTGCATCTTTGCTTAGACTGTGCACATATGCAGATGCTATCACTAAGGCAAGTGGAGGTTTTTGCCCTACAGGGTGCTTTTCGAAGCCGTGCGGCTCTCCACAAACAACCTTAACGCGGAAGTGAAAAAGGTCTATACATACACACTCTCTGTTTATGGCCTATTCAACAGAAACACGTTTTAGCGTCGAGGTTTCACCATATCTCATTAATTATGCTTTTGTTAATTTGGGGTATTCGCGATATCCCATATGCAAACTTGGGGATTATTTCTCACTATCAGGTGACGGTAAAATTCCAAGTGTTCACGCAACTTATCTTGATTTTGATACAAGATTATGCAACCATATCCTTGCATATTTTTGCAATTTAAATGAGAAAATCATCATAAAGGAAGAAAGGTTTCCAATGTAATCAAGACAGGCTTTTTAACCGTTCAGCCTTAAATTCTACAAAATATCATATTACACAATCCTTAGAAAGACATAAAGGTGTGCATGGGCATATTATTATTTTACCGATCTCGACGTTCGTTTATTGTCACTACTTGCGTTGATGTTGAACCAAAACTTAGTTGAACATAGGAAAGTGTTCAGACATTTTGAGCCGGGAAAAAAAGACACATTTTCTTCAAGTAGAATTGAAGAGGACGACAGGAAATTCCGTTCTGCGATTCCGTGTACACGCTAGTGATCGAAACTCAACTTCAAAAATCTAATTATGTGTATTCCCTTAATAGGCGGGCCAACTTGTTATTATAAAGGAAGTAAGGCCTCCAATGTAATCATGAAAGGCTCTTTAATAGCTGAGCCTTAAATTCTACAAAATATTTATGTTATGCACTGAACTTGAACGCCGTAAAGGTGTGCAATGGCATATTCTAAACGATCTCGAGGTTTGCTGTATATTGTAATATACCCCACCCTTTGGACACCGGCGGCCTAACCCTTACATGCCTATATCCCTGGGCTCCTGGCCAAAATTGGCCAGTTTTTATATTTGGTACTCTGGGGACAAAAACACCAAACAAACATAACGGTAATGGAAGGAAAGTGAAGATAAGTGTATGAAAACGCAGCATGCCCATATCATGATTTTGACAAAAAGCCTGCGAGGCCACCTGGAGTGCCGACACGTCTTGTAGAAGGTAAAGGTTTCTGCCCTCTAAAGCGGGTAGCAGGGAAATTGTATCCGGAAAATTTGCCCTATTAAGAGGACAGCAGGGTTCAATGGGTTAACACTTTCGTTGACTTTGAGCCACAGTTGAGTTGAAGAGAACAAAATATTCCGTTAGTTTGAGCCGGAAAAAAAACGCATTTTCTTCGAGTAGAATGCAAAAATTATGATAGGAAAAGTCGTTCTGCGCCTCAGTTTACATATTGGTGATGTATTCCTCGAGACAGCGGACCAACTAGTATTCTTAATTATGACAAATGGTTAAGAAAGTCATGCCAATCTGAATACACGGATTTACCAAGTGGCGAAGACATCTTGAAAAAAAAAACATAGTTCATAAATATAAAATATTTCTGCGGGGACCTTGTTTGATTTGCATCATTGTATTATCATTTGGAGTCGATTATAGATCTTTCACAGAGTGCTGGACTACAAAGAAAACGATCTGAAAACCTGCACAGCAGGCATGTTCAAACTTGGGGTTTAATTTTTTTTTGGGGGGGGGGGCAGGGAGCTGACCTCCCTCCCCCTAAGTTTCTGTAAAGCGCGGGTGCAATATCTTGCTGAAGATAAGAACCCTTGTCGCGATCTTCATTCTTGTTTGTTCCATCTCCATTTTCTGACAAAACTGGAGATCTTTTTGTATTGCAGAAGAGGTACTATAACAAATGCACACGCTGACACCTGTTTAAAATGCGTTGTGGCATCTTATCAAGCTGTTTCACAGTTTCGATTTATTTTATCTCCTTATCATAATACATGTACCAAAAACCGCAAACGTTTAACGTCGGGTTTCTCAATTATGCAGAAAGTGGAGTTGGAACAAACAACCACTAAGGTTGTTTTATTGTTCCCGGTTCGAATTTCGCTCTAGGCTCCCTCCAACCAAGCTAAATTTTTGAGATTTTTCTGATCTGAGACATCCACTCGTCTCCTTCGTAAGAGGCCCCCAAATCTCATCTCTATGGGGTAGCAAAGATTGTAGAAATAACTATTTACTTCTACATTCTTTGAGGGTAGTCAGAGAGCACGCCTACCCGCAAGAAAACGTCATGCTCTGATAAACCTGCAGGCAGTTGGCCTATTTTGTGGTTGCAAATCTCTCCTCCTATGTTATATAACCTTTCTTTACTTTCTCCATCTTGTATTGACAGTCAAGTGATTTAATCATAAAAACCAGGTTTAGACTGATTGAATCATTTACGTGGATCACCTGAAACGCGCCTCAAAACGCTGAGAAATACGCCCATCGTAATCCAAGCATTTTGCGATACCTCGATCGCCAATGGCTACCCCAGCCCCTTTTCGCCTGATTAGTCAATTTGACTACCGCCCATTGATACAAACTGACTAGACCCTCACGGCCCCAGGTCCATCTGGCCATTCCAATGCACACTTGAATCGACAATGGACACCGTATTCCGCGATGGCAATTGTAACAGCCAATGAATGCCCGGCTGCTCCTCACCATCTAGTCGCAAGTGTTTCAAAGCATATCTTTCAGCTTTTTTACCTCAACACTGGTTTTATGGTCATAATTATCTAACCCTTTGACCACTGACGTTGTGAAAGCTAGAGTTTTTTCTCGGATCCAGTTTACACGGAGATCCTCGTATTTCAGATATTTCTAATTTAATATGAATCTAAATCAGGCTATTGAACTGTACTCAAAAGCTAGTAATGGAGAACCGCAACCTGTTACTGATGGAGCAGTAAAGGGATAACAGCAATGCTGTTCCACCACTGAAAGGGTTAATAGTACCGTAATCTTCATGTTCCTGCTTGCCATAGTCACGATGATTATTTCAGATAAAGAACAGTTTGAATACAATATATGATGTAAGATTAATTTGTTGGCATTTGGTACTAAAACACAGGATCGCATAAAAAGCTGACTTAATTCAGTAGGCCTATCTATCAACCTTCTGTTCTGCTATGTGTCGAGTCTCTGACAATGTGCATCTCGTCCGTAATTTTGTTTTCACGAACAGCCATGTATCAGGCTTGAATATCTTCATAACAATAGAACAGCACGTGTGTAAGCTACCAGAAACTGAGTCACGACTAAAATTTGCGATGCTGTTCTTCAAATTAAAAAGTCATGCCGGAACCAACGAGCATGGCGTGTGGACACATTTGTTTAGAGCAGGGGTCACCAAACTACGGCCCGCGGCGTCAGTTCATCCGGCCCGCCATGGTACTTGATTTTGTTTGATAAAACCCGAGATATCTAGAGCTACGCGATGGACAATTGCTTTTGCGGCCCGCGCTTGTAAGTCTGTCAGTTATCCGGCCCTCTGTGAAAAAAGTTTGGTGACCCCTGGTCTAGAGGCAAGGTGCTCGCCTCTCATGCCGAAGGTACCGGGTTCGACTCCCGGCACGTCAGTGCAGGTATTTTGGAATTTTAGGGGAAAATTCCTTTTCCTGATCCTGTGGTAGATAGGATCATGTACCTAGTCTTCTCGGATAAGGACGAAAAACCCGGAGAACCCGTATGCAAGCTGCGCACGTTAAAGATGCCTTGGCTGTTTGAAATCGAGAAGAACAGGCCTAACAAGACCGCTGCCCGGGCTGAATTAAAGAAAAAACAACAACAACAACTAATCCCTACCACAAAAACACACAAAAAACATTAACAAGAAAAATTAAAAAACATGAACAGTGAGGTGTAAATGCCAAGAGCAGAGAACCGCTTAAAATATAGACCTAAAATCAACGAGCATGGACCATCGGTCCACTGCACTCGAGCACACAAACTGAATGCGTATTTTGCCGAACAACTAACCACAAAGGGCCTTCGCAAGACGGGACCTTTAACAAAAACGTTATTTTGGCATTTAGAAAATACTGTGTTATTCTCTTCACTTGCTACCTCACATGCCTCTCCGGAAATCTGACAGCCTTGAGATTTTGAATAAAACTTGAATGCACCACGACAACATATTTCTTGTAGCCGGATACTGAATCTATCGTTCCTCTCCCCTATTAGGTAAGTCCATTTGAAGTATCAGCGCACCCTTTTCTGTTTAGTTTATTTTGCTTCTGCTTCCGTGATTCACACCTATGTATAGCTAAGCTACTAGATACAACAAGATGGGACACTCCCTTCTTCGCACCTCTAAAAAAATCGCGCACACAGTTTGTGCGTTGATCGGGAGTGGGGCCCATTGCGCATTGCATGAAAGAATGCATGAATTTATGATGCTGATTTGTTGCAGCCCTACTGTGAAAAAAAAGAAAAAAAAAAGAAGGAGAAGAAATAACCAGAGTTTTCCCACAGCGATTGAAATTATAATTACAAAATAAGTAACGTTAATCAAGGCCTACAGCAATAGCTGAACCATGAACAAAACTCAATATTTTCCCAATTTCCTTTGTAAAATACTGCACTTTTCATGACTTCCGCACGTTTGCCGTAGGTGGCGGTGTGAAATCTGTGCACGCTAAAAGCACTTACTAGCTGTCTTATCTTATCCATTCTGGTATCTTTGATTATAGGGAGTGTTGAATATAAGGTTATGTGGGTAGGCCAAATAAAATATGACATATTTTTTTTCTTTGAGTGTGTGTGAGGAGGAGAGAGGAGGGTCGAGGGGGGAGGGGGATCTTAGTCCAGCTATGTAGTGCAGTGTTTCTATATACCACAGTATCGCCATTCCGACCCTCTTCTATTGAATGACAGCATGAGAAAAAAATCATGTAGTATCTTTGTGCCTGACTTAGTTCCATGGCTTATTCTGCCGGACCAACCATGGGACAGTTGACAGCGGCCCCAGCAGATGCCCATTGCACCCGGGACCACCCACCCAGAATTTTCAATAAGAAGATCCCTAAATTCACATTCTGCGGAGGGATTAGTCTGGGTGCCGCCTGTCACGAGTGGAGTGAGCGATAGTTAATAATTACGGGGGGAAAGGAGGAGAGTAAAATTAACGCACGTAGACAAGTAAGGGAAGGCGTGCATGTTATGAGTGGTGGGGGTCTGAAGGAGGCGAGGGCGCTGTATTACTATCACTGCAAGTTAGAACGTCCTAAAGAGCGGACGCAAGAGAAAGCCCAGTGGGCGAACATAAGGGGAGCAGTCGGAAGACTAGTGAGAGAGTTTTTTCCAGTGATGACTGGTAGGTGAAACGATGATTGATAATTATGATTGATGTATTATATTCGTCTATTACCATGATGTAAATAAGTATATGTGAGGAATGTGGAAGTCCTTGATATTGGATATAGCAATGTGCGCCATGAGCGATAGATGAAAGTTGAGTTCATGGATTTGTAGCGAGTGAGTATTGTGTACTACGATGGAGGTGTGTTACCGTAAGAGGTTTGGTGAGTGAAATGTGAACTATTGTGTGTACGCTTCATGAGTTGTAATGAGGGGTGAAGTGATTAGAAATGGTATGGTATTATACCAATGTAATGTTATTCTTGTAGGTGTCGGGGACGGGCCAAAGAGCCACCTCGGTGAGCACAGGGGATAGGCCAGCATAGGGCCGGAGGCCACACATAGGCCAAGAGTGAGGCTGTCGGTGCAGGACA
>OZ007582.1:37024296-37224296 GCA_963931925.1 Onchidella celtica | reverse complement strand
AAATAAAAATCTCAAACACCTATCTGCCTATCTATCTACCCACCTACATGCATACATACATACATACAGACAGGCAGATAATGTGATAGACACAGAAAGAAACATAGATAGATAGATAGATAGATAGATATAGATAGATAGATAGATAGATAGATAGACAGATAGATAGATAGATAGATAGATAGATAGATAGATAGATAAATAGATAGATAGATAGATAGATAGATAGATAGATAGATAGATAGCTATATAGAAAGATGTATAGATAGAGGGATGGGCGGATGGATGGATGGATGGGTGGGTGGATAGATAGATAGATAGATAGATAAATAGATAGATAAACAGATGGATGGATTAATGGATGGATGGATGGATGTGTGGATGGATGGATGGATGGATGCATTGATGGATGGATGGATGGATGGTTGGGTGGATAGATAGATATAGATAGATAGATAAGGCAAGAAAGTGCATGTTTATCAGGAGAGGCCTGGGTAGGATAAGAATACACGGTGCTGAAACTTTCAGCCATTTTTTCCTTGGGTAAACAGTCTGTGATCTTTCATCCTCGATCTAGTCTTGGGTAAAACAGTCTGTGGTCTTTCATCCTCGATCTTGTCTTGGATAAACAGTCTGTGATCTTTCATCCTCGATCTTGCCTTGGATAAACAGTCTGTGATCTTTCATCCTCGATCTTGTCTTGGGTAAAACAGTCTGTGATCTTTCATCCTCGAGCTTGTCTTGGGTAAAACAGCCTGTGATCTTTCATCCCCGATCTTGCCTTGGGTAAACAGGCTGTGATCTTTCATCTCTGCCCTTGTCTCTGACTTTGACTTTCAGTGGGAAAGCCAGATAAACCCGAGCTGAGGTCGTATGATGGAGAACTTTTGCGAGCGAACGGATACTTCGCTCTTAGCTGTGAGTCTTCGGCATCGGATATCCGGTACTACAACCTATTCAAGGATGGAACTTTTTACAGGAGGCAGGGCTTTCAGTCCTTTAATTTGTAAGTCCATTTATTTTTCTCCTGCCAATGTCGAGTTTCAGGTTTTATTGCTTTAACCCCTCTCCAACCCTATTGGTGTTCATCTCTGCTCTCACCCAGTGAAAAGCGATGTAGAATTAGCAATGCATTTTGTATTTGATTCATGTTTTTAAAGAGGCATACTTTCAATTATACTGCCCACACTTCTTGTGCGCGTGTGTGCCCGATATTTAAGTGATTCGCCGCTTTTGATTTATAGTAATTATTATTTGAAGGTAACAGAATACGGAAATCCATACGCCCATTCAAACTTGTCACTGTCCGTGTCGTGCTAAATCAGCGTATAAAAATTGCTTATTTCTGAACGTCGATTCTCTTTCCATGAAAGACGAACTGAAAACGGGGCGAAGTTCGCCATAATCATGGATGAATCGGCAGAGGGGGTTTGCAGAAACCCTTGCTTATTATTATTTCTAAAACGAATACGCAATATTCAGTGAACGCTGAACGTATTCTGGACGCCTTCTGTGTCATTCATACGAGTTTGGCATAGCTGCCGTTGCGTCTTGGCAGCGTGAAGAAAGGCGTTCTGGTTTTTCGGTGGAGCCCCCTGTTTATGCACCAGCGATAATTTGTTTACCCAGTCCCAGTAACTATATTCATTTTTCATTCACAGTAATTAAAACGTTACCACATGGTTCAAATTTTTGGGCGATGAAACTGATGCCAGTGAAAAAATAAATGTCCTCGTGTCTAGCGTCCTCGTGCCCACTGGCGATATTTCTTTCAGGTAATTTGCCGAGTTGGCTCGCTCCCTTTATTCAGCATCAGTATCATATTTAAATGTCTAAATTAGATAAGAAATTTCGCTATGTCGTGCCAAAACAACAACAACGACAACATCAACAATAAAAGGAATAAAAAGTCAGGGACAGTTTTGGCAGACTGATACTTGATTAAGATGAACTGATAATGTTGACTGTCTCTCTCTCTTCATTTGATTAAAGCAGCTGCTCGCGCGTTCTCGGCAAAATCTACTGCCAACTCAAATTAGACTTAAGGGCACTGGATGTAGTAGCTAATATGCGAAGTGAAAAGCAACGTTTATAATTGAGTAACTATCTAGATCATATTTAATCGGTCATTTAAACATCCGTAAGCATGTAACAGGCCCAATGTTATTTCTGGGTTATGTATGTATGACTGGCTTATTTTCACCAAAGATTTGGCTTGTTTGAAAATTTTTCCTGGCAAGTGGCAACCCTGAAATATCTTTTAAAAACTTTTTTAATCGTCTGCTTCACTTTCAGCAACTCTGCGACGAAGGATGTCTCAGGTACCTACACCTGCACTGTGACTACTGGATCAAATTCCGTATCTGACCACAGTGAGCCCGTATCCATAACAGTTATTGGTAAGTTACAAGCGAGTCACATTTGTACTTTCTCACATGATTCATGTTTAAAAAAATATTTAAAAATCTATTATATACATAATAATGGTGGTAGGCTCCCAGCGCGGCCAGGTCACGAGCGCGGCCAAAAATTGAAATCGTCTTTCACTTCCTAATTATTGTCAACTTTGGCTTGCAGTCATCCCATTCAGTTGCAATATTTCGTAAAAAGGCGTTTTTGTATGTGAGTGGCCGATCCCTGTTGATTTTCTGGCCACAATGTGTGACTGGAGATTTTCGAGCAGGAAACAATTTTCTTACCATCACAAGGTAAGTCTACCAGAAATGATCCTATCACCTTCTCGTGAATTGACAACGCCTATTTTGGTGGCTGGGAGCTGTAAAGAGGTCAATCAGTTGTTTGCAGTTTGAAAAAGTAGAAAAAACGCCTTCTAAAAAAATTATGTGGGTGGCCGCGCTCAGGACCAACAATTTTTATCCTTGTCTGGAGTGCGGCCACTGGTGGCCGCGTTGGGGCTGTGGTGACTTTCTGGTGGTTGCGAGTGCGGCCAGCATGGATTATCACCAGAATGTTGGGATCGGAGAGATCGGAGAAAGGGGCTGGTTTAAAACTCTTGGTTCGATACGAAACATTTATACAACAGGGCCGTCAAACAAAAAAATGACGAATGGAAGCAACAAGTGAAACGTATTGTCCACTCAGTAGAAATGAATGAGTCATGTACACTTAAGTCCGTTAACGTGATATTCTTCTCGGTTGATGTTATTACGTGATCCCTTCCCTATTGTCTCATTTCTGTGCAAAACTAACTTTTAGGTCGACATCGACATATCAAACTCATTTGTCCATGTCATTATGACATTATGAAGACCGATAGGTAGAAAAACGTATATCTCGATTTTCTTGACCGACCTGATCAAATGACGTTAGCATAATAATCGAGCCCAGCCTTGTAGAAATTTTATCCCGAATACGTCTATTGCATTACAGGAGGTAAAACAATGAAATGTGACACGTATGCCACTCACGCTAGGCTTGGATACGCGATACCGGGTTACGCAATGGGCATCCTACGCGAAAGCGCCCGCGTTTGCTGAGGAGGTTCTGTGAATTCAACCATTTTCCCGCGAGACGGACTGACGGGCGCCGAATGTACACGGCGAGATCAAAAGGATGTCTCGTTTTTTTTTTTTGGGGGGGGGGGGGGGGAGGAAAGATGCTTAGCCTAGTAGTTGAAATTAGACCACCTAAAGTGTTGATTGTCTGCGGTATCCTTACTGTTTGTTTTCCATAACTCTCCACCTGTTTCCGCCACAATTCGTACGTGTGCATCCGTCATGTGAAGATCGTGAGAGGACTGACATAAACATGAAAAATTAAACCAACTGATGCTATTGAAAAAACAAGGGAAATAGCAGAAAATTGTTGCTGACGATTTCCACCGTTGTATGATTGTGAAGTACAAAGTAACGCTACTGGCACTATTTCTCGGGACTAATTGATACATCCACACAGAGACAATGAAGAGCATGACATTACATTTTTTAACAACCAGCGAAACAGTTTACTTAGAAGAGTAGAGTCTTATGTTGTCAATATCAATATTTTTTAATTAAAAAAAAAATTGTTATTATTATTATTTTTTTTTTTTCATTATTATTTATTTATTTATTTATTTTTTAAAAATTATTCTAAGTAAACTGTTTCGCTTCGTTCCTGTTGAAGTCTTTTAGTGTTCGAGTTTTTTTCATTTGAAAAAAGCGAAAGCCGAAAATTTTGTGTATTTTCTGTCTTCTCTTTAGTTTACTTTGTATTGTTTTGGTTTTATTTCTCACGCGGGGTTTCGCAACAGACAACCTTTTGTTTTTGCCCAATTTTGACTTAGCTTATAGCCCTGCTGCGACCCCACAGTTTTTCTGTGGTTTTTATGATATTTCGCAAACTGACAGCTGTAGTTTTCGTGAGAACGCAGCATAATAAGAGCCGTGAACAAATTTAATGGTTTCATCCTGATTGACACATATACTAATAAACCAATGTGGGCATTTGGAGCAAAGATCATTTCAGAGCTTGTTTGTGATTGGTTCTTAGATGCAGGCAACTCTAGATGATGGTCAGCTTGTGAAGAAATGAGATTCTTTATTGCAAATTTGTTGAGCAACAGTACCGTTTGATAGTGTGGGGAGAGCCTTTGATTCGTCTTTGTGATTCCGGCCAGTGGTTCACTGGTTAACATGTCCTTGTCACAGTGCCTTTGATTTAGAACAAATACAGTGAGCACTAAAACGGTATAGTTACATCTCAAAGAGGTCAGTGCCCCGACGCGTGAAAATGCGGCTTGCGCGCTGCGTGGTCAGCTTGGCCTTGCCGACTAAACCCGCCCGTGCAGAGTGGATGCATGGAAAGTCGATGCCGTATTTGTACGCCCCTTGCAGGGTGAGGGAACTGTAAACATTTCTTTTTGCTTCAACCAGCCATGCTGAAAGATACGAAACAAATGCGTGTTTCTTTAATGAATTATAGCAAATAAAAGGAAACGCTCTTCAATATTAACGGAGATATCATGATTTTTATCTTAGTTTCAAGGGATTCTTTTTTTTTACCCAACATTCCAACAAGGAAATCATTTAAAGTAATGTTGATAATGAGGGTCAACAGTGATTGAACATACTTTACCGTGCCTCAGCGCGGCAGGACTGCGTCGCTTGCCAACCCGAAGGTGCCACTCCCTGTCACCAAGCCGCGATCGAATTACTGTAAAATTGTTTTCGGTGGGACATGAACAATGTATTATCAACCCAAGACTTTATTAGTAGTATTTTGACTTAATTGTAGAAAAATGTGTGACATGTTATACAATATATGAGACTGCCCAATTTAAATTTCTAACAAGGCATTATGGGGTCAACTGTCGTCGGATATAATTTAATCTTTTTGTGAAATGATTGAAAATTGGATGGCAGAAATTAATAGGGTTTACGTCAGTTTACTGCAGGAAGTCTACGGCGTTCGTTTTGTCATACAGTGCAAGAAGAGCTTATCTCTTTCCTTGTAATATGAAGAAACTCACTTCTTGCACTGAACTGACGATTTATTTATGCCTGATGGTGTCGAGTCAAGGTTGATCCTGGGTCCTGATTTGCACATGACATCGCTTTCTTTTTCTACCTTTTCTCTTCTGTAGATTGCTATCGCATGACTTTACTCTGTCTAAGTTCTAGCAGTAAAATTTACAATTAAGTGTCTGAAATTTACAAAAAAGTTCAGAGCCAGCTCAGTCAGTCTCACTGATTATCTGCGTTGTAGCGAAATGTCCTTCTAAATTCCTCCTGGAAATGAATGACAGAATGAAAAAAGAAATAATACAAAACAAGAAATATTAGTAGAATAAAATGAAATAAAACAATCGTCAACTGAATCAAGACACACACAGACAAGGAGAGAGAGAGAGAGAGAAAGGTAGATATATGTAATTTCTTAAAATTCAACATTTGTTTATGTTTGCTTTTGTTTTATCTCATAACAATAAGCATTAAATACCAGCACTGTGTATCATCATACTTCACAATGAGTTGATCTGTGTAAGATACATATACATGTATATTAATTGCAAGGCGTTATTTACAAGGCATACCTTGAAACTAACTCTAGCGTTATTTTCAAGGCATACCTTAGCAGCTTCTGATTGGTCAATGAAACATGCCTTGAAAATAACGCTGGCGTTAGTTCCAAGGCATACCTTGAGTCCAATAAACAATACATAGCTACCCCGGCGGCTTTCCCTGATAATTATGTCAATCTGACTACTACCCAGACGAACATCGGCCTACGGCCTCGATGATACAAACTGACTAGACCCTCACGTCGTTACATATCAGTCTGACAATGCACAGTCTAAGGCTCCACGTTTAGAAATACTGAAACAGCTTCGGATTGGTCAATGAAACATGCCTTGAAAATAACGCTGGCGTTAGTTCCAAGGCATGCCTTGAAAATAACCACTTCGATATTAATTATGTGTATGTAATACATTATATACTTAGCCGCATAAGTTTTACAAGAAACCTCAAAAGGCTGAAGTATTGAAAAATTTAAAAATATGAAATAAATTTTAGACAAAGATTGTTCTTATGAAATACAAATCATTAATTTTTCTAAAGACTTGATGTCCTGCCTTCGACAATCAAACAACGGCTCAGAACTTGAACGTCAGAACTGTAACACGCAGTATTTAAACAGAAGAAAAATCACCACCAGATCATTTTGCACAGAAAAAAAATCACCATGGTATCATTTTGACACGAATTTATTAAGTTAAGATGCTCAGACAAAAAGTCATAAGCTTTTGAAAAGACTTGTTCCACATATTTACAATAAAACTAACAGTTTCTTGAAAAACAGCACATGAAAACTTCACAGTTCAGTATCGAGTATGACCTCCTTGAGTGTCAATTACAGTTTGACATCTTCGATTCATGGACTTGATAATGTTTGTTATCTTTTCTTGTGGAATCTCATTCCATGTGTGAATGCAGCAGTCCATAAACATTATTGATATTGAGTGCGGAGATGCACCTTCCGAAAATGGCCAATACATGTTCGATGAGATTAAAGCAGGCCATGGGAGGACCTCAGATTCTTGCTCTTCAAGAAAGTCTTTACATACCTGCACAATGTGAGGCCGAGCATTGTCATACTGAAAAATTTTAATGTCTGGATTTTGGTTAAATAAGGGTGGAGATTTTGTTTGAAGAGGTTAAACAAAGGCATTGTAATCATATATGAGTTTTCAGCCTGTGAGGTCAAGTGTTTTGACCATTTATATCTTGCATGAAATGCTCATTTAGATCTAGTTCATCTATGGAATCCATAGAACTTGAATTAAGGATGACAGAGCTTTTTAATTCATTCAATTATCTCCAGCGGTTCAAAAGTTACAACCATTTAAAAGTTTGTTGCAAGACTTATGTGGCTATTATGTATGTGAATAATTATGAGTGTATGTAGGCCTGTAGTGATGAGCGACGTGGTTCTGACGGAGTTTAGTGGTTTTCACAATTCATCACTTGCAGCCCCGTTGTATAGAGAATTTACTTGGCTAGCTTGATGGCATGGTTGCATGGCTAATTCCCCATCTTATACTATTTTCAGAAAACCCCAAACTAGTGGCTAGCAATGAACTCCCAGATCTTGGAACATCTTTAACTTTGTCATGCACAACAGACCTCCAGATGGAGAGCCAGAGTTATATTTGGTCTCAGTAAGTATATTGAAAGTGGCTCTTTTTATTATGACCAATTTTCAAATGATTTTACTGGCATGAATTGTTGTCTGTCCTTTGAAACCTACACAAGCCATATTTAATCAGTGTTAACCAACGAATAACTGTTGAATGTCTAAAACCGGGGACATGTTGTCATCTTCTTGTTTTTACAAATATGTTTCCCAGTCAGCAACCCTACAGATATCCAATGTGCAGGACTGACATCCAGTTTGCACATAGGAAGGACATTGTTTCTACGTAGGTCTGCTGGTGGCCACATTGCTCCGCTGTCAGTTTGATGTAGGGAATCTGCCCCTAGGGTTACTACAAATCCTGTGGCAATCTACGTCTGGTTGAAGTAGGGTTGCTGCCTGGGTTAGTTTTGAGCTAGAAAATCTAGTGATGAACAGCTGCTGTATCCATTGTATCCTGAAGAGGATTAATGTGAAATCAGATGTTGATGCAACAGTGTCCAGATAAATATTCACATTGGAAACATATCAGTGCCTCAAGACTGCTTTATTCTGTCCCCAGTTTTTACGGAAATGACTTCGGATCATAATGGGACATAACCAAGTGCATTTTACATTTTCAACTAAAATTTGTTCACGAATTGGCCTAGAATAGTTCTGTTTTATATCCTAAACACCGTCACTGAACTGACCTAAGAAAACAGCTGTGTTATGTGACTTAGCAAATCTCACTGGCTTTCTCACAGAAGCAGGCTTCCTGTTTCTGATGCTTTGAGAATGTTAAATGGAGTCAAGAAAGGCTTTAGGCCATTATGCATTCACTTCAGTCGTAACTGTTGGCCTTGCAGATCCCAAAAGGTACATTTTCATTTTGTTAAAATTCTTCAACAAAATGTAAAAATACTGATTTCTTTTAGGAATGCCCCAAGCCACTATTTCCATACCTTGGGAAATGATCTGTAAGTTTGGTCATTTACCTACTTTTATCTCAATTGGAATTTTGGGATTTTTCTCATATTTTCCTGTCCATGATCCTATGGTGGGTAGGATCGAGCAGCTAGTCTTCTCGGATAAGGACCAAACTCTCGGAGGGCCCATGTGCACTTTGCACACGATAAAGATACCTAAGCAGTTGAAAATCGAGAAAAGCAGGCCAAACAGGCCGCTGCCCGGGCAAAATTAAATAAAATCTATCCCCCTCCCCCAAAGCAAACCCGTCAACCGGGGCTGCACTGTGGTGACAAAGAGTTTGCTCCAGTCACAACTGGGATGCAATGACACTAACGCAAACTTCCCAAATGAGATTAAAGAAGTATACAAAATACAATATTTAAATCCCACTGGGGGGGGGGGGGGGGGGAATTCTCAGTTCCAAAAGTTTCGCTTTTACATAATTATCAAGGAGATAGACTGTTAGATGGCCACTTGGCTTCTTTTTCAATCCAGATGTCGCAACAATTATATTGCATTCACAGATCACAATCTCCAATGGAATGCAAACACACACACACACACAAAAAGATAAAAACACAAGACAAGACCGTTTCTTAAAAAAACAAAGGGTTATATAGGTGTGTTGTGAAAACTAACCAACTTCTAACTAGTCTGAGAATGAATATAAGAGGAAAAGGAATTCTTGTAAACTCTTTATTCTTCTGTCAAAATTGGAGATTGATCTTGTAAATAGTTACTCATTGCATGAGGCAGGTAACTCTACTTCATTTCAAAGATCAATCTGAATATGTAAAACTAATATCAGGGCTGGATTTATGCGACTCGTGTGCTATAATAATTCTGATACTTTTTTGCAAGGTTGAGGCTTGTGAGTCTTTGCATGTCCTGGCCACACAACACAATCTAGAAGTTGTAAAGGATTACAATAATGAACACTTACTAGAACAGACTCATACATATGCAGAGCAACATCCAGCAAAGAGTAACATGCATGAACTGAATAAGACCTTCTGTCAGTTAAAGTAGTGAAAATGATGGCATGCTTCATGTGCCTTATATGCTTTATATTTCATAACTATGCTAGTAGGAACGAAGAAATAAAATGATGGATTGATGTAAATGATATGTTTACCTCTTCCAAAAGTTTTAATTCACCTTTTTTTTTTTTCCAGCCATAAAATAAAGATAAAATACTTTTATCCTGGGAACTTTAGTAAGCTAGTCCAAGTACACTGCTGTACCATTGGAGATATGTAGTTACCTCATTAATAGTTTACCCGAAAGGGATAGAACTGCTCCCTCTCGATGATGAATAACATTATATCGACTTAGGACTGAACCTCCATGTGATAGCTGTCTGTATTTATACTGTTATAGTATAGATATAATAAAATTTTTAATGGGTTATTATTTCAAGTGAATTAATGAATTTGAATCTTCATGCACAGTTTGAATTAATTTGAGAATTGCTTTAGCTTATTATTGTTAATTTTTTTTTTTGACTAAAAAACTTGACAAACAATTTTTTCAGCCCAGGCTAATGATAATGTGGAGATAGAAAGAGTAAAGAAGTCCTAAGGTGACGAAGTGGAGGACTACCCCCAGAGGAAAATGAAGAAATATATGTTACATTATGTAATGGGGTGAACCATTGCAGGGCTGAGAACATAGCTCATTGTAGTGAAAGGGAGATAAACCCGTTATTTTGATCAGCTGGACCACGAGACGTGGTCAAGGGGAAGTAACCACACAGAAACCATAGATAATCTCCCCTTATTGTTTATCACGCACTGAGATGAGTCATGCAGGTGTTGAGTAACATTGCCAACTGATGTACTCACTGCGCCAATTTTAAATCATAGTCTTAGCGTGGTCTGTATTGTCCAGGATTGGTCAATTTAAGTGACCATCCCTGGTGCCAGAAGTAGAACCTTGTTATGTATCACTAGATTGTAAGTTTTGTTTAGTTTTTATCTTGTTAAGTAATATTTCCTTAAGATAGTGTATTTGGAACATACACGAGCAAGATGGTGGTCTTTAAAAATGTTTTTATTTGTTTTAATGTTTTATTAGAATTTGCACTTAGTGAACTGTAAGGAGTGAATGGGTTGCGCGTGTTTGGGTGTCAGGTCAGAAAAATCTGCTACTGGTAACATGTAATCCAGTACAACCTGTTTCATGAACTGGTACGCTAGCATGGTATCAGTGGGCGTGCACCTGTCGGTGCAAACGGCCAGGGCGGAGGAGGTTTCATCTAACCCAACGGCCACATGCTAGGGCACAATGTGACCCTCAGTACTTGAGTCCTTCATATTGGCCCCCGGTAGCGGTGTGGTCATAGGCTTGTTTGCCTAAATCACAGACGAAGAATTGAGCAAACTTCCCGGATGCAGCTTCGAAGCTGGCGGCAGCAGGCCAGTGGTTAATTGATAGGGCAGATGGCAATATACCGTCACTCTGGCCTGGATATCGTGACACAGAGCATCCACCAGTATTGGTGTTCTTTGGTTTGGGTCTTTCACCCTAGTCAGTTGGGACTGCGAGGCTGTGGAGTAGCCTACAGGCAGCCGGTCAGGCAATATGACTGTCCCTCTGGCATACTCCTGCACCTGGATACATTTCCAGTCGTCTTGACCCTGTCTTGCCACTTGGATAAGTTGTGTCCAGGCGAGAGAGTGAGGCTGATGTTTGCGCAGCTCTTTCTCACTAAAAACAAATTCTTTGCGCCAGTCTTAACACTCACCTCGTCTTCTTTCATCTTTGTCTCGTCTTCTTTCCTCTCAAAATTCCAACGGCGATGGGCGAGTGCGGTGGCAGCAGGTTTGGATGGACTGGAAGCTGTTAGCACAGACCTACACGTTGGTGGCTGTGGGCTATGGTCGCTTCATCGTCGATTGAAGTGGAGGCGTGGGGAGGCAGCACCCGCAGTAGCTGAGCAGCCTTATTTAAGGATAGCACTGCTCACCTCAACTGAGGAAGGGGCTAGAAAAGGTGCCCTAAAGAAAGCCCACTTCACATCACCCTGACTGGTATACCGCGACCAGTGGGGATCCCTTTTTGCGGTCGAAACAAAAAAAAATTCAGCTTACTCAGGCTAGGAGCCTGGAATATACGCACACTACAGGACAACTCAAACAACCCGGAAAGACGCACTGCACTTATTGCCATTGAGCTCAGCAGGTACAACCTGGACATAGTGGCTCTCAGTGAGACCAGACTCCCTGATAGTGGCCAACTCAAAGAGCTCAGTGGTGGATACACCTTCTTCTGGAAAGGCAAGGGTGCAGTCGAACCGAGACAGCATGGTGTTGGGTTTGCAATTAAAAATGACCTTGTCAGAAACTTGCAGTCCATGCCAATTGAAATAAATGACAGGCTAATGACACTCAGGATCCCAGTTGGGAAAAGCCAGTCAGCCACCCTCATTAGCGCATATGCGCCCACCATGACAAACCCAGATGAAGCCAAAGACAAGTTCTATTCTGATCTAGAATCTGTCATATGCTCTGTCCCGGCAGCTGATAAGCTGATTCTCTTGGGGGACTTCAATGTTAGGGTTGGCTCCGAAATCTCAGCGTGGCCAAATGTTTTGGGCCCTCATGGAGTTGGTTCATGCAATAACAATGGGTTGCGCTTACTTACTTTGTGCGCTGAATTTGGCCTGTTCATTACCAACACAAATTTTAGTCTCCCCGTGAGAAACAGAACGTCATGGATACATCCCCGCTCAAAGCATTGGCATCTCATAGACTATGTCATTGTGAGGAAGACTGACAGAAAGGATGTCCTTGTAACAAAGGCGATGTGTGGTGCCGAGTGTGGAACTGACCACAGACTCATTGTTTGCAAGCTCAGACTAACATTGAGGCGCAATAGACGCCCTCAAGGGAAAGCGCCACCTAAACGCCTAAATGTTTCAAAACTCTGCTCAGCTGAGAAACAGAGCGAGCTCTCATCAGAACTCTCCTCAAAATTGGATTGCGTGACTTTTGACCCTGAGAACATTGAACAGAGCTGGACTGACCTAAATACGACTGTACACTCTTGCGCCAGCAGCACAGTTGGTTTTCCTGTCCGCAAGCACCAGGACTGGTTCAATGATAATGATAATGAAATCAAAGTGCTCATCAAAGAAAAAAATAGTCTCATCCAAGCTCACTGCAGTGACCCCTCTTCCACAGCAAAAGCTGATGCACTGCGTGCATGTAAGGGTGTACTCCAGAAGAAGCTGAGGAAAATGAAAAATGACTGGCTTGAAGAGCGAGTAAGAGAAACTCAGAAATATGCTGACACAAACAACACTAGAAAGTTCTTTGAGAGCCTCCGAGCTGTGTTTGGACCATCCCGCTCTGGCACTACGCCACTTCTTGCGTCAGATGGTTCAACACGCATTGTTGAATTGAATGCCATAATTCAGCGTTGGGCAGAACATTTCGGAGGTGTGCTAAATCGGCCATCAAATATAAATACTGAGTCCATTGACCGCCTCCCTCAGACTCCTATTAATGCAGCTCTTGCCAAGCCATTCACAGCAAATGGGACCCGAACTGCCACAAATCAGATGTCCTTTAACAAATCACCAGGCGTGGATTCAATTCCTGCTGAAGTGTATGCCTTCGGTGGAGAAAAGCTTATTGAAAGGTTGACCGAGTTGTTCAATCATATGTTGAAAGCAGGGAAGCTGCCACAGGACTTCAAAGATGCTTCAATCATCCATCTGTACAAAAACAAAGGGGACAGCCAAGTCTGTGACAACCATCGGGGAATCTCTCTACTTTCAATTGCTGGCAAAATATTGGCAAGAATGCTTCTGAATCGCCTTCTTGATCACCTCTCGTCAAATGACTTGCTTCCCGAGAGCCAATGTGGCTTTCGTAAAGAGAGGGGAACGGCGGAAATGATTTTTGCTGCCAGACAGATTCAGGAAAAATGCATGGAACAAAATAAAGCGCTGTATATCACATTTGTTGACCTCACAAAAGCATTTGACACAGTGTGTCGTGAAGGCCTCTGGAAAATCTTGGCGAAGTTTGGGTGTCCACCCGAATTCATCACAATAGTGCGCCAGTTTCATGATGGCATGCAAGCTGCAGTCAAAAGCAACGGCAGTGTTTCAGAGCCCTTTGCTGTCACAAATGGGGTAAAACAGGGCTGTGTCTTAGCCCCAACTCTGTTCAGCATCATGTTCTCTGCAATGCTACAAGAAGCCTTTAGCTCTCCTCCTCAAGGGGTAAGCATCAAGTACCGAACTGATGGCAGTCTATTCAACCTCAGGAGACTTCAGGCAAAAACCAAAACCAAAAGTACTCAAGTCTGTGACCTACTATTTGCTGATGATTGTGCACTTCTGGCACACGATGAGGATAGCATGCAAAACTGTGTTGATAAGTTCTCTAGTGCCTGTGACAACTTTGGCCTCACAATAAGCACAAAGAAGACGGAAGTGCTCCATCAGCCTACTCCAGACGACAAGTATTCTGTGACCCCAAATATCAAAGTCCATGACAGTCTTCTGAAGGTGTCGGAGAACTTCACCTATCTTGGCAGTACACTGTCTTCCGCGGCTCGTGTTGATACTGAAATTCTCTCAAGAATCAGTAAAGCCAGCTCTGCATTTGGCAGGCTTCGAAAGAGAGTATGGGATGTTGCCGGCATTCGCACAGACACTAAGCTGAAAGTGTACAATGCTGTGGTCCTTCCCACCCTACTCTATGGGGCTGAAACCTGGACAGTGTATCAATCGCATGCCAGAAAGCTAAATCACTTTCATCTGGCCTGCCTTAGAAAGATCCTAAGGATCAAATGGCAGGATAAAATTCCAGACACTGAGGTCCTCAATCGTGCCAAGGAATTGAGCATCTTCTGCCACCTGAAAAAAATTCAGCTACGTTGGGCAGGACATGTTGTCAGAATGCCCGACTCCAGACTCCCTAAGCAAATCTTCTCTGGGCTCTCCAATGGAACGAGGAATGTTGGGGCCCCAAAGAGACATTACAAAGACACTCTCAAGCAATCACTGAAGGCCTTTGCCATTGATGTGAGTGAGTGGGAAAAGCTCTCGCTTGATCGTGCAAATTGGAGGGCGGCCCTTACCAGAGGCAGCAAAGCATGGGAAGCTGACAGAGTCCAGCAGGCTATCAAAAAAAGAGAACGGCGCAAGAAAAGGCCCAGTGGTACTGAACCAACGGAGCACTCTTGTCATTTATGAGGAAGGGTCTGCAGGGCAAAAATAGGACTTATCAGTCACATGAGAAGCCATAAGTCATGAAAGAACAGTCTTTCCGTTCTGTCCTCTGTGTCCTTTAGTTCTCTTTATTGTCCATGTGTTGAAATTCTCAACAATTTCTGTTCTTTATTCCTCTGGTGTTGTTAAGGTCATCATCATACCTGATGGACGAACTATTATTATTATTATTAGATGATAGCGTGGGTCAGTCAGTTCCACCCAAGTCTTCAAGACAGCAGGACGTGTCATTGTGTCCAGACTAACATAAAAGTAAAAGAAGTTGTATAATTTATATTTCAAGATTTGTGAAGTGCCAGCTCTGATGATGTAGTTCAAGTGTGAATTCATTTGGTTAGTTCACCGCGCCTATCGGTTGGGTTTAATGTCTGGTTTATTGTCTCGTGTTTATCGTAATGTCTTGTTTATTGTATTAAAAATGTATTGTCCTGGTTTATTGTGGTTTATTGTATTGTCATGTGTTTATTGTATTGTGTTTATTATTTGATTTGTTATTTTCTTTTCCTTTTAATAAAATTGTTGTCCTCTCAAAACCTGATAGTTTTGTTTGTATGTTTGACTGTGTAGAGAGCCCCGCTCGTCTCGTCCTGTGTTACATTATTTGGTGTCAGATTAGATAGCCATAGATAGAGAGAGACCCGCTCGGTTTACCCGTCCCGTCCTGTTACATTTTTTGGTGTCAGAAGTGGGATCAGGTTAGAGGACTTATTTTTGTTACTAGTTGAGGTCCCGGCCCTGCCGGGGATAAATCGGTTTGAATATTGGTTTCAGTTCTGGGTGGTTATTATGGACCTGCTTTATCTGGCCTGTTCCTATTTGTTTATTTTATTTTTGTTTGTTTTTAAATAAGTCTCACTGCTCTGCCTTTGTGAGTTGACACCCTGCGCATCCCGTACAACTGCATGATTTGCGTACGGGTTAGTGTGTTTGATAGTGAACACATCGCAGGTAATGATAACGAAACCTTAAAATGGCGAACCATGACTCGAAATAGATCTGAATGATGGCGAAACAATAAATTTCCAATAAAAAAAAACTACAGCGATTTGAGACTTGTATGCCTACCGATAGTACGTTTTTTAGGGGGCATGCTGCATCAGTGCATGCTAGATCTAGCTCTCACAGACACTACTGTGATTATGAATCGAATTCCGGGGCCGGAAGTGGAAAAGCGATTAACAAAGAAAGAGGTCATAGGTTAACGAACGTACAATTCGGATCAAACGCTCTCGCAAATTTACTGTTCCATTCTTATCGCATTATTGGAATAACTCACGAATCCCATAAGCTTTTTTATGCCTATGTACATAGGAACACTGGTCAGTATCGTACAATTGTGTGTGCCAAATTTCAGTTCAATACGTGCAGTAGTTTTTGAGTCCATAGGGAACAAAGGGGTTTTCTTACATTTTTTTTGTATAGATTCTGTTTTGTGTATTATTTTTTTGTGAACGTCTATTAAACCCAACCGATTTGGCGGGATGGCGTCGAGAAGATCAGCGGCAGCTCCTGTTGTGATGATGGCACCCCGGGAGGTGCACCTACGCAGACTCTACAGTGATGGTGTGAAGGACACACGTTGGTTTGTGGAAGAGGTGGAGGCTGCGTGGGAAGCCGCTATCTACAGGACGCCATCGGCTAAGTGTGCGTTGCTGTGGGCGCACATTAGCGAGACGGTGAAGGAGGCGCGTGACGTCTACTTGGGCCGCAGCACAGCAGAGCAACGAGACCATGCTCGGCAAGAGTACCACACTGTGAGTGTGTGGCTACAACGAGGTGACCTGGTTGTGTGGCAGAATCTTGTGCCTGGTCGCAACGAAATCCAGGATGCAGGGGGAGGCGACATGTACAAAGTGTACCTGTCCAGCGGAATGATGGCAGTGGTGTGCCTGATGTCAACAAGCCAGACACTCATTCAAGTTAACCGACCAGGACTTAGCGGTTCTTGCCTTTGGACATTTTACTGTTACCGTAGTTTTATTACTACATTGCTTTTATGATTTATCCAGAGACAGTAAAGCACAGAGAATTGAGTGTAGTTTATGAATTAGGTATTGATACTATGCATGTGTTTGCATCTGGAGATCTACAGGTGCTAAGTCAGTTTGTCGTATTTATGTCCTAGCAATGTTGTTATTTCTCAGTTTGAATTATAATGTTGAATTTATGGTTTTGATGTAGCTAGTCTACATGGTGTTTCCTTGGTGGGGTTTGATAACCTTTGTCATTTTATTATGAATTCTTTTGGGATAATATGTAATTTGATCATTTTGGATTCAAATAATATTGCCATTATGTTTCTATTATTTTCTATTCCCATTTGAGATAGTAGTTGTACTGGCATGTAACTTGTAGAGTTGAAGTGCATGGCCAGTTACAATGGGTACCAAGGAAACAGGTAGTGTTTGACAGGGATTGTCAAATAATGACTGAGGCAGAAAGTAAGAATAAGAATAACAACCGAGTGGTTGTTCCTTGTGGCTGGATGAGATTTAAAGCCTGAGTTTTACTTATACTATTTTTAAGTGTCGTGGGCAATGCAGTGGTCTACTTGAAAAAAAAAAGGGAATTTGGAAATTGTAATTTCAGAATGATGAGTGTCTCATAGACAGTCGGCAAAATTTTGTAGGGCTTTATAGTGCTAAGGCCTGCTTTATTAGCATTGCGGCTAAGATTTCTTATTTTTGTTGGCTATTGCTTTGAATTTTATAGATGTGCATGGTATTTTTCTGTGAATGTTCCTCTTTTTTTGCCTTAAATGTATGATATGTTTTGTATCTTGTGAACTTATTGATAATTGGCCAGTGAGAGACCACTTGTGGTCACTCTATATAAGTGCTAAGTAGAGCTGATTTGTCGACACGGGACAGTCGACACAACTTGAAGGGGGTGAATTGTAATGGGGTGAACCATTACAGGGCTGAGAACATAGCTCATTGTAGTGAAAGGGAGATAAACCCGTTATTTTGATCAGCTGGACCACTAGACGTGGTCAAGGGGAAGTAACCACACAGAAACCATAGATAATCTCCCCTTATTGTTTATCACGCACTGAGATGAGTCATGCAGGTGTTGAGTAACATTGCCAACTGATGTACTCACTGCGCCAATTTTAAATCATAGTCTTAGCGTGGTCTGTATTGTCCAGGATTGGTCAATTTAAGTGACCATCCCTGGTGCCAGAAGTAGAACCTTGTTATGTATCACTACATTGTAAGTTTTGTTTAGTTTTTATCTTGTTAAGTAATATTTCCTTAAGATAGTGTATTTGGAACATACACGAGCAAGATGGTGGTCTTTAAAAATGTTTTTATTTGTTTTAATGTTTTATTAGAATTTGCACTTAGTGAACTGTAAGGAGTGAATGGGTTGCGCGTGTTTGGGTGACGCTTAGATGATAGCGTGGGTCAGTCAGTTCCACCCAAGTCTTCAAGACAGCAGGACGTGTCATTGTGTCCAGACTAACATAAAAGTAAAAGAAGTTGTATAATTTATATTTCAAGATTTGTGAAGTGCCAGCTCTGATGATGTAGTTCAAGTGTGAATTCATTTGGTTAGTTCACCGCGCCTATCGGTTGGGTTTAATGTCTGGTTTATTGTCTCGTGTTTATCGTAATGTCTTGTTTATTGTATTGTCCTGGTTTATTGTGGTTTATTGTATTGTCATGTGTTTATTGTATTGTGTTTATTATTTGATTTGTTATTTTCTTTTCCTTTTAATAAAATTGTTGTCCTCTCAAAACCTGATAGTTTTGTTTGTATGTTTGACTGTGTAGAGAGCCCCGCCCGTCCCGTCCTGTTACAATTAGTTGCTAGATTGTTCAATACATGAAGGCCTATTACAGTATCCCGTATCTAGATAAAGTTGATCATTGTTTGAATAATATCACACACCGATAACATATGTTGCTCCATATTTTTGAATATGTCACAGTTGACAAATGAAATTGAATTTTATTTTCACTGAAGAACTATCAGTTGTTGCCACACATTTTGACCAAAAAGTCTCCCTGTTATTTTTCTCCAGCAATTATAACAGAATTACCAGCGTACTTGGACCAACCTACACTATATCCAATTTAACAGAGCAAAATGAAGGTCTCTACACCTGTCGTGTTTCAGTTGTCCTAGAAAATACAGAGTCCACGTTTGAAACTGGGGAGAGCAATAGCTTCATTCTTGTCTGTGAGTAAACTTCTGAAGAATCTAACAAAAACTGTATGAGTTGTCAGGGCTCCCACTCTTCCACGGAAACACGGAAATCCGTGGTGGAAGGGATCAGCGGTAATTTTTCCGATGACCATTTATTACTATTATCTAAGTATTTTTTTGTGTATTTCTGTGTGTAGGTGTAATGTATGGTCCATTATATCAAATTTATGCGCAGCGTATGGTCAATCATTAAAAAAAATTTACGCTCCGCATAGGCGCCACGCATAGATTTCAGATGTTTTTTTCTCAGTTGAGTGGGAGCCCTGGTTATTATCTTTATTTCTTCATGCATAAACTATTGACCATTGACAAGGTAAAATCAAGAGGATAGTAGTTTAATTGATTTTATTCAAACAGATTTGAAGGCACAATTTTTCAAGTAAGTTATGGCTTCATCTTTGTCCCACAGTGAATATTATAGTTATTTATTATAAAACCACTTTGCTAAAAGATTTATTTCATTATGTTTTTCTCATTACACTCAAAAACCTTCCATCGCTGAAAATTACTATTCTTAATGGCAGTGAAAAATTCATTTATTTAATATTGACATTGTAAAAGCCTGTGTGAAATCAAACATATTTACCCGCCTACTTTGGATTTGGAGAATGACATGAAGATGAGCCGGGAAAACAGCATTTTAATATCTTTAAGTTTAAGCTTCTATGTCAGAGTACTGAAATTAATTAATGCCTTCAGAACACAGCATGTAAATGACTTCACACCAATAAACATTGTTTACAGTCAGCCAGCCAGATGCACCGACTCTTCAACCAATGGATTTAGCTGTGAGGCACTCAGAATCAGGCCGCCTTTCATGTTCTGTCGCCACAACACAGAGCTTTGCACTTAAATGGTAAGAAGAAAAAAAAGAAATCAACACAACATTTTAATTTCCAAACTAGGAAGGCCATCTTCTTCGTCTTTGCCTTTTGTCTGTGCCTGTCAGGTATCTCACTTTATCAAGGTCCTGTGTCGAGACACCTTGGACGTACACCCACCCTGTCAGTTCAGTGCAGTATTCTCTTTTTACTGCAAATTCAGTGATTTTTTTTCTACCCTTGTGCACATTTTAGTCATTGCTCCTGGATACCCTAAGAGTGCTTTGTCACTACAAATAGCAATATTGCATTTTTGTTCTTTCTAAGGTCCCGTTTGCTCCAAAAGTGTGTGGGTAATGCTGCTATAAACAACTCATAACAAACTAAAAACTCAAGTACATCTGGGCAGTGTAGAGCAATGGTCAATGTGAGGAGTGCCTGAATTTTACCCAACCCCACCAAAGAGCATAAAATAGGCAATAAGAACATCTGTGGTGAAAGAATGAATCAAACATTATAAAAATTTGGTTTTGGAAGAAAAGGAAAGCCAACCTTAAAGATTGATTTTATCAATTCAAAGCAAAAGTTTGCCTTTTCATTTTGTTTTTATGTTGTTTGTTTTATTTACTTTCTCCTTTGTCTAAAAAGACATCAATCAAGTGTTATTTGGGGATAAAATACTACCTGAAATTGAAATGCCGTCCTTTACTTTGTATAAAATTGGATGAAATGTGTGTTTTTCTGAGAAAAGATTATGTTCAGCACTTTTTGTCTGTGACAGTTTGAAGTGTTACCTTATGAGTTTTGAGCTTTGCTATCCATGTTTATATTTACATTTTTTATTAAAAGGCTTGTTTCATATATATATCCTATGAACTTTCTTTTATGAAGAATAGTTGCTTACGGAAATATAATTTAGATGTCTTTTTCTGATAGGGGTTTCTTTCATGCTTGTTTTGTGTCTTGCAATTAGAACACATTTCTGAAAGGTCTAGAGCTTTAATTTTGATGGCTTAACATCTTGTTGGAGAGAGAAAATGGTAAATTGTTTCAATAGAATTCCTTAGTTTGCTCTGTATTGATATGCAGGAACATGAAAGAATCATGAAAGAAAAAAGAAAAACAATGAATGTGTGTGTGTGTGTGTGGGGGGGGGGGGGGACATTGTTGATGTTGTCTTTGAGAAAAATTCAGAAGCAGAGTCACTGTATGTTTAAGATAGGTTTTTGTCATAATCCTAACTTTAGCATCACTCTGGAATGCTGCTTTTTATGTTGTGTTGGCTCCTGAACATGATTTGCGAAGAAAAATACTCCTTTTATTCTTTTAAGGGCTTATCTATACTTCAATGGTGAGAAAATTGCACAAAAGGTAGGATACAACGCACGTGCTGATTTTGAGCAAAACATGCTGTACCGAGACATGGGAAATTATACTTGCACACTCTCCAACAAGAAAGGAGAATCAAGGCCCAGTGATGCTGTGACTGTGTCTGTGACAGGTGAGAATAGAACTGCATCTTTGTTAAAATTTCATAGAAATAATGCTGTTTTGAGCATTAACTTTTGTCCTGCAGTGCTCTTGTGCAGAAAATTATTTGTCTGTGAAGCTGATCATGGGACGATCTCTTTTCCTGACAGATAGGGTACCAATGGTCTGCTTGAAGTTGTCTCCAAAATATAGCATACCTTTGCAAAACAGACTGAATCTTTTGTTGTCAACTCCAAGGAACAGATATGAGTCATTGCCAAATAAGAGTGGGTCAAATCTACCTACTAAAATAAGATTATTGTAATTCATCATAACTCTAGAATTACGGGAAATTGAATACTTCCCAAAGAATCAAAGTTGTAGGTCACATCTAGAAAAGGTGAAAAATGTTGTTTTTGATGATATATTGAATACTCATCCGGAGTTATTGCCCTTGCCATAATAAGCTAATATTAACTACTATTTAGCGGTATTTTTAGGTTTTTTAGTCTACAATCATTGTGAAATATTACTATTTAAGGAAGGAAAGTTGAAGAGGACACTAAGCTAAATCGATAATAACCGTTCTTTCAATATTTTAATAATTTCTTAGCGAGTTGCGCCCCTTGGTTTTGCAAACTGCCGACCATCTATAAAACCACAGTTATCTCGAAAACCGTAAAAAAATCAATACTTTTCAAAGAAGCAAAATTGCAGGAAATTGAATTTCATGCTTAGAATGTAGCATTTTTTTTTCTACTGAAACTCTTTGTGTAGGAGTTACGTCCCTTTATCAACCAATTGTGAGTGTCCATTCAGCAAAACTGCCACTGTCTCACAATTTCTGCACAGATCAACAAACCCACCAGAAGCAGATCAGTAGAACAGTGTTTGTGATGTTTGCAGAAGTTCTTATTTTGTCATGCTGAATCTTGTGTAGGAGTTGTACCCATCAATTTACCTATCATGCCTATTCATTCCTCAATGTGTAAAAAATGTTTCACTATTTCTGCCAGTACCTAGATACACCCCAAAGGAGCAATAATAATATTGTCGAGCAGTGATTGTCACATGCAAACATTGCCACTTGTCAAGCAATCTCACTGCGTAAAAGAAGCGCCCCCCCCCCCCCCCGATTTTTAAAATGTAGGCCCTATGTGTGCATTAATCAGAACCATAAATACCTTTCACTCACCCAGAGTCTGCTGAAATGAATAGTTCTCAAAGAACAAAAATTATTGAACAAACAACAATTATTACAATTAAATACGATCATTTTGACGTCCTTGATCAATTGTGACTACATATTTTGTGTACATAATTACATATAATAGTGGGCGCCCATATTTTGAGGTTCTAATGCATGGAAATTCCCCACTTCATTTCTGATTAAATAATTATAAATAAACACACTATTATTTCTCTTTTTATAGACAACAAAATGAAAAAGTAAAATACAAGTTACATATCAATTGTAGCATAATTTAATCGTGAAAATTCCTTAAAAGTTAAATCCTTAAATTCCGAAATAATCAGCACAGACAATACACCAATACTTGATGTTAAACCATACCTTAAATAAATATAAGCAAATGATTCATTTACAGTTTCACACTCTCTCCCACAATCAACCTCAAAAGGTTCTCCGGCGCTGATAATCACAACAGCTTCATCATTAACAACATCATCCTCTTCTTCATATTCAATAAATGTAGTATCAAGTGCACCACTGGTACTATTTTGCGAACTGTCATTGCCAGCTTCAGCCTGTCTCACAGTACTCACACAATCATCAACATATTTCTTGGTATTTGGCCATTTGATCAGTACAAAATCTTTCAAGTTATTTGAACATTGTTATTTTCTCCTTACTCAGAATCTTCAAAGCGTGAATCTTTGTAGTGCCTGGCATTGTTTTCAAACTGGATGACTTAACAGTTTTATCAATATGGGATGGTTTTTATACGATGAAAATGCCTCTCATGGTGAGAGCAAGCCGATCCTGAAAGGGACAAGGAGGAATTTAAAAATTCAAATATTTCTTTTAATGCTCTCAATATCATCCTGTTTGAAACCGCTGCCTGGGTTAGAAAAGCTTTAACCATTCCACCACAAGCGTCACATTCATTTATCCCCATGCCTTTCTCCCCCCAAAAAAACCAACATCTCTCAATACTATATTTAGTTGAGAGTTGACTCAGGTGGTGGGATGGCAGTTTGGACTTGTATTGTGTCTCACAGCTGTCAGAGAAGATGACAAACCGGGTTTGCGTACATTGCTGCAACACATACTCAAGAACAAAATGAACAAAAATTAAATCATGTATGAGATCATCTGATATTAGTGCACATGATAAGTAGTGTGGAGCTCTCCACAAGTAGAATATTTGGTGTATAGGACAGCAGGGTGGACAGTAACCTGGTTTAACATCCAGTGAGCAGATTGAACTTCAAACCGATATTTACAAGAATGATTTTCTGAAAAATCAAGCACAAGAAGTGCAGTATCACATGGCAGATTCTTTCTTAATAAATTGAACTGGTGCCACTGCCACCTGGGTGTACAAACATGTAAGCTCAAAAGTTTGAGAAAAACGGTAGACTAACTCATCAACTGTTCATGATTTTTCTACCAACTTTGTTTGTATTATACTCCCAGTGCTGGTAATTCACTGAAGCCGTGATGTCACAATCTGTTATGATTTTCAGCTTAACAGAACCTGTGCCACAATATGATCATTGACGAAAACGCATGTATGCTTCAACAACTGTCCTAAAGACATAGGACAAAGTGAGGCATTCACTTCAGTGCTTCATTGACAGACTTAAATTGACTACCAACAGATGATAAGGCACAAAGCATCATTGTTGCATTCTCACAAATACCACACATGCACTGAACAAATTTAGAGTATTTCATTGGTAATGCATGAGCAGGGGGACACCTGATAAAGGTTTGTTTTGCTATTTCAATTTGAGGATTCTCAACAAACAAAAAAATCATTGTACAAAGTTGAAGGTGATTGACTGAGAATTTTGTTTCTGCTCCTTCAATCTCTTGCTGTACTGCCCCTTTCCTGGCCAATCGACGGAATGTTCCAGATAATACTCAACAATTCTTGTTCTATCTATCTATCTATAGATCTATCGATCGATCTATCCATAGATCTGAAGCTGCTTCTCTCTGCGGGCGGCCCATTTTTCCGATTCTTCCTTAGCCTCTGTGTGTAGGCAGCCTGATGTTCTGCTCTTGGTTTTCCCAGTCTCTGAGGCTTGAAATTGATGTGGTCCAACCACGAGTATTCTGTTAACGACAAAAATAAAGGGAAAGATTAAACACTAGCGAATTGCATAATAACCCCATATTGACTTACTCTAATCCAAGGCAAGCTCCAACTGTGCATGTCTGGGATCCAAGCAGAAGAATTTAATTATTTCTAATTTCTTCGCTATTTGTTTAAAAAATTATTTTGTCATGTAATTATCAGTGCATTTCACTTTACCGAGACATGGACAAAGTTTAAGAAATTGTTTTACACACTACATGTGAGATATAACTCTCTCTTCGTCATTCTTAGAAATGTTTCAGGCCAAAGAGGGCCAACTTTGCCTTCACCAGGTCCTTTATTTTCACTTTCAGTCACCTGAAAACACACATTTGATTCCATCAAGTTGGGATGAGTTAAGTTGCAATTTCAAATGGAAACAAATGCTTTAGCAGCATTGCTTATTAATTTACAATTATTACATTGGTATACAGATTAGGCAAGAAAATATTCAGGACTTTCTCAGGATAAAACCTGCCATTTAAATCTTACCTTCATTTCTGCCATTTTCAGCCTCTGTCTTCTGAGCTTCCTCCACATTCCTGCTGACCTCTTCTGAAACATAAAAAGTATTCATGGTATTTTTCCAACTGACAAAGGCTCCTCAATCTATGATCAATGGCAAAAAAAATTAAGAGTTAAATGTGACAGTCCAGCCTTAACAATCACAGTTCACAAAAACAATTTATACCTGTAGTTTTGACATGATTTCTGAACACTTTTTTGGCTTACTGTGTTCATTTTGTTCATGATAAGGGAGGGAAACTAAAGCCATTATAATTTCCTCTACTTCAGACATTAAGCGTCACCGCCAACCGCGACACACATGGCTCTTGGATATTATATATTGGAGAGTCGGAAATTAGCTCATATTTTGCCTATCTTATGATGTGGTGTTGAGGATATTTTTCCCTCACATTCCAATTTTGATTTTCTGATAGTAAATTCCCACCTCAAGACAGAAAAATCAAACTTTAAATCTGGAAATAAGGAAATCTGCAAAGAAATATGATAGTTAAGCTTCCTCTGTACAAAATCTTTCACTCTGAATCTTACCTTCCTGGCTGCTGATTTGGGCCGCAAAGTCATGGTTGGCATTTTCTACTATGCTGTCTTAGCATGTTTCCTCTTGACCTTCCCCAGGTTCTAGCAGGCCACTGTAAAATTATATTACATTTATTTAAGTCACAATTTGAAAAAGAAACAAAAACAAAAAAACAACAGGCCTAATTAACTTTAAGTTCATCAGATCAATAAAATGAAATGAAATTTCACATTCAACAAATTTTTCACTGTATTTCCTTCTTCGCCATGTCTGCATGTATGAAAGTTACATTTAACATCAACGCGTTGAAGGAAAAAAAAAGTTGTTTGATTCTTGTATTTTACGCTGTAGATCTACTTATTATTTTACACTCAAAGAAACACACACAAAAAGCAACTGAAATCAACTATTGAAATTGTGTGTTAAGAAAAACATTCCAAAAGAATTTCAATTTTTGCATGAAATATGTGGACCTGCAGCATGGCTGGTGATGAACACTTGGAGAGATCAAAACATGGAGAAAAAATGTCACTATAACAAAGAAAAATGAAGAAAAGCGTTGAGAAACCATATTTTGTTATAGATGCCATTAACCTGACAAAGCCATGGTGTCTTAAATGCTTCCTGTATGTTAGTGATCACAATGTGTCGATTACTACCCTCTCCCTGATATGTACACATATTTCAAATTTAAAAAAAAGAAAAGTCTGCTTCATGTTAGTGATTTTTTTCTTTAACAAGATGAGTTGAACCCAAAAAGGACAGCACGATTCGTTTTGTTTCACTAACGTCACGGGTTGGGAGAGAGACGACAAAAACGTTTGTCTACCAAATATCGACAGTGTGATGATGATAACAAAGCAAGAATAGCTCAGAATTTCTTCCCATCAAAGCATAAGAGATAATTCCCAGCCTTCAATACATTTATCAGAATTCAATTAGGCACATAGACTTTCTGAACGCTTGTTGAATTTGATTTTACTCTGGGCTTTGCGACACTTAACACACCACATTGTGTTATTGACGCCATTAACCTGACAAAGCCATGGCGTCTTTTATGCTTCTTGTATGTTAGTGATCACAATGTGTCGATTACTACCCTCTCCCTGATATGTACACATATTTCAAATTTAAAAAAAAGAAAAGTCTGCTTCATGTTAGTGATTTTTTTCTTTAACAAGATGAGTTGAACCCAAAAAGGACAGCACGATTCGTTTTGTTTCACTAACGTCACGGGTTGGGAGAGAGACGACAAAAACGTTTGTCTACCAAATATCGACAGTGTGATGATGATAACAAAGCAAGAATAGCTCAGAATTTCTTCCCATCAAAGCATAAGAGATAATTCCCAGCCTTCAATACATTTATCAGAATTCAATTAGGCACATAGACTTTCTAAACGCTTGTTGACTTTGATTTTACTCTGGGCTTTGCGACACTTAACACACCACATTGTGTTATTGACGCCATTAACCTGACAAAGCCATGGCGTCTTTTATGCTTCTTGTATGTTAGTGATCACAATGTGTCGATTACTACCCTCTCCCTGATATGTACACACATTTCAAATTAAAAAAAAGAAAAGTCTGCTTTATGTTAGTGATTTTTTTCTTTAACAAGATGAGTTGAATCCAAAAAGGACAGCACGATTCGTTTTGTTTCACTAACGTCACGGGTTGGGAGAGAGACGACAAAAACGTTTGTCTACCAAATATCGACAGTGTGATGATGATAACAAAGCAAGAATAGCTCAGAATTTCTTCCCATCAAAGCATAAGAGATAATTCCCAGCCTTCAATACATTTATCAGAATTCAATTAGGCACATAGACTTTCTGAACGCTTGTTGAATTTGATTTCACTCTGGGTTTTGCGACACTTAACACACCACATTTTGTTATTGACGCCATTAACCTGACAAAGCATGGTGTCTTCGATGCTTCTTGTATGTTAGTGATCACAACGTGTCGATTCCTATATTTTCCTGACATAAAATACACATTTCAAATAATAGAAAGACAATAAAAATATATCTTATGTACTTACAGCATGGTCAGCAGGTTGTATCCCACAAGGAAAGAAGAGGTCAGTACCAAAACCTCATCTACACACACTCGAGACAAAGAGACGCCGCAGCACGTTTTCTGTCATGGCGTCACGCGTGACGGGGTGTGTTATGAATCAAAACCAACAAATAGACGTTCATTTTCGAATTCAAACAAAGCTTGGGTAATCTGTTACAGTCAGTGATGTCATAAAGATCAGGGAACTAAATTGATTGAAGAGAACAAAGAAAACCCAGAGGTGCAGCCTCATGAATTTATCACTTTTCACACGATACTTTGACGACAACGCAGTATTTTCCTCAAGCAGAACCCATTCTTTTAATTATTACGCAGAATATGATAAAAACAATGCATGTTTCATTACTACAGAATATAGATTAGAAACACAGATTATTTTGACAGCGAATTTCTTCGACAGAAAAGACTTGAAATGGATTTTGAATTTTGTGAATTTTTGACGACAAAAACGTGTGATAAGTGATAGCGAAACAACACGCCGAGAAAAAGAAAAACAAGGCTTATATAAAGTTGAACGTTGATTGGAAACATAGGTAAACCATTCCTTTGTTTGTCAATTCAAAATGTGAGCGGCCAAATGATATTTCAATAACTTTATTGAGATTCTTGTGAGGTGACCTCTTTCCAGGTAGATTTGACCTACTCTTATTTGGCAATGACTCATATATAGCTTTTCATCCTGATGGAGATACTATTTTTGTTGTCTAACTGACCAGAATTTGAAATTTACGATGTAATCAGTGATTTCTCGAGGACTCTACTACACAATGAACATAATAATATGTAACCTGTTTTGTCAATTGGACACGTAAGTCGGCTTCGAATATATGAAGTCAAACTTGACCCATTTAGGCAGTTTGGACAGAAATCTTCCTTGCCCAACACACAGGGATGCGGAGTCGGTCTGAAAATTTTCCGACTCCGACTCCGACTCCAGCCTTTTGTAAATGACCGACTCCGACTCCGACTCCAGTCTTTTCTGAAATGACCGACTCCAACTCCGACTCCGACTCCGGCCTCTTTCTCTAACCGAACAACTTGGCTTTATGTGAAACTCTAACAGTGATTGTTGATCCTTCATTACTTTTTTCTTAAATAAGAACTTAGGTTGTTGTTGCTGAGATTTTAAAAAAATATTAATATTATCCACATAAGGAAAAAAACATAATGTTTGTCTAATAATATAATCTGATTTAATTTTTAAAAATACATGTATTTTAAACAAAAACTCTGCAAAAATCTAATGTTGGCCGGAGTCAGAGTCGGAGAAAATATTCAGTTCAGTTATAGAATGATATGATACTTGACCCAGTTTCACTGAAATGAAATTAAGTTACAGTGGCAGAATGGGAAAATTGCACATTTATCAGCCCGTGGTGAGTTCTGTCAGAGTTGAGGTTTGGCTGATTATGGGTGCTCAGTCAAATATTGGCAAAAAGAAAAAGTTGTTTGTGGCAAAGCCTCGCGTAAGAAATAATACCCAAACCATATAATGAAACACAAACTAAAAGGGAAGATAGAAAATAATGGATATGTCAGCAGCAGTCTTCTATAAGGGAAAAAAAAAGAAAAAAACAACAGAAAAAAAAATTTGGGAAAATTGAACAGCTAAAATAATCAGATGATAAAAAAATAAAATATGAAATATATAGAATCTAAATAGAATATGTCTACTTAGCTGCGAGTTCTTGCTTGTATTGCAGCAGAGAAGCACATCTGCCAATGTGTGAAGGCTCAAAGTGATGCATTAGGTTAGATGCAAAGATGAAGGTGCAACATGGTGCCTCACAACATGAGGCAGGGTTGGTGAGCAATATTGGGAGCTGCAGAAAAACACAACATTAGGAAAAAAAACTAGGACAAAAACTAAAAAAACAAAACAAACTCACAATTATAGAACTATCTGAGGATAATTATGGATGATCAGTATCTCTTTTATTTGTGTGCAAAATGTTACTTTTATGAATGAAATTAAATTTAAATGCCTGAATCAGTTAATTAAGACTCCCTGTGACCAAATCCGCTTTTCCAGTTTGACCAGCTGAATCACATAATATAAATACCTCAGTGTTACTTTGTATAGTAGGCTCAATTCTCAAAGTGAAAAATGTCCATTTGGAAATTTAGGATTCTATTCCCTGCAGAGGCAGAAATGATTGCTTATCTTGTCATTGTAGAACTCACTCAATGATGAATAATATTTTTCATATATATATATATAATGTTGAATTTCTCTTTCTGCTTGCCAGACTGGACACCAGGTACAAGAGGGATTCGAAGGACTAAGCAGGTTAAAACGAGAGAATCAAATGAATATTTGATTTGTGGGGACGGAGGTCATGCAGAAGGGATTCGTTATTGCACCATATATATTGATGGGCACAGGTAAGTTTGGAACTGATTTCATTTTCAAGTAACCTCTGGGTTCATACTAACAGAGCATACATTTACATAGCAAAGCCTGCCTTTCTTTTGAATTTGATATTTAAAAGTTAGAATGCATTTTTGACACAACCAATGAGAGTTTCAACCATTCAATCATTTTATTCCATTGAGGAGAAGAATTAGGAATCTAGTTAGGGACCAGTACATTTCCACAGTTCCTGTCATGGGAGTTCAGGTCTTAAAGACTGTTGTTGGGTGCACATGGTATTTTACATTATGGGCCATTGCTGAACAGTGAACACAACTCAGTATTTTCTTTAACTGGCTGTGTAGTCAGAGTATGCGCCCCGAACAACATTCAATCTGTGAACAGACAAACTCTACCCTCAAAACCATTAAAGACTTATTAAAAGTACTAGCCAAAGTGCTTGCTCTACTAACGGTACTACAGACAAATTGTGACGTAAATCTAAGCAGGTCTAGTTGAGATAATCGATCATGTCCTGCATAGACTTGCCTTGACCCCCCCTTCCCCCCATATTCCTCTATCCCCTTTCTCCCCCCTCCCCCCACTTCCTTCCCTTCATCTATCCCCACCCCCTCTCCATTCCCTACCTTTCTCTCATCCTTTCCTTCATCCATTTCTCTCTCCCTTCCCTTTGTCCATCTCCCTCTCCTTTCTCCTACCTGTTTCTCTTCCATCTTTCCTTCCCCTCTTCTCTTCACCTTCTCTCCCTCTCTCACTCCCTCTCCTCTTCCTCTCTTTCTCCCCGCCCCTTAACTCTAATCTCTTTCCTTGCCTTCCTTTCTGTCCCTCTGATAAGTACTGTTATGCCACATAACCTTATATTATATTTTCCTCACACATGAACAGCGATAAAGCTGTTACAATATTCAATAGACATTGTCAGATTAACTTTGAAATAACTAGGATGCATTTTATATAATTTCATGATTATTTTTCATTTCCTACATTCTGAAACATGAATAGACTGCCTGAACCCAACTATAAATCTAGATCTGCATCTGGGTCACATTAATAATGAAACTGGATTTGATGCAAAAGGCCAGTAGAACTTATTGTTACACCACGATTCTGTGCAAAGTACATGGATGCGATATTTAATGTTGGTTTTCAGCCAGCAATTTGTAAAGAACGGTGAATGGACAAAAAGAGGCGCAGAACGAAATTTCCAATCATAGGCTACTGCATACAACAGCTTACCGGGTTCAGTTCCTCTTGACGAAAATGCATCTACTTTTTGCAGCTCAAAAAAGTGTTTATAAAAGATATCAAAGACTGAATTTTGTCTAAAAATGGATGTGCCATATAATTTATTGTCAAAATTTGAGGCAGTAAACAAAGTTTTACAATTTTTGGTCATGAAGTTTAAGGTGCTTACACTTCATCGTCTAGTTTTATTAGAGTAAGAAGGTGGATTAACATTTGGTTACAAGGTGGATTATATTAAGTTGCATGTGTGATTTATGTGAGAATTAGACAAACTAGCCAAACCTCGCAAGATAAATCTTGCAGATTCTTTGTAGGACAAGCGAAAATCTGTTGCTCTAGTTGCAATCCATTTTTGAAGATTTGTTATTTAATTATTTTTTGGCTTAGGAGTCGATAACCAAGATCATTCGATTTGGCTTTGAATGTACTTGATTTATGTAAACATAAATTTTCAGAATTTTTGAGTTACTAGTGAAAGGTGGTGATAGTAGGTGTTACTGGCATAGAATACTGCTAATATCAATATTGTAAAAACTATTTTGCATGCAGGTATCAAGAAGATGAAGACTGCTCATTTGCGATTCCGCACAGTGTGACTGGCAGCTATACCTGCTCAGCATCCAGTTTCAACAATACAAGTGCACAAGGAACATCTACAGCAATAAGATACATTGGTTGGTTGATGCATTTTATATTTATGCCAATTTAATAATGTTATAGAATTATTGACGAGCATCGATGCTGCTCATCATTGGTCCTATTATGTATTGGCTTGTCATTATCTAACAAATCATGTCATGGAGGCATTGAAAGGAATGCGCATGTGGCTTTGTTAATACAAATGTTAGGTCATCCCATGTCTGATACCAAAAATGTAAGGTCATCCCACTTCTGAAACCAAAATTTTGAGGTTTTCCCACTTCTGACAAAAAAAGTGTTGGGATATCTCACTTCTGACACCAAATATGTTTAGTTATCCCACTTCTGACAACAACAAAATGTAAGATCATCGCACTTTTGGCACCAAAATTGTTAGGTTATCGGGTTTTTGTACAGGATTTTCCTGCATTTGGGGGTTTGGGAAGAAAGTAAGTTTTATTTTCTTTTTGTGTGTGTGAAATCTCTTGAAATCAGCTTGTTTTGTGTATTCAAAAACAATTTTGTCAGATGCGCCGACGATCAAACCCACTACAAAGAATCGCCCAGTGCTGAATCAGTCCTACAGCCTGGAATGTATCACTGATGCTACTGATGCTACCTTTTCCTGGTACAGCAGTAGTAACACCAGAAGGCCTATCAGCACTTCCAAATTTCTGACGTTTGCTAACCTCAATACATCAGCACAGAGCTCGTACTTCTGTAGAATTCGAGTTCAAGGAGAAGAATTCAGGAGTGATAACTTTCACTTTTACTGTAAGTATTGTCATGTTTAGCATGCTTTGGTTTTGTTACTGCGATTACTATTATTTGAAGAATATGTGAACACGTAATCTCGGCATACAAATGAAAGTTTAGATGAGATGCCCTGTCTAATTTTGTTACAATTGTTATGTTTTTGCTCATAGGCAAGAAACATTTTCATCTTCCTGAATATCTTATCTTGTAAATGAATATAACCTCAGTCTAGAGCCTCATAGTGGTGAGCTTAAAATGGAAGGTACCCATGTGTGGATGCATCTGCACTCTGCAAGATATCTTTGATATTCTGTCAAATTTTAAATGTGAAATGCACATGTCTGAAAAAAAATTATTGATGCTAAAACAAAAGCTGGCATTTTGAAGATTACTGCCATATCACTTACTATGTAAACAACTTGTGCTCATGAGAAGATGGGACAGACCAAAATGCTGGTGTATGTTTATAAATGAAGAGATGCAGCTAGTTAAACAACACAAAGTAGAAGCCTAATAATGGTACCATTGGTTACTTTTGTTAGTGTGTCTTGCATCTGCTTTGTTTTAACAGCCTGCTACTGAAACAGAGGTTGGGTAAATTTGTGTTGTTGTTGTTTTGTTTTTTTCGTTAAATAAGAAATCATGTTAGTAATAAGAGGTGGTTAAAAAAAAAAAAGCTCATTGAATAACTGCTTGCCACCCCACCCACTTATTTTTGCAAAAACAAATGTGCAAGTACGAAGTTGTTTTCCTTCTTAACGTGTTGCAAACATAATATATGTGTGAAAGAGTTAAAGGCAGAGCTCTTCCTGATTATTTGTTTCAAATGTTTATTTCAGTTCAGAATTTGCAGGTGCCACAGATTTCCACAAATCAACAACAGAATGAAATCTACAATGTCCTTCAGAATTTCAACTCTACTCAGATTAGCTGTTACAGCAATGGAGCTGAGGGATATACTTTGTATAGAGATGGACAGCGAGTTGGCTCTCAAGCAGATAGAGGTTATTTTCATGCCTTCCTTGAAGGAGGCATTGGTGCTAAGTACAGCTGTTCAGCTACAACAGTGTACGGAGAGTCACAACATAGTCAGCAGGTGTATATAAATGGAAGAAGTGAGTACTGAAAAAGATTTGATACAACTCGTAACTGCCCCATCCTTTGAATGGTAAAAAAAAAACAACTTGACATCAAAAGGAATCACTACAAGAAGATAGGTTATCATTGATGCGGAGATGTGCAAGGTCATCCATAAAATTTAGTGACTAATATATAGATAGGGCAGTACACGGTGTGCAGCGGTGTGCATTGAGAATTTTTCAGGAAGTGATGATGTCATGGGCTCATGTGTTCATGATAATGAAGGATCAGAGACAGTCAATTAGCGACACAAAGCAACTGAAGAAAATGCTTCCCCTTCTACTCAAGTCTCCAGATTCAAAAAAGAACCCTTCCCAAGTGAAAAGGAAAGTACCTGTAAAATTTTAGGTAAATCCGGGCCATATGAGGGGCGGTAGGTCTTGTTAAAAATCTGGCGAGGTTTTTTTTGTTACATAGGATATGCGACATGCTGATATTGAAATACGTAGTGGCTTGTAGGTACAAGACAGAGATGAATGAAACAAATAATTTTTTTTAAAAACAAAGCACAATATTCAGATACGGACATATGATTACTACTTTATGATACGGTCAGTAAGTCTATATTATTTACAGGGAAGAGTTGAAGAGGTGCAAATGATTTTCTGATACATTGCAATACGGTACATACAGTTACTGAAATAAATAATGAATGTTTCACGTTGCATTATGTTCAAGGAAGAAGTGAGCTGATGATAAAGATTTTTGATACAATATGTTCAGGTACTGAAAAACATAGTAACTGTTACACAGTACAGTCAGCATGTTTATATGCAAAGGAGATGTGAGGAGGAGAAATGATTTTTTGGTATATTACATTTTATTTGGACTTTGAAACACCTAGTGACTTCTCCAGTTGGGACATACGGTAACTAAATCTTCTGCACCATCCATCTGTCCATTCACCTGTATTCTGTCTGTCCATCCTATTGTCAATCTGTCTTATGCGGTAATTATTGCATACAATAGCTTACCTGTTTACTGTAAATTATCAGAGTTATTGACACAATAAATTTTCATTTACAGATGAACTGGTCATCACTGCAAGCCCACCATTGGCTGTTGTTGGCCAAGATCTCACCCTAACATGCTCGTCACAACTCTCAGATATGGACATTCAGTATCGTTGGTTAATATATATGTAAATATCAAGTTTACTTTCATTTCTGTTGGAAAGTTGAAATGAATATGTATGAAATACAACTGCCAGGGACCTTTCCAGGCCATTGACATTGGCAGTTAGTTTTACCGCTTTCTCTACCATTTAGTATAAGCATTATAAGTACTAGCAAAGTATCCTGTCTCTGTTGTAGATCCATATACCCAGTCATAACACTTCAGAGCCGTGCTGAAGCACAACAGAAATCCAAGTGTTTAATTCTTCCTTAAAATTGTGGATTGAGGTGACAATATTTCCCAGATTCAATTTCATGAAATTGGGAAACTATCAAAATGCAATGGCTCTATGTCTTTCCATATAAATATGTGCACTTAAACCAAGCAGTTTCAGAGCCTTTTGACTAAATACATTTATGGGCCTAGCTCCATTATAGTCAGATGTGGAAATTAGTTGTCCAACCAATCGCTCAAGAACTTTATTGAAAAATTATTGAAAAAAACAAACAAACACAGGAAACTAGTGGGCTTCACAAATATGGCCCCTCTATGCCCCCCCCCCCCCCCCCCCCAATTATATTTTGCAAAGCCTCACATTAAAAACAAATAAGACAACAAGAAAACTATGCAAGTAATTCTAAAAGAATAAAAAATAAAAGAAATTGTGCATGCTTCATTAACATATCGGGCAAAAAAGACCCCCAAGAAAATTTGATTAATAAGAAACAGCATTTGAGAAAGTTGACAAAGCAAGTAGAAAGAAAGAAGGAGAATGAAAGAACATGAACCAGCTACTTAGCTGTAGCTACCAATGATAAACTTTCTGCAAGAATCATGAGCATGAATACTCTTGACTGTTTTGTCTCTTTATTCATGACTTTGTATTTGCAATGCAGTGAAGAGCAGGCTCAATTTGAAAGACCACCACTACGGAGGGAGGGCCAAACTCTGACATTCAACCCGGTAACTGAGTCAAATGCTGCTTTGTATGTGTGTCAGGCACAAGTTAATGGTACAGCTCTCAGAAGCACGGATTACTATATGATCATCCGTAAGTACTCGGGACAAATGTGACCCAGTGTCTCAAACTGACAATTGTTCCCCATGAATGAAAGACAGATCTAACAACATCTTTATTAGAAATTAAGAAAACCTTATGAGCATGTGCAGGACCTTCCATGCTTTTAATGGAATAAAGATCTGACCCAACTGAGATGACAACATTAGCCAATTATCTTTGTGTCTTTTCTCTTGACTTGCTATTTATATGAAAGAAAAAAAATACAGTCAGCTGTGTAAACTGTGAAGAGCAGTTCAATAGTCTTTTAGCAAAGCTCTAGAAGCCCATGTAAGACACAAACAGTACTTTGTTGTTTCTGATATTTAGGATCGACAATAAAACGGTCTACATTTGGCAAATTTAGGTCTCTAATATTTGACAACAGTGCGTGTATCGGAAAAAAAAATTGAAAGTTTAGACTTAAAAAAATACACCTGCGCCATCAAGCCATGACCAACAATGGTGTATCCTATCCACTTCAGATCACTTTGGATGAGTGCAGCAGTTCATTGGCTACATTTTTCTTTCTTTCTTTTTTAAAAAATCTAGTTCAGCCACCTGAAGTACCGGAAATCTCTCGAAGTAATGAACAATTTGAGAGACCCCAAAGGGCGAAGCGCCAAACAAGGGACCCAGAGATCACAGTTACCATTATGTGTTATTGCAGAGGCCTGAAATGTGACCCTAAGAATCCTTTCAGGTAGGCACTTTAAACTTTGTGTTGTAGCTTAACAAAATGTATTGAGTGGTTTTGTTAGAGTGGGGATGGTCAACAGGAAATTTTCAAGTGTTCAGTGTGCAGCAGGGGATGAATGGAAACATCTGGGAGAGTGTGACTACAGAAGTTCTTGAGAGGAAGAAGAGCCACTGAAACAAGGTTTTGACTCTTAACCCTCGTCCCGCGTTGAGTGAACTCGTCCACGTAACGCCCCGTGCGGGGATAGCAAGTGGCCAGTCAGCCGATCGTTCGCGTGTTGCCAATAACCTCGGCGGTCGGGTCAATCGGGTCCTTGTGAACACGTATCGCGTATACTTCAGGACACAATAACAACAATAGTGGTGGATAAATCGTAAGGGACCACTATGATATTTGGATAAAGTACTTGTGATGATATGCAGTATGAAATGGAAGGCCCAAATCAAGAGTTTTCTGCATTTACATGCCGTTTAACACACGTTTTATCATTTTCCCAAGACCTCTGTGCTTTTTCTGTCCCTATGTCAGGCCATTCAGGTGAACATATTATATTTTAAGCCATTCGTTTAATTTACTAACCACATGTATCGTGACATTGCCTTCTGCCTCCTCTACTATGTAAAGCGTCCACTTACTATAATGTTAATTGTTAGTTTTAGCGAGAGATTTGATTTCCAGTTCCAGGTCGTAGAGCACATACATGTACTGAAAAGCGGTTTAACCAAAGGAACACAATATCTCTCTAACTACCACATCAAATAAAGACAACGACCAACAACAAAGTCGGTCATTTTCTCCCAGTTTTCCCTGATGAAAAACCTACTGACAGACACCCTTATGCAGCATGCCCTAATATTACTTCAGAATTCATAATTACAGACGTAGAACGGCGTCTCAAATACGCACATGGCCCCTTTCTTCTCATTTCACATGTAGACGACAACCAGCCTCAAAGTAAAAGTTTCCCCAAGATTTTCCCCAGTTCAAACTTCAGACCGTCAGTACTATTACACGAGTATGACGAATAGTTGCGAATAGTTGCATCGTAATAAACGTAATCGGACGATACCATTTTGTTAGATATAGTAGGGGTGACAGGATAGATAAACACGCGAAAATGGTGTGGAAAAAAAAAACGTGAGAAAAACAAAAAACGACAGCCTTGGCAACCGAATAAACAAAGCTCGAGGCGCACCGTTGCTATACAAAAATGTGGCCTCCCGCAGGACCCGCGGTTAAGCGTGTCGGACAGAATTATGGTCTCGCGTGTTGCGCGGGGAGGCCAATATAGTGGCCTCCCGCAGGACTAGGGTTAATTTCCTCACACTACATGAGGACCTGGCTATGTGTAAAGTTGAAATATGGCAAAAAGAAAAAGTTGTATATAGCAAAGCCTTATGTAAGAAACTACACTGAAACGATACAATAAAACACACGGAAAAAGAGAGAAAAATCAAGCTTTCGATTGACCTTCTTCAAGAAAACATCTTTCAGTCTTGAGGGCTGACCAGAATCTCAGTGACATGCTTGGAGTGGCACTTCCACAATCATGCTGGTGTATAGATGATTGAAACACTTGAAGGACATTCTGATCCTGTCGGGAGTAGACTTTCTAACACAGACCATTATGGTACCAGACCAAGTGGGCAACCCCCGGTGTAAGACGAGCAAACATGTCTTTCAGTTCTTCCATGAGTGCCTCTTGTTGACATTCAGTATCAAGGAAAGTTTTTCTTTTCATAGTCGTAGTCTTGCATATGCTATCCGATAGGCCAGGTGTCATTTAGTGTACATTGTTGAAACGAGGTGACCTCCGTGACATTGAGATCCAAAATGGAAGACCTGTTTGAGCCCATTCCAATCAACTGAACCATGAGGCCTCCAACACTACTCAGGTTCTATGACTCAATTCATGTCATTTGGGGGCTGAGGTGTGCTTTGAGACTGAGCAGCGTTTAATTTTTCAGCTTGGTACTATGATTCCTTGTGGCATCAATGTACAACATGCTTAAATGATTCAATAGGTGTTTTTTTTTTTTTTAAATCCTTGTCTTTTTCTGCTGCTCCTCATGTTGCACACTAAACCTGTCTTATGGTCTGAGGCATCATTTTGCGCCTTTATCTTGATATCTAACCAAAGAGTCACTTTGAGCCACTATACATTGATGGACGGGCTGCATTCCAAAAACCCAAGACCGGAACTCGCAACTGCACATCCATATTTGCAGAACAACCTGTGATTTTTTAAAATTTGTTCAGTTTTGTTATTTGTTCAATTGTCCATCCTGTTACATTTTTTTTCCTGGAGAAGATCAGTCGATCGAATAATTGATTTATCTTACCTTTTCCTTTCCGTTTTATTGTATCATTTTGGTATTATTTCTTGCGCGAGGCTTTGCTACATATAACTTGTTTGTTTTGCCATATTTTGACTCTGCTTCAAGCCTTGCTGCAACCCCAGAGCTTTTCTGTGTATAATATTTTGTCAACAGGCTACATGTAACATGAATATTAGATGTTCTTCCGTGGTTTTCTGTGGGTGCAGTTACATTCGAACCTCTGAGTCATGGTCACCTATGTGTGATCCATTTCCACTTCGATTGTGACTTTGCTTATTATGGCTTGATATTTCAATTTAGAAGAGAATGAATAATTCATTAAATGGAAGTTTCTTTCACTGCAGTTCAGGAGGATCATTGTTAAACTAATCTGCCAGTTAGTGAACAAGTGATAGGATGTCAAGTAGATCAGCTAATTATTGTGTGGTTGAGTGGTTGACATGAGTGACAAGTAGATGAACTAATAAGTAACTGGATGGCTGTATGACAAGTAGGTCAACTAGTAAGTAAATGGATGGCCAGGTGACAAGTAGATCAGTTAGCTCCTGAATAAGGGGCTGTCTGATGATGAGTGAATAACCAAATGACGATGGTTGATATGTCGGCATGAATTTTTCCTACTTCCTTACATTTATATACTTTGCAGGCTGTACAAAGATGGTGTTGTGGTCAATGATGTATTTTTTCAAGACAGCGTCTTCTTTTGGGGGCTTTTTGAAATTAATCGTCAATACCATATTGATATCAGTCAACCTGGAAGTTCAGGGAATTACACGTGTACAAGTTTGAATGCTTATGGTGAATCAGCCCAAAGTGATGTTGTGGAAATACATGAGGAGACAGGTAGGTTTTGGTCTATTTTTTTCAGTATCTCTAATCAACTGTTGGTAATGGGAACTAACTCTTACTGGTTTTGGTAGGTAATTTTTATACTGGGTTATGTCCCTTGGCATTGTGTAACCTTTTGTTTTAGACATTAAAGAAGAGCGCTTTGTCCAGGAAACTAAGATGGCTGTTGTTGTTATTTAGTCAGAGCTATGAGTTGCATGTTATGTTGTCCATCCACACCAATCCATCATAGTATCTTCAGCCATGCCAAGCATTTAAAATACAGTATCCTCTTTATCCATTCATTTAAGCCAGGCATGTTCATATCGTCGTCCGCATGATAAAACCTCACAAAGCCGGTTTAGGAAATTTTACAGAAGGAAAAAACTGATTTATTTCCAAACCACAGGTCGCAGGTTCTTGAAAATTTCTCACTAATATACCTTTGCTCTTTCTAATACACTGCCTAATATTTTACCCTGATGATTTTGATTACAATTATGTTTTAGATGTTTAGCAGGTTTGATGACCCAAAATCCGCACGATAAAACCTCCTTATCCTTAAGGCGGTTTTATTGTGCACATTTCCCCTCTCTCACCGGCCAGCAAACCTCATTAGCCAGGCGTGTCTTCTTTTTGCCATTGTGAAGACTAGTTTTTGAGGGCAAATCAGGTGTGTACCAGACATGGATGAAGTTGTATAGCGGCAGGAGGGATTAAAGTGACTTTAGGAAAAGTGGAGAAATATTATTTTGGAGAAAGTGGAAGACGGGTAACCGCAATGAAGTAAACTAGAAGACGTTAAAGACTTGGAATATGGACACATAAAAACATTAAAAACAATACATGAGCAATTATTTATATTGTGGGAATTAAAAAGATTGTTCATCAATTAAAAAAAAAACTTAAAAAAAAAAAAAAACGTGCAGACTTTCTCTTTCAGCATTTCAGGCACATTCTTTCCTCTTTTCCCTTCATACATCCCTTCCATGCTTTCCCCTTTTTTCCTCCTTCCTTCCTTCCGCCCCCCCCCCCCCCCCCCCATGATATTCTTCCTCTTACCGTGGTCTCATCTCCCGGCCCTGCCCTCCTTTGAGCCGTTATCCCCTCGTCCTGTGACACAACCCCCCCCCCCCCCCACTTCGCTTTCTCTCTCTTCACCCATCTCCCTCTCCCCCTTCTCTCTCTCTTTCTCACTCGTCCGCCCTTCTTCCTACTTTTCTGTCTTTCTTTCTCTTTCGTTTTTTCGCTCTCACATTTTATCTCTCTTCCTTCACCCAATCCCTGTCTTCGTTCTTCCTGACTTCCTACTTCTCTCTCTCTCTGTCGTCTCTCTCTCTCTCTTCGTGCGGTGGAAATGTACTGCTGAATGCACGCACCACATCCCGCTATAGTGTGACTCTTCTCTAAATACTTCTGCTCCATGACTGTAGCTCTTAGTCTTGAAAAGCTGAGAAGAGCACAGCCGTCGATGTACTGGATGTGCTTTCTGTAGCTTCAAGTTAACAGACACACAAGATGCGAATTCACTTGGCATTAGCTCTCCTTCCATCTCATGCCGCAAGAAGCATTCCACGTCATCTTTATTGGCCAGATTGTAGATTGATAAGACGTGGATATACAAGTTTGTTTTTGTAACATGAGGCCAGTGCATTTAGACCTGGAGCGAGGAGCTTTGCCTGCAAATCCATCGTTGTCAATACAACATCCCCATGCACAGCAAGTAGTTTTTCCTGGGTTTTAGAAGTCTGTGCATCATCTGCTTTTATGAACCTTCCATGTTACCTCGTTGTAGGACACACACGTGTCGCACTGACTTAGCGGTGTTTGAATATGGCCAAAATCTGGGACTTGAAAGTATGTTTTCAAAAAGTCTTTGGCTCACAGCCTGTTGGTCCATCTCTCTGCGGCATTCCACGTAAGTTCGATAGACCTCAGAAACAATTCTAAACTGACATCCCAGGCAATGCTTTTGGATGAACCTATGACATGGTGGGAAGGCATCGTTGACAACAACTGCAGGAATCCCTCTATGCGAAAGTCTTAGCTTTCTTTAGCTCCGTCATGGTGCAAAGTGCTTGCAGATCTCAATGTCCAGTTCCTCACTGACCATCTTCCTATGTGTTTACTACCATAACGGCACACACTTGTTTCCGTATGGCTTTCAAATTCAGATGATACAGCAGCGTCCTCCTCCTCCAGTCAGATGTTTCAGAATTGCAAGAAGATGTGGCGGCCATTGTTTTGGTCTCCATGACAGTTCCCAGAAGTAATCAATGTTGCTCCGGATCTTCATCCGTGACTTCCTGTCAAGAGTCTGTTAAGTATGCATTCTTATTTCTCTCCTTTGCGCATCGCTCTGGAACTGCCTGAAGCTTGTAAGTCTTTGATTCTTTGGTAAGCTTCCATCCAGTGTACTCTTTGCCATTTTCACGCCATGACAATCATTTTGCTTGGTTGAAGGTAATCTTTTGTTTCACCGGAATGACCTTTTTAGCTGAGTTAGAAGGATTCCACACCGACCTATTCATTATTTGTTTCACACACTACATCTCATGGGCTGATTATGTCATTCTCTTGATCAGTTTGCCGTTCCGACGCATGTTCAGTGCCAGAGCATAGACTTTCCTGCCCCTCTTCCTGTACAGCGACAGTGATACTCACCTCTTCCTGGTTGTCAGGGGCATCTTGCAGTACATTCACATTCTCTTGATGAGCCTCATCACTTTGCAACATTTGTATGTCTTCAGAGCACGTAAAGCGTACTCAGACGACACTTAATGAAAGGATAGTCAGTTAATTCTTCATCACTGTTGACAGGCCATTGATAGTGGAATCATTTCAGACTCGTTCCATAGGACTGGTGGTCCAGCGCTGGCATTTCCCTTTGGACTATCTTTGCCACAGTGTTCTCAGAGTTTTGGTATGGCAATGGTGGATCATTAATTTGATTGAGAAATTGTAACCTCAGTTTCTCTCAAAATGTCTTCTCCTCTTTGTGTCTTTGAAGGTGAACAAGGTAATTTCGATAAGCTAGGGCTGGCTTTCATTTCTGCTACACTAGGTGATCTCCTTCTCTTTAATGTTGGTAGAGATGGAGCGTTCCCATCTTTCAGCTGGCATAGTTCCGCTGGTGCTCCAGCAGTGGCACCTTCCAGCGACAGCATTCTCATGAGTTTTGGTTTCCCGATGACAGATTATTTGATTTTGGTTTTGTTTACATTTCTTTCGACAAAATAGGTTGTGTGAATATACAAAATCAAAGTCCGGCTATGTTTGTTGTGAAACAGCCAAATTGTCCGTGCAAATTGCCATTGGAAACTTCAAAATATCAAGGGTCTATCATGGACAGTTAGTATTTAAGTGGCCGTACGCTCTTACAAGGAGGGAGAGGGGGTTGAAGCCAATGGTTAAGAATGTGCAGTGGTTTGGGGAGTGGTCGTGGTGGTGGGGGTGAGGGGGGGGGGGAGGAAAGCTCTTCGAGTATGAAGGACCTCCTTTGATATGAAGTCAGCATGTCACATCGACAGGAGTTGTAAATGTGAAAAGAAAGAAGGTGAGAATGTTTACCTATCTACATTTGCCACCGTTGGCAAACTTCAAAGTGGCTTGACGCGACATTGTGTAAGGGGATTAAAATATGATTATTGTCTACTTCTTTGAAGTCCATCTGGACCCCGAGACAGACAGGGAAGAAGCGCACACTTGTTGTCTAACAATAGAATGTGTAATTGCCATCCCACCAACTGCAAAAGAAATTACTCTCAAGACTTAAAATGATAATAATAATAATAATAAAAATAATAATAATAATAATAATAATAAAGTAGATTTATATAGCGCTTTTAGTCATGCCTCAAGGCGCTTTACAATAACATGATGGAATATATGCACACACACACACGTACACATAAACGGCCAGCTGGCAGGCAGACACACACACACACACACACACACACACAAACACAAACACACACACACACACTCTCTCTCTCTCTCTCTCTCTCTCTCTCTCTCTCTCTCTCTCTCTCTCTCTCTCTCTCTCTCTCTCTCTCTCTCTCTCTCTCCTCTCTCTCTCCCTCCCTCCCTCCCTCCCTCCCTCCCTCCCTCTCTCTCTCTCTCTCTCTCTCTCTCTCTCTCTCTCTCTCTCTCTCTCTCTCTCTCTCTCTCTCTCTCTCTCTCTCTCTCTCTCAAATAAATATGTTTTTAACCCCGTCTTGAAAATGGCAGCACTGCCAGCGAATCTCAAAGAGATAGGCAAGGAGTTCCAAATAGTGGGACCAAATAAGAAATAAGAAGAAGAATATCCCAGATATATAGCGAAATAAAACAGCACAATATCGTTAACTGTCTTTTATCCTTTTGAAATGATTTAATATGTGATTCATGCAAAAGAAATTTATTGCGAGGGAGCGGTAACAGTCAAATAGAAGAAGGGGGGGGGGGGGATTTGCTATTAAACATCTGCGAACACAGGCCAGCTGTGACAATGACCAAAGAATTAGTAGGCTATTGTGCACAACCAGCTAATGACTGACCCACAAGCACCAACAGTCTTTTTGTCAGACTGTCCTCGGGGGCGGCGCTAAGGATTCAGGAGTTTTTATCATGCGGACAGGTAGGCGGGCCAAACGCTTGACCCGCATGATAATACCTGCTAAAGAGTTAGTGAGGTTTGATCGTGCATTCTCTGCTCCAATTGTTCATGCCTTGACGTGGAGGAGTGGCTTGCGTGTCCTAGTGATCCCAGGAGCTAAGCCAGCGGAGGCCTCGTGCCCCTGATAGCTTTAAGCAAGCTGGACAGGTCATGGGGGAAGGACCAGACAAGATTGAACAGACCGGCCCTCCAGGTTCGGGGGTTGGGCGTAGGGCTAACAACCCTACCCTGAAATCCTTGTTGGGGTGACCTTACTTGGAGAAACAAAAATCGTTACGGAAACAGCAACATGGAAAAACCAACGTTCTGGATGTGATGGACCTTCTGAGTACCTCGCGACTCGTATGAATGCAAGTAGTGAAAGCCGAAAGGAAACTGCTAGCAGGATGAAGGAGGAACTGAACACCGCCAAAACCAAGACCAGGATTGGATACTGGAATGTTAGAACAATGTATGAATCGGGTAAGTTAGCACAAGTAACATCAGAGATGAGGCGCTACAACCTACACATCCTGGGTGTAAGTGAGAGCAGATGGACTGGATCTGGAAGGATCAAAACATCCACTGGAGAAACCGTTCTCTACTCTGGAAGAGAGGATGACCAACATCATGGAGGAGTAGCCATTATCCTAAAGAAAGGACTGGACAAATGCTTGTTGGAGTGGAAACCAGTCAATAGCAGACTGATGAGGATGAGGATGAAAGGACGACACACAAACATCACTGTCATCCAATGTTATGCACCAACCAACGAAAACGACAACACAGACAAAGACGACTTTTATGAACAACTCCAGGGGGAAATGGACATGACGCCACGGCATGATCTCATCATTGTCATGGGAGACCTCAATGCTAAGGTAGGTAAAGATGATATAAATTATGAAAGAGTAATGGGAAAACATGGAACTGGAACAAGGAATGACAATGGAGAAAGGCTTGTGGATTTTTGTGCCTTGAACAACTTAGTCATCGGAGGGACCCTTTTCACACACAGAGAAATTCACAAACTCACATGGAATTCTCCAAATGGAAGAGACAAGAACCAAATAGACCATTTGATGATCAACGGTATGTGGAGACGATCCCTTCTAGATGTGAAAGTGAAAAGAGGAGCTGACGTAGCCAGCGACCACCATCTAGTGGCAGCACTTATCAAAATTAAACTGAACAAGACCGGAATCAAGACATCAAAGCAAAGACACCTTAATATTCAGAAACTGAGAGATGCAAGTGTTAGAAATGCCTTCAACATACAAGTCAAGAACCGATTCCAGGCTCTACGAGAGTCTGATAAGAACAACCCTAATGAAAGAGGAATCGATTCAGAGTGGAAAAGAGTAACTACAGTGTACACAGAGAGCAGTGTAGCCTGCCTTGGATTTAATGAGAAAGGGAAAAGCAAGGAGTGGATCCAACAAAGAACATGGGATGTGATCGAGGAGAGGAAAGTCATGAAAAAGAAACTCCTACAAGTGAAATCGGAAAGGCTGAAAGAGAGGTACCAACATAGCTACACAGAGTTAAATAAGAAAGTGAAGAGACTAGTAAAGAAAGATAAACGAGAAGCCATGGAACAGCTAGCGGCAGATGCGGAGGAGGCAGCAGCAAGAGGAGAACAGGGTAAGCTCCACAAGATCACTAAGCGCATTTGTGGCAAGTACGGTGGAAGACCAAGTGTTCCAATCAAAGACAAGAATGGGAAACTACTGACTACAGAACGAGAACAGGATACACGCTGGACAGAGCACTTTCAGGAATTACTAAACCGGCCACCACCTGAAGATAGAATAATAATACAAGATGCTGCTGAAGACCTTGACATCAACATAGATCCACCAAAGAAAGAAGAGATAGTGGCAGCAATAAAGAGCCTAAAAAACAGCAAAGCCCCAGGAAAAGACAACTTGACTGCAGAACTGTTCAAAGCAGATCCGGATCAGTCAGCCACCATCCTTCAGCCACTGTTCACAGCTATCTGGGAAGCAGAAGCAGTACCAAAGAGCTGGAATGAAGGCAGAATAGTGAAAATACCCAAGAAAGGAGCACTCAGTGATTGCAACAACTGGCGTGGTATCACTCTCCTTTCTATACCCAGCAAAATCCTTGCCAAGATCATTGTGCAACGTATGTCAGATGCTGTGGACAAGACACTGAGAAAGGAACAGGCCGGATTCCGAAAGGGGAAAGGATGCATTGACCAGATCTTCACACTCCGAAACATCATAGAACAGTGTTCAGAATGGCAAAGGCAGCTCTATGTGAACTTCGTTGACTTCGAAAAGGCCTTCGACAGCATCCACAGAGAGAGTATATGGCGCATTCTTCGGCACTATGGGATTCCCAGCAAGCTTGTTGAACTCATCAAAAGCTTTTACAAGAACTTCAGTTGCAGTGTCGGAAACAGTGATGCATCCTTTGAAGTGAAAACTGGTGTACGGCAAGGATGTGTGATGTCAACAATTTTGTTTAACCTCGTAATCGACTGGATTATGCGGAAAACTACAGAGGATGCACCAAGAGGCATCAGATGGACACTCTTCGACAACCTAGAGGATTTGGACTTTGCAGATGACCTTGCGCTATTGTCACATAGTCACCAACACATGCAAGATAAGACGCAGAGACTACATAATTTTGGATGCAAAGTAGGCCTTCGGATTAGCCAGAAGAAGACAGAGATTATGACCCTAAATGTAGACACTCCAGCACCAGTGCAAGTAGATGACAAGAACCTCACCACGACAGACAAATTTAAATACCTTGGTAGCATTATCAGACCAGAGGGTGGCACAAAGGAGGACATCCAAAGTAGGCTGGGAAATGCAAGGGCTGTCTTTCAAAGTATGAGCAACATCTGGAAATCGACACAATACGGCATCAACACCAAGATCAGACTGTACCAAAGCTGTGTCCTATCCACACTCCTGTATGGATCAGAGTGTTGGCGAATGACAGAAGGTGACCTCGCCAAGTTGTCTTCCTTCCACACCACATGTCTTCGTAGGATTCTCCGCATCTTTTGGCCAAACAAGATTTCTAATCAGGAACTACTAAGGCGATGCAAGCAAGAAGAAATAGCCAACATCATCACGAAGAGACGATGGAGATGGCTTGGACACGTGCTGCGAAAGGAAGCAAATTCTATAACCAAAACAGCACTTCAGTGGACACCGGAGGGACGGCGCAAGCGAGGCAGACCCAAGGCAACCTGGCGGAGAACAATCGAGGCAGAGATGAAATCCTTCAATCACTCATGGGGAACTCTCGCAAAGATGGCCCAGGACAGACAGGGCTGGAGATCCTTTGTTGCTGCCCTAAGCACCAGTGGGTGCAACAGGAAATAGTAGTAGTAGTAGATCGTGCATTCTGTGGCTGTGACGGGTAAGGAGGTTTGCGACCGAAAATTTGTTATTAAAATTTTCACACTTAGGAATTGAATTTGGTTCTAATATTTTGTGAGGGGATGGAGAAGGGTCTGAACAATAGATTTTCGCGAAAAAACGATTTTCGCCAAAAATCGACTTTGTGAGGTTTTATCATGCGGGCGACGATATATGTGTTATATAGAAGGGAGATCCTCCGTTCTTTAATGACAAACACAGGAGCGCCAGGTCTTGGTGATACAGGTCACTTTTTGTCTTTCAATTTCCTGTAGAACCTCCTTGATTGTAAACAAAATGTCGCTGAAAATGGTTATAGGTTGTGGGCCGGAACCTTTAATACATTTAATTTTACATGATAAGCCGTTGCTGAACAATGAACACAACTCAGAATTTTCTCTATTTGGTTTTGTAATTAGTCTACATGTCCCCAACAACTTTGTTCTGGTTGATAATATAGAACAGTTGGTCTGGCTTTTTGTAAATATAAATCAGTGGTTGGTTCTTGAGGGGATGTGCAGCAGTGAAAACATCACCATTTCGGCAAAAAATATTGAATTTGTATTTTTGGTACTTCTCAGTTAATTACCCATATTTCTGTCACCTCTGAAAGGTTCATTTCGAATAAATAACAATAAATTGTTCAGAATGGCAATTGTAATGTTATACCATAGCGGCAGATAATGTTGATGTGAAGGAAATCGGCGTTTTCTTACCTGTTCAAATTATTTCATGAAAAAATTCATTTCTCTAAAGTTCTTGACAGATCATGATGCAACTTGGTAGGTTGTTTTTTTTCCCTTCAATTTTTGCTAATACTTTAGTGCTTGGAGATTTTTGAAAATTGGCTAGAATTTTTTTTTCATCAGAGGTGTATAAAATATAAGGCTTTGTTTATGGTAATGTGCAGTTTTGAAAATTTATGTGCAATGCAGTTTTCAGTGCATGGGCAATGACGAAATGGTTAAAATAGATCTAAGAATGTATAAGGGCAATTTCATCACATCTCAACAGTAGGAAGCACAGATATGCATATTTAAAAGTGTGTAAGAAAGCAGTATGACTGGTGAAATAATTGGTTACAATGGCAATAGTTTGGAGTTAGGACCAAATTTAACCCCAGGCTTGTTTCTCCCACCTGTATAATATTAAAATATAGAATACATGAGAAAAGAGATCAAGTTGACATTAGTTATCACTGCAGCACATCCCATTGACCTTTTGAAACTTGTTTTCTTCCCCCATTCATATCTCTTGACTGTATTTTCCCCCTGAATAAATCAGGTCGATGGAATTAGGCGATAGAGATGGAGTTGATTGCCAGCAGAAATTATTATGCTCATTCTGGAATGAGAAAAGTCAAAGCAAATCTGCAATTTGAAGTACACAGTGTGCATTAGTATTTGTGCACCCCGTTCCCGGCCAGGGGGGGGGGGGGGGAACAATTAATAATGAACACTGCATGTACTGTCAGTGCTTGTTGTCACAATGTTTAATGTTTCTATGATCATGCATGGCATGCACATAGGTAGACAATGTTATTCAGGTTGGCTGACCTCTGCTCAGGTGAGGATAAATTTCTCAAATCTTTGTTCCATGATATTAGTTTATTTTAGAAATAAATTGATAAAAAATGTTTCTGAAACTTCTATTCAATAGAGGCTTCTTATTTCAGCTTTCCAAGGCATGGATTACTTTGATATTTCACATGTATGTGCATTTCTGTAAAGGGTTGATTTGTTTCAGAATAGGCGGCTCTCAAAGGTTTTCAGTTAGAGTTTCGTTGATTTTAACATTTATGGCGGATGAGATCAATGTTTCTGAATGCAGCTGCTTAGAAAGCATATCATCCCTGTAGAAAGTGACAAATTTAGCTTCTTTACATGAGATATGTAATTTTGAGAGGAAATGTGAAAAACAGAAGAAAAAAAAAAGACACTATTTAGTGTATCTTTCAAAGCCAGTAAATCTCCTCTTTTTTCTGCAATTTTTGTCCATAGCTGCCTGGCCCCCTCAGTCCTTTTTGGTTGACAATCCAGAATTGAGAAAAAAAAAAGAAAAGCTTTACTACTCATTTGAAAGCTTATAATTCCTCTTTTTTTTCTGCTACTTTCTCTATTGCAGCCTGGCTCCCGCCAGTCCTTTCAGTTGACAACCCAGGTGTAACGGAAGGAGGAGACATCACATTCACCTGTGGTGATGTCCCATCCAAAATTCCTGATCATTATGTCTTTTGGCACAGAAATGGAAGGCAGTTGATTTATACTGGGCCTTCTCTGAAGCTTCACTCCATCAGCAGTGAGGATGATGGCTACTATTATTGTTCCTATATCAACAGAACTGATGATAATGATGACGAATCTAATTACTACACCATTGAGCGGCCCTCCAATATCTTTACATTGACGAGTAAGTTAATTCCCCATCAGTCGTATTGTTTTGTCCAGTTCAATTCAGTGGCCATTGGTTGCATCATGAAACCGCACAAGTGTATTCATGCAACTGCAGATGACGTCTCTTATTTTTCCAAATATTCTATGAATCTTTTAACTTCTAGACAGAGTTTTCATTTTTTTGTATTTGCAAAATGGGGTATAACAGACTATTTCAAATATTCATAATTAAAAATGTATTTAAGATAAGGAATACATTTCGAATAAACCAGATTTGTTTCCCCTTTATCTGTAAAATTGGGTCCTTTTCACTTATGGAGAGACATGATAGAGCCAGTGAAATAATTATGCATAAAAATACAACAGTTGAAGGGAGCTTACTGTACATTTTGCTTTGACCTCTTCACTGCCTATATTTAGTACCTCCATGTGCCAAGGGAAACAAAATACAATCCAGATGGGGGGGGGGGGGGAGTGGGGATAAGTTTTTATTTGATTTTGCCCTGGCAGCAGCCTGTTAGGCCTGCTCTTCTCAATTTCCAACTGCCACAGTATCTTTAATGTATGCAACATGCACACTGGTCCTCCCTAGTTTTTGTCCTTATCTGAGAAGACTAGGTGCTCAATCCTACCTACCATAGGATCAAGGACAGGAAAATATGAAAAAAAGCCCAAAATCCCAACATGCCTGCACTGAACAGGATTCGAACTACTACCTTCAGCATCTTGCCTCCAGACCAATGTTTCCCATGGGAGAAATGCCATGAAATTTTACATGGAGGTGCTTCAAAATATTATTCCTTCTATTGTTATTGTAATAATTGCAATATGAATCTCAGAGCTGGTAATGAGAAACTACTTACGCTGATTACTATTGTCTTTTGATTGTGACTCTGTCTGTGTAGTATGTCAAGTTGCGTTGGTTTTTTCCCTATACTTTAAATTCCCTGTTGAGCACAAAATATTTTTTTGATACATAGTCTTTTCATATACTTGGCGATTGTCTTCTTTCAACTGTAGTGCTGAAGCCCTTACAACCCCTACTGGTGTTTGACATGGAAGTAGAAGGAAATGGCAAAGGTGGAGATTATGGAGAAGTCCACTACACCTTTGGAACTGGGGAAAACATACCTTTGAGGTCAGTAAATTTTCAGTTCAGCGACATAATCTCATTTTCTTCTCTCTCAAGTACACTTGCCTTTCTTCATTCTTTATCTTCCAAGAGTAGTGGGGGGTGCTAGGACAGTGAGCGGAGCACCAGTATTTTTAGGCTTGGGGATCTTGTGCAAGGTCCTGCATTCTGCAAAATATAGTTTTAATTTAAATCTATTATTTTTTATGTAAACACCATGAAAAGTTGTGGCATCTGTTTTTGCACTGTCAAATTTATTTAAATATAATGCCTGGAAGGTTTACTCAGTAGAATTAGTCTAATTCATGAAGTGTCCGTTGTACATGATAAAGTCCTATGGGATAGATATCTTAAAGACTTGGCAGCTTGTGTGGAACCAGATCATGAAATTTTTGTTTTACATGTCTAAAGTCTTGGAAGTTTGATTTTCTGAAAAGATGGTAGCTTAGAATTAGTTCATGAGGTGTTTGAGTTACTTGACTGAAGTCTTCATCCAGCCAGCATCCCTATGTCAGTCTGAAGTAGATTTGTATATGATTTCTGTAGAACTAATAGAATTATCTTAAGTGTGGATTTCCTAGATCAAACAGCATGATGTTGTAACCAGTGGATCCACGTCAGAATTATGTCAATCCTCTAAGCAAACTTGAGGTCAATCCTATGTAGTTGCACTGATGGAGGGTGGCTGGGAGGTATTGATTTCATGATGAGGCGGTAGCATTTACACAACTAGTTATGAAATGTTTGTTTTACATGATAAAGTTCTCAGAGATTATTTCCTGAAGGGATGGTATCATGTGTTGAATTAGTTCATTAAGTGTTTGTTTTTAACATATTTAAACACAAGAGATCGATTTCCTGGAGTAGTGGTAGCACATGTAGAAGTAGTTCTTTGTGTTTCTTTTGTAAGATGTTTTAAACTCATAAGAGATTGATGTCCTGAAGTGGTGGTAGCTTGTGTACAATTAGTTTGTTATACATACATAATTTAAGTCTCCTAGGAGCAAACAATGCAGCATGACAGGAATGAGTGTATGTGAGCAGATGAGGACACTGAGGTGCCCCCCATAACCAGAATGGCGGAGGCAGGATGCCAAAGGAGTGAGGGAAGAATATGCGACAAGGCCAGACAAACCAGACAAATATGAAACCAGCTGGCCACTGGGACAGTAGAATAACCCTCAAATGGATATTGGAGTGGGTAGAGGAGCACTTATGCTTCAATTCCTGTTTCAGATGTTACTCACAGGTTCCAAGGTATGGATCTCACAGCGGAAGGGTGCCCAAAACTGATGTCAATGAATACAGACTCTTGAAGGATGGGCAGCCAGCAGAAAATAACAATCCCTCTGGTCACTTCATCATCACAGGTTTGCCACCTGGTCTGTACAATTATACATGCCAGGCCACCAATCGAATAGGGGACTCGCCACTCAGCTATGATCTATTAGTCAGTGTGACAGGTGAGCAGTATTGTGTGAGCTGTAATCCTTTTTGTTGCCATTTTATGGCTGTTGAAATCAGTGTAGCCACAGAACTTCCCTTGAATGATGGGTGGATAATACTTCTATTAAGTCTGTAAGCGAGTAGCAAAACTTGCAGTGAGATCCCGAGACAACCACAAAACTCAAAAACATGTCGTTTTCACCTAAGTCTCACAAAAATGAAGATAAGATAAGATAAGATAAATTTTATTCGTCCTTGTACAAGGAAATTTGTTTTGATCATTGAATACATAACAATACAGTTACAGAAGCAGAAAGTATGATACATAGCGCGCACACACACATATATACACACACACTGATAAATTAACTAAATTAACAAAATTAACAGTGCACACAATATGCTTCCCTAACTAAAACACATTGACCTGACACGCAGGACATAATTCAACTGTGCACAGATTACGATCAAGATAACGACATTATTGTAACATCCTAGTTGATGATGGAATAAACGATTTAAAGTAGCGCTCAGTTTTAGTTTTCTTTGACAACAGCCTTAAACTTCTTACAGATCTTATATATTCCTTGTTCAGGGGATGTTGGGGGTCATTTATAATGATATTAGCTTTTTTAATACAAGCACCAGTGTACAGCTCATCAAAATATGGCAGGTCACAGAAAGAAATTTTGGATGCTTTTTTAATTAAATTATTGATCTTATTTTTATCTTTTTGTAAGATGTTTCCTCCCCAACAGACAACTCCATACATCAAAACGCTCTGAATAGCCATGGTGTAAAATATTTTCAGAATGCTTTTGCTAACTTTTAAAAAGCGGAGCTTTCTGAGGAAATACATGCGCTGGTTGGCTTTCTTGTATACATATGTTACATGCGCATGCCAGTTAAGCAATGAATCAATAGTAATGCCAAGATATTTGGCCTCTGTGACAATTTCAACCTCTTCATTGTTGATAGTAAGAGGGCAAACAGGATCGTTGTTATTTTTCCTAAAGTCAAAAACAAGCTCTTTTGATGCAATAATGAATTTGTGAGTATATATATTTGTATTATGCTCAGCAAGGACAATTTTTGTAGTTGAGCCCTATCTTTTCCACGTCAAATTGTGTAGTCTAATACTCCTAGCATTTTTTGTCCATGTTTTATAAAAACGTTTCTTCTTTATGTGTCTAGTGGTTCAAGAGTTTGCAAGGGTCTCTTGTGAGGGTTGTTGATCAGTGAAATATAAATGCACACTTTCAAATATTCGAAATGTGTATTTAACATGAGAAAAAGTAATGTGAAGCAACCCATAAGTATTGCTGATTTTATTTTTGTTTTAAGGGGCCAGGGAATGTGGAAACACCAGTTGTTCTCCATTTGCTTCTGCATTCTCCTGCAATTTTTCAGGGGGGGGGGGTGGGGTGTGCGCGATAGGGGTCCTGTGCCACTGAAAGACTGACATCTGCTGTACTTCATTTGTTCAGCTGTTATTAGCTTCAATCATTTACCTTTATGTCATCTGCTGGTTTTTCAACAGACAAACCGAGCATGACAGCCTCTCCGGCCTCTCCTACACTGGGCAACACCCTCACTCTCACCTGCAACACAGGGCTAACATCAGATGGCTTTGATGTCATTTGGAAGAAGAATGGCAAAATCCTACCTGAGAAATCCAATGTTCTTCAACTGGACAACCTCAGTGAATACGATGAAGGAGATTATGTCTGCCGCCAAAAAAATGCATCAGTTTATCTGGCCAACAGTGAAAGCTATATACTTGTCTGTAAGTTATTGCAGGAATACAAAATACATCATATGAAGGAATTGGTCACTTCATATAAATGTCGCTGGACCAATTATATTTACAAATAGGTGTATTATTCGACTGCAGATGAAAACTGTTTATTTTTTGCTAAATATTTCATGAATTCCTTAACTCTTTCACATCATCCCGCACCTTTTGGGTGGGAGCTGTTTTACAACCCATCGATACACTGGTCACCAATGAGGTGCGGCTGCTTGCACAACTATTCACAGTATCCACACCACAGGGATAACCTGCGGTTTCTTGGCATTTACTGTTTTTGTTATGTATCTTTAAACACACGGCTGTCATTATTCTTCTCTGAATAAGCTTTCCAATGATACCAGATATACTCTAGCTTAATCAGAAAATTTTACTGTGTATATGAATTTTCAAAAACACCATCCAAAATAGTGGGTACACAGGTAACAGCCAATGTAAAGAAGGAACATATAGTGGGCATGCAAGAACCGTGATCACCACGATATGAAAAGGTTAAGCGATTTAATATTTGTCAGTAGCTTAAGAAGGAGTAGATTATTTCAAATGTTTATTTATGTAACCAAAAATATATAAGAATACTTTTCACGTAAAACAGAAAATAAATTGCTAGTTCCATTCTTGTAGAACTAGGTCCTTCACACTTTAGGGATTTCATGACCAGAAATTTATAGTTTATTCAAGATTGGTCATGAAAAACTATTTTAGAAATTATTAATTCAGTGTGGTGGTGTTGATATTCTCGCATTGTAATGAAAAAATAATGATGCTTTTATAAATAAATACAATTAGTTACAAATGATTATGAAAGCAGTAGGCAGAAATTTTGCCACATTTTTGGTGCCATTATCATGGATGCCTTGTGAAAATATCTGCATCAAGGTTCCAAGTTTCACAGTAAAAAGAAAAATCAAATACTTTATTGGATCTTATTGTCTATGAATATAAGGTGGAGAAAGAGGAAGTATAGTGGTGAAGGAGGAGAAGAATGAGAGACAAGAGGACCACAATGTTTGAGGAAGGAAAAAGATGGGGAAAGATTAGAAGATGGAGAAGAAGAGGGGCTAGAAGAACAGTGACATGATATACTATAATTGTATGAGATCAAACATTTTGAGTATAATGCTGGACAAATCAATGGAATAAAATCAGTCATCTAAAATTTGTTGTTTGAAGAAGACATAACTCATGACTGACCAGTGATTGATAAATTCTTCCTGGACTAGGGGACCATGACATAGTCCAGATTGATTCAGAACTGAAACCCTTTAAGAAAAGACCTATTAGGCGACAGATTTACCTATGGAATCAGACAGACGAAAATAATTTGAAAAGGGAGGCAGCAACTTTTGGCAGTTTCTTCATGAAATACCACTCTTCAAAAACTGACGCAAACAAACTCTGGGACTGTATCAAGTTAAATCTGAACATGATCATGGAAAATGTCCCAACAAAAATGTCATCCACAAAAATTCACCAACCCTGGATAAATACTTTAACGAAAAGATTAGTTCGAAAAAAACATAAATGGTTAAAAAAAATGAAACAGTGCAACTCCGAACGAGTGAAAAACAAATATCTAGAAATTAAAAGATTGACCCAGAAAGAATGCTGGAAAGCTCATAATAATTATATCCATGAGATGATAAGTGATACATCTGATAACAGTAAAAAACTTTGGAGGTATGTGAAAAGTAAAAATAAAGAAAACTTAGGAGTAGCCGCACTGATCGATGAGAGAGGGCACCCACAGCAAGATGCCCAAAAAAGAGCCAATATCTTAAATACTCAATTTTGTAAGGTCTTTTCCGACCCAGGGGGTGTCTTCTCGGGAGAGCTGAGTGGTGCCAAACTGCCGGATATGGATGAAATATATGTCACAGAAAATGGAGTACTGAAACTTTTGGAAAACCTTAACGAAAATAAAGCTACAGGGCCTGATGGAATTCCCGCCAAATTACTGAAACTCTGTGCCAAGGAAATTGCCCCCGTTTACACTTTGTTATTTAGAGCTTCAATTGAACAAGGAAAAATACTGGAAGACTGGAAAAAAGCAAATGTAGTACCCATTTTTAAGAAAGGAAATAGAGCTAGTCCTGAAAATCATAGACCAGTCTCCCTGACATCAATATCCTGTAAACTGTTAGAGCATATCTTGCACACCAGCATCATGAAGCATCTCGAGAGACACTCGGTTTTAACACATGTACAGCATGGTTTTAGAAAATACAGGTCGTGTGAGTCCCAGCTGATCACAACTTGCAACGATTTTGTTAATGACTTGAATAATACCAGGCAGACGGACACCATTTTACTAGATTTCAGTAAGGCCTTCGATAAAGTGCACCATGCTAGCCTTTTGACTAAACTAAACCATTAGGGAGTTAGAAACAGTACTTTGAAGTGGATTAAGTCTTTTTTAGAAAACAGAACACAAATAGTAGTCGTTGACGGAAAGTCATCCAATCCTGCACCTGTTCTCTCGGGAGTACCTCAGGGTACTGTAATGGGCCCCTTGCTATTTTTAGTTTACATTAAACGATATGCCGAGTAAGATCTCTCCAGGCACTAAATTACGACTGTTCGCCGATGATAGCCTCCTCTATAGATCAATAAATTCAAAAGAAGATACGGAAATTTTACAGAAAGATTTGGACAGTCTATAAGAATGGGAGAGGGACTGGCGTATGGAATTCCACCCCAATAAATGCCAAGTCCTGAGAATTTCAAATAAACATCGCAACATCACCTCGGACTACTTTATACATGGCGAGAAATTGAGTGAAACAGATGAGGCTAAATATTTAGGAATTACATTAGACAGAAAACTTACATGGAACCAACATATTAATAGCACATGTAACAAAGCAAACAGTATACTAGCATTTCTGAAAAGGAACATCTCTAACTGTGATGGGAAAGTGATAGAAAAATGCTATAACACCTTCGTGAGGCCCTCCCTAGAGTATGGCTGCAGTGTCTGGGACCCCCATTGTCGAATAAATATAGACCAACTGGAAAGGGTCCAGAGGAGAGCTGCCCGCTTTGTGACGAATGACTATACTAGAAGTAGTAGTGTAAACAAAATGATGAGAGACCTTCAGTGGACCCCATTAGAAGAGAGGAGAGCAAAAAACAAAGTAAAAATATTTTATAAGGGCAGGGAAGGAAATATCCATATCCCACTGAACCACCCCACCATTAATACCAGAGGCAACAGAAGGAATAATATAAAATATAACATCCCAAGCTCACGGGTTAACAGCCATCTTTATTCTTTTTACCCTAGTGTCATCAGGATGTGGAACAACCTCCCGGCAGAAGTCCAAACACTACCGTCTGCAACGACTTTCGACAATGAATTAAAGAACATAATTATCCGTTGCAGCTACCATTGTAACTAAAGTGCGGGTTGTATTTCTGTGCACAATCTGGAAACCAAGAGATATTTATACCAGAGTTATTATATACAAAAGATTTTACACAACTAAGATATTTTTAAATGGTCTTAACATCTATGAAGGTTTTACCCTGCTTTTAGCCTCAGAGGAGCGACGTTGAGTCGCATATAGTAGTGCAGTTGGGGGAATCGTCTTGTAGACGTGCCAACTATGAAAGAAGAAGAAGCAGAAGAAAATGTTGGCTCTGATCAGATGATAGTACGGATGTCTGCTAGATCATTTTAGTTCTCCAGATATAAACAAAACTTTTATAACCAATGGAGCTATTATTTCAAAAGTAACCATGTATTATCATGTGCTGTGTGTATAAATACATATAGTTTGGTTTCACTGCCATCATCTGCATCATATCTGCTCAGAATTCCAAGAAATAGTCAGTTTCTTAACACTTTTACTTTATTGTTTCAGTCGGCACTAAGGCTGCCACTCCACAGATTTCTACTATTATGCCAACGGAAATTGAGGAAGGGATGCATGTGACTTTACATTGTCTGTCTACTAGTACAACATCTTCCATGGCTGTCTTCTACCGCAATGGCAATGCAGTGGCAACAGTGATGGACAAAGACTTGGATGATGCTGGTCAAATCTTATTTATCTTTACCATTTTCTCTGCTGACCAGACTGATGGTGGAGATTACACATGCGCAGTGGAGAACACTCTTGGCCAGTCGGACATGAGCCAGAGTTTGACTATTACCATTCTGGGTAAGTTTATGTGCCTGTTTTGTTTATGAATTTGCAGAGAGCTAACAAAGGCGAATCTCTCAGAGGAGATAGTTGAGACCTCGTCTCGGCACAGTAAAATTATTTGTCATTTATGTAACAAATCCCAGATTGGGAGAAGTACTTATATGACAGTAACAGTCACGAACAGACAAGTATAACAATTAACAAAACAATCAAACAGGCTCACACATTTATTATAACATTAATAATGTCAATTCAATAAGTACAACATCTCACTCTTGCCCTTAAGCATTCATTCCCCTCCTCGTTCCTCTCTAGGATAATCACTCCTTTACAATATTATCGTTGGCCTCAGCCTAACAATACGTCAAGGGCTGCACTGCCTTGTAGCACGACGTATCACTGCCCGTGCTCAACATCACATCAATATCTTAATCTCACATCAATATATATCTCAATACATTCCTGAATGCGGCCAGACTGCCACGAATAATGTGCCCTCACTGTCCTGCGGGTGGCCTCACTGCCCAACCCATGCACCTCACTTATGCTGGCCTGCGGGTGGCCTCACTGCCCAACCCATGCATCTCACTTATGCTGGCCTGTCCCCGGCACCTATAGAGAATAACATCACTATATACCTACTATCCACTTCACCACTCACTACAAACCATCAAGCGTACACATAACATTCCACAGTTCACCCACCATACAGCTGCACCTCTCTACTGTAGCACACCTCCACCGTATTACACAGTACTCCAGGAATCCACACTCCTAACGTACAGATCTCGCTCTAAGTTCACATCTATTAATACAGTAGCACATGACTTGCACACTCCTCGCATATAACTTATTTACATCATGGTCATCAGAAGAATATAGTACATCAATTATCAATCATAGTTCAACCTACCAGTCATCACTGGAAAAACACTAACACGAGTCTTCCGACTGCTCCCTTATGTTCGCCCTCTGGGCTCTCTCTTGCGTCCGTTCCTTTAGGACTCTCTGTGTGCAGTGACTTGTAAGTACACCGATCTCGCCTCGTCCAATCCCCAACTCACAACATTCCACGCTTTCCATTAATTGTCTGCCGTGAGTTAATCTTACTATACCCCCTTCTCCCCGTAATTATTGATCCTCGCTCACTCGCTCGCGACAATTTAAACCCTTTCTATGCTTCTTACGATGAAAAAAGAGTGACTGATTCTACATTGGAGGATGTATTTTAACTCTTGACTGTCATGTAATATTACTGTGTTTTTTTTTTTTTTTTTCTTTGCTCATTAAAGTTGCTCTCAAATTCTCATCTTCCCTTTACCAGGTGTGAAGAAAATCTTTTCATATAAATTCTTTTCAGACAACAGACTTTATCACAACAATTGTGAGCTTAAAGATGAAGAAATGAAAAAAATATAAATAACAAAAACTTTCTGGAGTTTGACATTTGAGAAAATGGCATTCAAAATAAAAAATAATGTCAAGAAAGTGGTCGTGAGTTTAACATTCTAGGAGCATAAATTGGGCCCCTTTCCCATTTTACTTGGGGGAATAAAATTGAATGTTTATAATTACAGGCCTGTAAAATTTCCGACTATAGATCTAGTCGGATTTCCGACTATTTTATCACGACCAAAAAAAAAGTCGCCTTTGATTTCCGACAATTTTTGTTTGAGCAAAAAATTCTGACCCGATCTTAGACAACGTTGTTTTTCTGATGCGGTACTAATAATAAACCGGCAAACGTCGTAAAGGTAAGGCGGCGAAAATGTACGAATGCTATTGACTACGACGGCCATGTTTCGATATGCGGTACATAATAATAAACAAGCGAATGTCGGAAAGGTAAAGCGGCAAAAATGTATGAATTCTATTGACTACAACGGCCATGTTTCAGAGCACTTTAACTTGTTTTGTAAATTAATTAAGAAAAAATAGTTGTAATATCTGTAAACTCTCTTTTATGCTGAAATATATGTAATGACATGCCCATGTATTCTTGCTGCGCTGCTATGGTACCGAAAAAATTTCATACCATTTTGTCACCAGCCACTTACAGGTCTGTAATTACTTGCATGGTGGATTTTATGGAAATGTTGTCCATATAAACTGTTATGGACAGATTACCAAGTTCAGTATGGACAAATATAATCAGTTTGGATCTAATTGGGACATAAATTTTGCTTATGTGTGTTCATTCATAGCTTCTACAGACTTGCAAAGGGGATGTACAATATTTACTTATGTGTGTTCATTCATAGCTTCTAAAATCTTGTAGAGGGGATGTGCAATATTTTTATTTACTTAGTTATGTTTAGTTTGCTTTTTCTTTGTGTGTGTGAGAATTTGATTAAAAATCAGCATGTTTTAATATTCTGATTTTGTTTCCCCCGTTTGGCACAGGTTCCCAGTTTTGTAACAAAAACTAGATAAGATGGCACAAACTTCTTCTGAAGGAATTGTATGTCATGGCAAACTATTTATTACAAAACATTTCCATTCAAAAGCTCCATAAAACTGAGAAAATGTCTGCTATTACTTTGGAACAGCTTTTTAGAATTAAAATAAAAACAACAAAATGGTGAAGTAGTACATAACAGCTGATTGAATGTTGACATGAATAACAGAACTGGAACTCGACAGTTTGAAACAAGAAGCTGATTTTCATAATGTGCCCTCCCTCAAAGTTTTAAACTTTGTCAGCCTTAATAAGTTTTGCCCACTCCTGCAATATCAATGGATCATTTTTAACCTGCGTTAATAGATGAACATTTGCAGAGCAGCAGATTTCACCTGCATCATTCTTTAAATTTGAGCACTAAGCTAAAACATCAACAGAAACGTATTCGTTCCCATTCTGCAGGTGGAAGCAAATGCTTTGCAGGCTTCTACAGGACTGACTCGGGCATCTGCAGTGCATGTGACTATGGCACATATCAGCCAGATGAAGATCAAACCTCATGCTTGATGTGTCCTGCAGGACTTTTCACCCTGGCCAGAGGCGCCACCGCTGAGTCACAGTGTGTTAGTAAGTGGGTTTGGGGGTTTTGTTTAGGAAGGATTGCTGCACTTGGCAATTATATTTTTTGAAATGTTTGTAAGTCCATACGGTACTATGTTCAGACACAATTGTCTGTTAATTAGTTCTTTAAATGATTTATGAATTTAAATGTGTAATTGAGGAGAACACTAGCTTTCATCATGCAAACTGATGACAAAGTCTTATATTTAGTTTTTCATACACACACAAAATATACATTTTAAGCTATTGTAACTTGTCTTCTTTCAAAAATTGAGATATTTGTTATGCCTGTAGCACTGGACAACTGACAGGTTGTGTTAGATGTTAACGGTTACATTCTGAAAAGTAAAGGCTCAGTATAACATTAAGTGTTGTAGATAATAAGTCTCATAAAGAATGAAATTCGTTTTTTGCTTTTCCTGGAAAACAGTTTAAAAACTTAGTCAGGATAGTTTACCATGCAGCCCTTCCTGAGATCCTTTGACTTCTCAGGGGCCTCAGCCTATAGCTGTTGGCCCTCACCATGCGGCCCTTTAAACACTACTAGTAATTTACATCACATTTAGATGGATTTGTGTGGTCTTAAAGTACTGTGTTAGTTTGCTTTTTTTTTTAATGTTTAATTCTCTAGGAAACAGACACACTGGCAATTCTAACTCTATCTTAGTAAATACAGCATTATGCATGGATAGCAAGGCTCAAGTTGTTTCCCATACTCTCATAGAAATTAATACTGCTTATAGTAAGCTGCATGGAAATTGTGCATCAGCACTGTGTGGACTTTAATAAGTGGTGGATCACACTGGGCTGGGTGAAACATGGTACTGAGGGGAGATAAAAAAAAAAAGGATGTGTTTATGCAGCAAGTTTAAGAGTGAACAATTAAAGGAAGACCAGACATATAAGGACCATGATGAACTCCGTCATTTTGGGGGATGGGAGATTATTTTGCCCCACTGCATTTGTTCAGTACTGTACACTGGATGTTTTCACATATTTTGTTTTTTCCTTATTTCAGCAATAACTTCCATCATTGTTACTGCTGAATTAAACCGATATTATACTCCTCTCAGGACACCAAGTTGGAATGGCAGGAGGCTTATCAACAGGTGTTCATTTCGTGCTGCCGATCATATCACTGGCTTCTTCTTGGAAAATTTTAGGTTATGTGCCATAAGGGGCGATGAGCTTTCATCTTCACCAGTTTTCTTTATTTCCATTTCTTTTGGCATCCCAAATTGTTAGCTGCAGAATTAAAACAGTCACACTTCTTTTGCTATTTTCCACAGCTGTTCCTGATGCCAGGAAAATCTATCTGAGAATAACAGTAGATATGACTTACGATGCAAACCTTGCTAGTGATGTTTCAGCTGCTATTAGAGACACTGTAAGTATCCTTTTTCTTTTTTGATATTTTAAACCAGGCAAATGCAACTTTCATATTCTAAGGGCCAGACCTGAAAAAATGTGAGGATGGAGAGAGTTGGATACTCTCACTTCATATTCTGACCCCTTCTATAATTGGCATACTGTTTATTTGGATGTTGACCTATTGAGGAAAAATGTCTTGTTTGATTTGGAAGCAATGGGAATGTGGGATATTTATTTTGTTATAACTCAGTCAAAAAGGGCAAAAAGAAAAAGTTGTAGGCAGCAAAGCCTTGCATAGGAACTGATACAATAAACCGCAAAGGAAACGGAAAGCGAAATTGAGCTTTCTGTTATAGGCCTTCTTCAGGCAAAGAAAAAACCAAAGTGATTTTTTTGGTTTTTGTTTGTTTTTTGTAAGGAGAATGTAAGTACATAGATAAACATGCTTATGCAGCACTGACGGAAAGAGTAAAGTAATTATGTAAATTAATAAAATAATACAGTGTTAATTTGAAGAGTAGCGGAATTCTGTTAATTTTTAAATAAACTGTTCAGTGTTTGTGGCCATCTGATCGAAGTAATTATGCATATAATCTAAGGCAACATCATGGCAAATATGAAGTAATTATGTATTTCGTTTAAGGTAACATTAAAGATGGTAATGAAGTAATTATGTAAACAATTTATGGCAAAATTAATGGCAAGAGTAAAGTAATTATGTTTACAATTCAAGGTAACACTAATGGCCGGAGTGAAATATATACAATTAAATAAGTAACTAATACAGTGTTAAAGGCAAAGCGACATAATTACGTAAATAAACAAGTGAATGGAGAATTACCTGTAGTTGATGTGGGATGAAAAGAATAAAATTGCCATTTATCATAATTTGACTGAGATTTTAATTCCTTACTGATTATTCATGAACTTTCTTCTATTGATTTCTTCCACCAGCTGGCCAGCAACTTTAGGCTTCTCCCTAACTATGCTGGCATCCTGACACCCAGTGTTATGTAAGTTCCTTTGTCATTGCTATGTTTCCATCTTGTCCTCTGTTTTTGTATGTCTCCTTCTTTCAGTCTTGCATTTGGGTCACCCAAACTCATGTGTATAAATATTATGTCTCTTTCTTTCAGTCTTGCATTTTGGTCACCCAAACTCATATGTCCCTAGTCTCTCCTTTTCTATCCCCTCCCCCCGCCCCCCCCCCCCCCCCCCCCCGTTAAGTAATTTTCAAGCCATACAGTGAAAAGTACAGTCTCCCATCATGTAGTGACGGGCTTACTGAAGGCAGCCAAAGAAAGTTCATTGTTTTATACCATCATACAACATTTTTAAAAGATTGCTTAAAACTTTAACGAACACAGTAGTTTGATACAAAAGCAATTGGGTTGTAATATCTGAGACCTAAGAAAATTGATTTTATAACTTTTACAAGTGTTATTGGGGCTGTAGCATTGTGTGAAAAAAGAAGCAAAACTGCACCACAATGAAATAATCCGCCACAATTTTTTTTTTTATTGTAATAAAATTATTATTACTTTTCTTGTTAGAATTTTCTTCTCATGAGAAATGCATATAACCCTTTGTTTTTGGTATATAAGTTTTTAAAATTTATATTCCGTTTGATCCTTTGCAATTTAATTACTTCTTTGTGAGGAATAGAGTAACAAATCACAGCCTCTGTGCCCCTGTTGCTGCAGATTATCAATTGTAAATGCACTAGCCAATCCTCCACTATTGATATTGACAACAATTAGTTCAACACAACAGTGACCAGATCTATGGTTTGTCACTCATATAGGTTTTTTGGTCAGGGCTTTCTTTTGCCAAGTGTTCCTTTAGCTGTTTTTTGCTGCTGTTTTTGCTAACTCCCTCCTCCTCTTTTTTTTATTTTCACTAGGAATGGAGCATCAGGATCAAATGAGTAAGTTTTTCATTTTTTTCTGTTTTGAACAGTAGCTTATTTTCTGACATTGTGGAAAGGAAGATTGATTGTAGCATTTTGGGTTAATGTGAGATCTTGATCACTGGCACTTTCATGAAACCACACAAGTGCTGAGGATGTAATTTTGCAGAAAAAGAAAAGTACTGTTGTTTTAGTTGAAGTGAATTTTTTTTTTTTTACATCTTTAATACATTTTTCATTGTAAATAAGCAATTCCCCTTTAATCAGTAGCAAGGAATGAAGTCAAGGAGTTCATAGAATATTTGGTGAAAAAGAATTGTCATCATTTGTGTGACTATATTTGTGCAGCTTCATGACAGGGCCTTTATGTGTCACCAAACTTCATTGAGAGGCTCATATTATATAGCTGGTCCATCTATTTGAATTACACCTTTTGGATGCCTTTCATTGTCAGTCTTTGGCTATGCCAAGATTCAATCTATGTAATGATATTTCCTGCAGGGTTCGGGGTTATCCTTTCTTACTTTTAAATATTTACTTTGATATATGCTTGCCAAAATTTGGTGAATCAATGAATGTCAAAAGTGAAAGATGAAGATTATCTGAAAATGAATTTTGTGTAGTGTCCAAAGCTTCTATGAATTAAGACTGATATTTTGAAGATGATATCAATAAAAGTTTAAAAATTTTGAAGGAGTAGAAAAAAAAAAAAAACATACTGCGGTGTTGCAGTTTCTTTTTCATAATGAAAGGAAAGGAAATCTAAAGAGGGATGACTTTTTCTTTATATTTGGTCACTGTGCTGATGTAATTGTCTGTGTCACAGGCCAAAATTGGCCTGCCTTTCATGTCTTTCTTAAGGTCAAGCCCAACATGGTCATTCAAACAAATACACACCTGCATTAATCTATACACACTGCCTCATTTGATACATGGAATAATAGTCTTAACAAATGACACCATAAGATAGGCATTTGCCTTGAGAAGCAGTTTGATTCACTTGTCAGAAACTACGGAAAATGGGACTGGCCATTACTTTAGCACACTGATGATGTGTTTTACGTCATTTGCCAAGAGTCACGAGCTGAGTTAAGGTCTTTGGGATATAACGACTGCATGAGAGGCAGCTAACTCATACTTGGACTCAAACACACAAGAAATTATTAATAACAAATGTATACGTTTGTCAGGCCGGCCGGGCCGTAATATTATTACATAAAATATATATATACGAAACAAATCACAATAGAGGTATGTTCAAAGCAAAAAGTCCAATTACTAACTTGTTCTAATCTCTCTAATCTACTGCAATCAATATTACAATGGTATATTATTATAAGAACACTGTGAATGCTGGGATGGCCCAGTACATTTTCAAAACCTACAGAAGCACAATTTGGCTTGCAGGTATTTAAGCAGGTTGTATAAATACATATATGCAATCACTCAAACAATATTCATTTCACTATCAACGTGCAATAATTTTTCACTTGTATGGAGATTGTTTTACAATAAGGGATGCTCGTTCGTCGAGTCCAAGCTGTGGTTTTCTCTCTATCTCAATTCCTATGAGTGAATAACATAAGTTACCATTATTCACACCTACTAACTCGTAGGCGTGAAAATCAGGACATCGCAGTGTGGACTCTTTAGGTCAGTCCACCCAGACCTTCTTTCTAGAGCTCTCTTTCTCTGTCACTAGTATCAGCTCTCTCACTATGTCAGTCCGATGACAAGGACTGCCCGCCTTCGTGCCGCTCAGTTCAGGTACTGGCTAACCGGAGGTGCGTCACCTGAACGATGCTTGGCTTCTCGTCTGCACTCAATGAATTTCAATGCTACATGAGCTTTAATACTGTCTTGATACCGAGCGGGGTTGCTCCGCTGCTAAAATCAGTTCGGCAATCCCATTGGCCGAAACCTCCAACCTGGTGTATTAATCTCTGCACCATCACTAATCAGTTAACGTGCAAAACATGTCTAGACATACCTAGCAATGTCAGCAATCCCCACCTTATCTCCCCCCCACTCCATTACTTCTTATCACGAGCATCAAAACCCAAAGCGTGAATCTAATATTTTAACTTTGTAATTTCCCACTCATAAACAATAATTTGCGGGGACCATTCAAGGCCACCAGCCAGTTTCTCATGGCCCTGACAAGTAAACAACTCACGGCCTTGCGTGACATTTCATTTTATCGACTCTTGACACCGAGGTATTCAAATAATAAGTGCCATAAGATTATTCTTGTTGTTGTCTTGTGCCTTTGTAGTTTTGACTTCTCTTTTATATATTTTGACCACAGAGTTGTAGTGATTGTACCTTTGGTCTACACATCCGATGTGAGCTTAGACATGTACAATTTCCTTGGATTTGAGATCTACTCCAGGTTTTACACCACTCGCTCAAACATTATGGTAGCAGGATCTTCCTACAATATCAAAACACTTAACATGTTTGTGAATGAAGATGATGCCATGAGCAATTCTAATGTTGTTGGTGAGTAACTATTATAAAAACCAGAGAAAAACAGTGGAGTTGCAGCAAGGCTTGAAGCAAAGTCAAAATGTGGCAAAAAGAACAAGTTTTATATAGCAAAGCCTTGCGTAAGAAATAAGACCGAAATGATACAATTTTCCTGAAGAAAGAAACATAGACACACACAAACACACAAGGAGGGAGAGAGAGACAAACGCATACTTACATGACAAGACCCTGGAATATTGACCGAGAATATTTTTATAAGATAAGATAAGATAAGATAAGAATCACTTTATTATCCCATAAGGGAAATTCGTTTTCACAGAGTGTTTAACAGCACACACGTGGTACATACATCTCACGTATCATTATAAATAAACAAACTCAATAAGTCAATAACAGACACACATGGCGTGACATGGAAAGAACCTTAATGAAATGTGGCACACATCTATCTGTAAGATGACTTGCTGAGGCGAATTGCTGAAGGCAAGAATGATCTTCTGTATCTTTCCCTGTTTGCTTTCATGTGTATTATTCTGTTGCTCTTGGATGATCTAGAAACCTGATGAAACAGGGGATGGTGGCTGTCATTTAAGATGGACATGAATTTCTTCACACAAGCATTTGAGTATAGATGATTAAAACTGAAAAATGCCGTGTCTGTCATGTTGCATACTTTCTTGATGATTGTGTTGTTAAGTTTATGCTACAAATCTGGCTATTTCTGTAATATAGGCATCTTCATCGACTGAGTTCTCGATAAGACCTTGGATGGTAGTGTCATCTGCAAATTTGATTATATGAACATTGTCAGACTCACTTCTACATTGACTGGTATAAATGGTGAAGAGGACAGGAGATAAAACGCAGCCTTGTGGCGCTCCTGTGTTCGTATAGAGAGTTGATGACGTAAAAATACTCTGTCCAACATTCAAACTTATAGTTTGAAACACAACCTAATTAAAAGAGATTTTCATTTTTTTTTAAAACTTTTTGTTTGGTTTGCTTATCCTTGAAAATTTCATGATTTCACCCCTTGAGCTGATTCTAAAGTTGAAAGCCTTTGTGGTAAGATAATGTTTTGTGTCTGTGAAAGATGTAGAATGAGGTTTTCTTTTGTTTCCACCAAATGTTGTATGTTCCAGTGTTGTGGATATAATGACAGAAGTTTTCTGTATTGATTGAACGAGATTACTATTGAATGAATGAGATTATCTTATATCAGCCAAAGTTAGACTTAGGCCATTTGTTTTTCTTGAGGTCAAGCCCAAGGCTGTCATGACAATAAAAAACATTAATTGTCAATCTCTTTCCTAAACCATATCTCCATTGTCCTGGAGAATGCAAACCGGAGTTCCCATTTTCTGAGCACAGACTGTTTGTGGGCACCAAACCGTGATTACTGCTGGTCACATCTTGTTCCATACTGTGCACTGGTGTTATTGCTGGTGAATAAGACGTGAAGCGTAATATAAAAGTGCCCCATTTGTCTAGTTCTAGTTTACAGTACTTGAATTTTTTTATTTTTACTGCATCTTTAACTGATGCTAAGTTTAGTGTTTGAAATGAAAATTACAACAGAAATGAGGCCTATAAAAAAATGGCTGATGATTTAGGACACCCACCCACCCACCCCTCTCAAATTTGAAAGTTTTTTTACTTTTTTTTTTGTGTGTGATGGAAACAAGACAACCTCATTCTCATTATGATAACATATATACATAAGAAAATATCTTACTACCGAATGTAGTGAAATACAAAAAACTTATTGTGACCAACCATCTCATTTGGGTAGTTTTTTTCCACATTAAGTCCCTGCATAAAGTTGACCTTCCTAGACATGACGGTAATGACAGAAACCATTGCAACAATTCTTAAGAATTTGGAGGCAGTCCTGGTTTTACTTTCTGTTTCTTTCTTCAGATTTCAATGAATGTTCAGCCAGACTGACAGTTTGTTCAGCCTTGTCGACATGTACCAACTTAGTGGGTAGCATAGGTAGTTTTACCTGTGACTGTGTGCAGGGATATCAGCGGCTTTCCCAAACAGCAGAGTGCACAGGTAAGACGCACAAACACCAAGAGAGGCCAAACCTGAGGAGATAAAGAGAAAATGTTAAGAGGAGAGACTTACAGAAAGAGCAAGACGAAGCTTTATCCCAAATGCTACAATTTCTGATAACCGGAAGAAACAGGAGAGATTGAGAGAAAGTGAGAGAGACAGAGAGAAAAAAGACATATGAGATAGTAAGAGAGAGACAGCTTTACCCAAATGTTATAATTTAAATATGACCCAGCTTCTCCAACTGGTGTGGAGGTTGCAGGGGCTGAGGGAACTGGTTATGAAAATGGCATTTTTATTGGCCAAGAATGATGTCAGTCCAGACTGAAATTTGGCTTAATTATAATTTTTCATTATCAATACCACTGAAGGAAGACTGTGTGCAAAATTGCTGTGGAACTGCACTAGGCCAGTCAAAGATAAGGGTATGATGTCACACCTATTCTCAGAAAGCACATTATTCCTCCATTAAATAAAAATACCACTACAAACCATTAGGTCCAAGGCAGATAAATGTCATAATTATTAAAATCATAGTGTGTAGTGAATAAAGATCTTAGCGTTTGGCAGTTGCACTGTTATATCATGAACTGCAGTTCAATGGAACCATTTTGCCTGTGATGCATTGCTGTTTCCTCTAAGTCCCTCACACATGCACACAGTAGGAAAATGAACCAGAATTGGTGTCAGATCATGAAGGGAAAAAAGACAGGGCTGGGGGGAACAGCAGATTTATTCCGGGCAATGCTTAGTACCTCTGCCAGTCTCTACTATTTGTGCTTAGTACCTCTGCCAGTCTCTACTATTTGTGCTTAGTACCTCTGCCAGTCTCTACTATTTGTGCTTAGAATGCTTTTCAGGAATGAAATGGTATGAGTTTCTGTACGACTTCAACTTTATGTTAAATGACTGCTTCGACCAGACTGGTCACATGTCAAATATTTAATTGAATGTAAAGAGAATGAGTTGTCTCAATATTTAATACATGTATGCATTACAGGGATCTCACTTTTCTGTCATTTTGCGGATGTCCACTTCTTTCGTCTTTTCTGTGGAAATATTGAATCTGCCCACTTGACGCAGATTTTCTGATGTTTGGTATTTAATTTCCAACTGATATTTCCACTAACTTCTTAACTACATGTACTGACTCAGAATTTTTGGGACTGTCCAGAACATAGATGTTGTAATTTAGGTAACCAGTTGCTTCTCTGCGTACAAGAACCAAAACCATGAACATTTAGAGGCAAATTTTGGCAATTATCAATATTTATCAGTAATGGAGAGTGTCTTTGTAACTGCCATTTTCCAGATTACAACTCCTTTTCCAGCACCTTTGTTGCACCTGTTTTGAATGAAAAAGTGGTTTGGCTAATATTGTAAGTTTCAAAGATGGATACTGTTGTCAAACATGGTACAGAAAGCAACTGTTGTCAATGGCAACATGAAGTCTGTTCATGTATTGTACTGTAATTTCCTTTTTTTATGAAATGAAGGAGGCTGATGACAGATCTACATTTGCTTCTTGCTTCTGTGAACCTTGTAAATCTAGTGCAGACATTTGATCACATCTGGAGATGGGGATGATGTTCTGCAACACATTTCTGCTATACATACGCAAAAGCAACAAAAAGTGCAGTACCAGCACGCGATATTTTGTTCCCAGCACAGAACAAAGTCCTATTCACAAAATTAATCATGAACAGCCCTGGCAGCAGTGCTTTCACCATTATGGATGAAACATTAAGCTAATAATTACACAGCTTTTCCATGACTCATCAGTTATTCTCTTTTATCTTAAACATTCTATACTCTTCATCTTTTACACTACATGTAGTGTAGTGTGTAAATATAAGTTGTATGACTTCTTCTTCTTTTTGAAATGGTTGAAAGTCTTATGTAAGCTTGCACTAAGTAGTTTTGTCAGTGAAAGATAATTATCTGAAAGGGTCAGGGAGGCTGGACATCTTGAAATTGTGTGAGGTTGTAGGCATAGTGAGCATCTGTAAAAGTTCAGCAGCTTTAAAGATGTCTCAGTGAGGCCAGTAATATTATGTAAAAATCTGATTTATCCTTCAGTTATATCTATTTCCAATCTTATATGCCTGTTTCACAGATATCGATGAATGTTTAACTGGTGGTGTTTGCACTGGACCTAATGAGAAATGTGTAAATATCCCTGGAAATTTTGTCTGTGACTGTATTGATGGCTTCACCAGAAGGACTCCCCAGGATGACTGTTCCAGTAAGTTACCTTTCTTTGGGCTCCTTTCTTGTGTGTTGTAGATGCAGTTGTCTTAGGCTGTCATAAGACTGGCTTTGATTCAGGAAAAGCATTGTGTGACATATCTTCATATTTTAACATGAGATTTAGAAAGCCGTTTAAATGTGTCACTGGTCCCCCTGCTGGGTTTTGCATAAAGTTAAAATATGACATGTGTTTAACAAAGCCCCAGTTAGAAACCAACCATGGACTGAACCATGCAATAAATTCTAAAGGAAAAAAATGAAGTAAACTGCTCTGGCTTTTGGTCACTAAGGACCTTCATAAAGGCTGAAAAATAAAGATTTGCTGAAAAATATTTGAGAAAACATTTGCTAAAATGAGGAGATTAATTTGCATGGGCTACTTCCATCAGGATAAGGATATCCCAAAATGCTGGCCCTATCATAAAACTATGTAAATGTATTTGCACAACTACAGATAACAACTCTTTTGTGTCAAATATTCTATAAACTGATTGGAAGAATTTGATTTTTCCTGTTCGGAGAGGGGAGCTTGAAGAGAGAGTTTTGTGGGTTTTTTTAAATTTTTGCCTGGGCAGTTATCTATTTTGCTCAGGCAGCAGCCTAATGTTTGTTTATGTAATAAAAATGTATACAAGGTATATATTTCAAGTTAAACATATCTCCCTAGCCTGTGAAATAGTCCATTTCATTTTGTGCCATTTCATGAGGCAGTCAGTAATGAACCTAAAGGTCTAAAAATATTTTAAACAGCTTGAAACTTACACTGATTTTGTTTGTGGACATGCACTAGGATCAACACTCCTTGGAAGAGTGAAATCTTTGCATATAAAATGAACTTTGCAAGCATCCAAACTCAAGACAGCCTCATGATTGTTTTTTGTGACAGATTGTTGCAGGTTACATTTTTTGTGTGTGTGTTATTCATCTTTTCCTTGTTGCTTATTCTGATTAATATAAAATCACATTTGCAAGCATCCAAACTCAAGACAGCCTCATGATTGTTTTTTGTTACAGATTGTTGCAGGTTACGTTTTCTTTTTCTGTGTTATTCATGTTTTCCTTGTTGCTTTTCTTGATTGGCGTTTGTCATTATAGTGGATGATCTTGGTCATGCACTTGCTAAATGTACACCTTTTCCTGTTTTGTTTGCTGGTGTCTCTCACACAGATCTGTGGCATAAAGAATTTGCTGCAATATTGTATTATTGCATTTCAAATAAATTTTTTGATACACTGTTGATGTATTTCAAACACTCAAATTGTCTGGCAGCCTAAATGCCTTTATTTCCAGTTGTGAATATAGTTGATAGCAGATATTATTCCTCATAAATTAATTCATAAATTGATTTAACATAATAATATATTGTACATTATGGATGTAGCGGAGTGCAGTTGGGTTTGGAACTATGTTCCAATGTGGTAAGAGGGGGAAAAAAACTCAAAAAGCAGCAATCTTTACATGTTTAATTGTTACCAGTTGCATTTTGACAGTGAGCGATAGAAAAGACTTTTTACAAACTTGTCATATAATTTAACCATGAAATGAAAAAGGAGAAAACCTAACTGCGTTTGTATAAAGATCTGTCCTAGCGTGATGAGCAAGCAACACAGAAGCTTAAACCTAAAGGAAGAATGCAAAGGGAATCAAATGAGTTATTCTGGACTCTGTTACTTCCATGGTGTATGGAATACAGTGGTTTTTTCTTGCTTCCATGGCTCCTTGTCAATGTAAGAGTTCACTAAATTCATTTATTTATACAAGAATTATGTGCATATTAAGCCTTTCTGTTTGAGCCATGTGGTTCAGATAGGAGATGGGTGGTTTTCAGAATTTTTTCACTCTGAGCCCTGTTTATTCATGACGTGGCTGTTTTCACAGACTTTGACCGGAGTCAGCTGTCTTTGTATCCATATGGAACTGACAAGAATGACTCAGTCTTATCAGTGGGGGATGACACTGTCAGTTCAGCAATTGTATTTGACAATGGCCTGCCTTTTGGTACTGAGCGATATACAAATGTTTATGTAAGTAGTTGACTGGTCACTTAGTGGTAAACAGTTTATGGCCTGAGATTTACAGATGTTTATGCATTAAAAGAGTGTCATTGTAAATATTTGTGTGCAATGTTGTGGTTTCATGCGTGGGGTTTTAGAACAATATAGAATAATGCAAATCCTTCTGTGAGGTACACAGAGTTATATTTAATATGACACACATAAGTCTATATATGAATATAATAATAGCTAATGTCACTGCATAGATACACGTTATACAGGGAAACAGTTTCACAGATATTTGGACACTGTACAAATGTAGGCATTGAACAGTTAGACGTCTACTACACCGACTCACCGGACTCCCAAACATCCCACATATATACTTAAACAAGAACAAAGACAACGAACTCGATTTCTCACAATGTAGTGTACGACGACCTTAGGACAGGTGGAAAGGAGACAAAAGACTAGGTCAATTGCGAGCACATAAATATGCCAGTCTCCCCGTGTCTGTGGTCTTGAAGACGTGAGACTGACACAACAGATGTGGCCATGTGTATAATGCAATTCCTCTACTTTGGTTCTGAAAAATGAGGATAATAATTTTACCCTCGTGTAATGCAACCTCTGACTTTGCAAGACCTGATTAGATGTATGTAAAACATTTTTGACGATGCTGATTCTGATCAAGGTTGTTTAGCCAAAGTTATTTCAGTGTGATACTGTGCAATAATCGGAAAGTTACATTAATTTTGATGTGGTAACACATAGTCCAGCTGTTACTTTGCCTAGGACAGGTCTCCAACCCAGGGCTGCCACTCTTCCGCGGAAATGCGAAACTCCGCGGTGGAAGAGATGAGCGGTAATTTTTCCAATGTCCCGGTGATTTTCCGATGCCCGGGTGATTTTCCGATGTCCTGTTTTTTTTGCTGTATTTATTACTATTATTTAAGTATTTTTTTGTGTATTTCTGTGTGTAGGTGTAATGTATGGTCCATTATATCAAATTTATGTGCAGAATATGGTCAATCATTTAAAATTTACACTCCGCATAGGCGCCGCGCATAGATTTCAGATGTTTTTTTCTCAGTTGAGTGGCAGCCCTGCAACCTTTTTTATCTGACATTCCCAAAACTGGAAGTTTTTCAAACTGGTGAAGGCATCTCCAGTGGTCACTTGCATGGGCTAGCTCCCATCATAACGTAACATGTCTGATCGCTGGAAAACCAAAGTGAGTAGTTCAACACCCCTGTAGACTTACTGGCACCTACAAGTCTACTCAATTTCCTGCCAAAATGATTGAATTTGAATTGTGTACACAATGCCGCTTGCACCCCCTCCTCTTAATTTGTGATTAATTGACAAAATATTTCTCCACGTGGCCAAACCATTTTCTTTTTGTCCCAAGCATAACCCATCTTTCTAACACCTGACCCAAATAGCGGACGTTCATGCCTGTCACACGTTCATTGAGACGAGGTATTTTAAAGATATCTGATGGAAAATTAGATATAAGAAAGAGAAGTAAGAGTGAAAAGAGAGTTAAAAAAAAACACAAACTTATCATTTAGGCTGTTTTACATGTAGGTACGTACCCCAAGCGCTTTGTGCTAGGGCTGCTACATATACGTACTTATCCCTAACCCCATCCTTATCCTCAACCCTAAATCTATTGAATCCCTAACCCTGCCCTTTATCCTTTCAACCAAAAAACAGGAGGACAACAGAACATCGGAAAGAACAATTAATTAAGGCTGTTGTTAGGAGTATTTTGGGAGGGGCTCTCTGGAGTAACAAATGGCTTTAACTACGTACCCCTAGTGCAAAATTTGGAATATGTACGTACCAATCACATTTACTATTGTACTGTATGATATATTTGTTGATAGGCTGGCATGATGAAATAACACATCGCGATCAGAGAGTCGGAGTTGTAGAGATCAACAGTCCTGGTCAAATAGAATTTGTAAAAATCTTGAAATGTGTATAGAATGAAAAATAACACAACCACCCATCTTGTTTCCCAACTGGCCTGATAATTGAGGTGCAAAATTTCATGCATTGTACACAAGGTAGTTTTGAGAGGTTTACAAATATTTATGTGAAGCAGCAGACACTTGCTTATATTTTAGTGGAGAACAGTTTACAAATGAATATGTGCAGTAGCATATATGTAATTGTCATTTCCTAGTGAAAGTTTTGCCAATGTCTGTGTGAAGTAGCAGACATATAGTTATCATTTTGTAGTGAAAGGTTTGCAGATGTTTATATGACATGCGTGTACTTCTCATTCAGTAATGAAAGGTTTGCAGTTGACAGAATTAATGTTAGTAGGAAATAAAATAGCATATGTACGTACATGCATTTGTCATTTATAGTGAAAGATTTACACATATTTATTTGAAGTAGCATACATGTACGCATCATTTGTAGTGAAAGGTCTACAAATGTTTATAAGAAGCAGCATATCATATATTATGTACTTATCATTTGTAGCCGAAGGTTTACAAATGTTTATATGAAACAGTATACATGTACTTATCATTTGTAGTGAAAGGTCTTCAAATGTTCATAAGAAGTAGCATATTATATATAATGTACTTATCATTTATAGCGAAAGATTTACAAATGTTTATAAGAAGCATTGCACTTACCATTTAGTAGCGAAAGGCTTGCAAATTTTATGTACATTACTGACATTGGTGATGAGGAATTTACATAAAATTGGCACTTAATATCTGTCATATTGTTACCAAATGATGCCAGACTTTAGTTACTCACACAACCCTTAAAGGTCCAAACTATGAAGTATGTATTGATCTCACCCCTTCTGAAAGCCCAAGTAAGACAGTGTGCTTCAATCAAGTAGACCTTCCAATGTTTTCATTGGTATCTGGCTGTTCCAGTTTTTTTAAATCTGAGTTCATTCCTGTGTACAAAAGATGTTAGAAGACTGCTGCATCTTTCAATTGGAAATTGATAGCCAGCAAATTGTGGAAAATATGTGGGCTTTAAAGAGTTTATTGAAAAAGCTAGTGTATATACATCAAAATGACAATAGCCCAGTATCAGTGAAACATCTGTTTCTGTTTCAGGTGTCTAACAATGGGATGATCAGTGTGGGTGCTACCTTTCGGTACTGGTACTGGGGTGACCTGTCTTACCGCTTCAATGAGGGACATAAAATTATTTGTCCTTTCATGACTGACATTGACACAACTCAGGGTGAGTTTTTCTTTCTTTCTTCCTTCCTTCCTTCCTTGTTTTGTTTCCTTCCTTCCTTTCTATCTGTCTTTTTCTTTCTTTCTTTCTTTCTTCCTTCCTTCCTTTCTTTCCTTTTTACTTTCTTTCTTCCTTCCTTCCTTTCCTCTTTTTTCTTGTTTTTATTTTCTGGATTTTAATCTCACACCTCATCATTTATGTACCAAAATTGTTTTTGCAGTAAATTTATCCAGTTTATTTTCCTTTCAGTTGCCACATATCCTTTGTTCAGGAAACTGTGTTTAATAGTACATTGTATATTTAGTTTCAAGTGATTTACTACGTTTTTAAATTCAAACTTTATTGAAACCAACAGGTGGTCAAGTGGTATATCAACTGTACAAGAAAAGTACAGACCCAGGCACTCCGACCCCTGCCAGTACAATAGCTGTGCTCCAGAGAGCAATATCAGATGTCCTTGACAACTTCGGTATTAGTGGTTATGACCCCAAATATGTGCTGGTAGCTACTTGGGTTCAAGTGAAAAGATCTTATTATAGGGATGAAACAGCTGTAAGTTGTTACATCTAAAGATTCTTCCTCTGACACATTATATCATTTCAGTGTTAGCTTCTCTTCGGATTTGGATAATTTCTGGCAATTGCTAGGATTGCAACAGTTATATTTTGACACAGCCCCATTTAAACTGCATGTGTCATGAAATATCGGTATTTCTGTAGTCTGTGTGAAACGTTTTGGTCGTCCTAAAATTTTCAAACAGTTTTATCACAAGATGGTTATACATCTGTTCTCTTGAAGATCAGCACAATTTGATCAGCAAATGGCATGCTTTCATGCTGTTGTTTGAATTCGCTAATTGCAGAGTCTGATGTCAGAACCAACCCCCAAAACTAGGCATTACTGGCGATCTATTAAAAAAAATCACAGGAATTGTCCAAATAAATCAGAAATGAAAATGAGTATCATAAATATTCATGTGGAATGCATTTCCAAGTATAATATGGCTCCCTTTCCTTACTTCGATGCAGAACATGAAGACTGAGCTAACTTGTAGTCTCCTGATTTTTAAGGTGTCAGATCATTTTATGAATTACTAAGTAGACTTTGATACATTATTAATGTACAACAGCAGTACCCACAATTCAAATTCAAGGTATACTTCTCTCAAAAATGAAAAAGTGGAAAGTTGGTAAAAACTTTTAAAATTTCAAACTCTGACTGAACAAGTTTTACAATGCCTGTTTCCTGGATGTGGGTAATCAGTTTTCACTTTATCGCTACTGTAAGCCACCCCGTTCTGCGTTTTTCCGTGTCACATGTACATAGTTGGTGCCATGTGTTTTAATGATATATGACAGAAAGTTAGGCAAAAGAAAGAAAAATAAGAGTGAAAAGAGTCAAACAAAAAAAATATATTTGCCATTTACTGTTATACTACAGTGTGTGTGGGTTTGATTGGTCTGCCTGATGAATACCACACGGGCAATGAACATGCTGCAGTTTTAGGGATTGGTAATGCTTGCCAAAAAAGATTTGTAAAATCTTACATAGGTGTATGATGTGACTATCCCCACCCCCTACGATACTTGAAAATCTCAGCTTTTGCAGTTCAAGGCAATGCTTGATTGTTTTATGGTTTTAAGATTTAACTTTGTCAAAAAGGCACATTTTTCGCATGTAAGAACTGACAGTGTTTTTTTTTTTATATCCACGTACAATTTTCTTATCTGTTTTATTTGTATTGATTGACAGTCAAATACCAACATGGCAACATTCCAAGCAGTCATTATCACAAATGGGATTACTTCATATGTCATCTTCATGTACAAATCTGGCGAGTTCCAATGGCCATACATTCGTGGTAATGGTGTGTCTGTAGGATATGTCAGCGACACAGAATATGTCAACTTTGTACCTCAAGGCAGTGTACTTATTGCCACATTGGATCAGGTTGTTGGCAATAAAGGTAAGAATTTCCAAATAGATTTGGGCAGATGATAAAAAGGGGCCTCTTGAGATGGTCATGTTGTTTAAGTTATCCAGGGCTGCTTAGAATCCCAAGTTATTTAACCCCTTATTTATCCATTTATATCTGTAGGTTCATCTGGTGAGACGGTTTATCTGTCCACATATCTGTCTGACTGTATGTATATATATGATTATTCTAGTGAGATTTCTTATCTGTGTGTTCATCTGGTGAGACTTCTTGTCTGTCCACGTGACTGTCTTTCTATATCTGTATGACCATCTGCTGAGAATTCTTACCTGTTTACAACAGTACAAGTCTGTCTGGTTGTCACAGTCTGTGTGTCCAACTGGCTGGCCTTGCACCATGACAATAATTCTGACTGTTTGTCTGTATTTGTAAGCTTTTGTGGCTAGATTTGTTACCTGATTGTGAGACAGTTCTGTTTTGTGTATAGCTCAAGAAATAGTTTGTCACTCATCCATTAATCTGTCTTTGGTGCATGTCTGAGCTATCCCATCTGGCTCGTTTTTTGTATCTGCCCGCAAACCTTGTTTGTTTGTGTACCACATCTGTTTATGTGCATACTGTGCCAAGGAGTTATGTGGTGGAAAAACAAATGGTAAAAGTAGTTCAATTTTCTGTGCAAATCAGAGTTACAATTAGATTTAAGTTGTCTTTGCTAGGTGTCTTGTGATGGTTGTTATGAACATCAAAAGACCTGAATTGTCAATCACTACAGCAGAAACTGACAAGCCTTAAATTTTCGTGTGTTTTTTTTTTCTTTTCTTCTTTAACGGATATAGGGTGATAGAAATTTAAAAAAAACTGTATTATGGCCAAAACAGCCATCACTGTTGGTATTTCTTCCCTCTCCCACTTCTAGACTCAGGCAGTTGGCGTCTGGGACCATTGTAATGCTTGTCTTACATTTGAATCTATACAGGACGTTTTGGAACCTGGATGGCTCAGATTGGTGCAGTGTCCAACCCTGGTCAGGAATGTCAGGATTTTTATGTTGCCAATGTGAATTTGCTGTCAGATGCTTCTTTCCAAAATGTTGTAGAATGTGAGTATACCACACTTTGCCACTACCAGATTGGAAGATAGCTATGAACAAATTATTAAAAAAAGAACAACACAGAAAACCTAGCAATCTTTAACCAGACAAAGATCCCGAGCTACCAAAAACTTGTATTAGTTCTTTCATTTTCAACCACAGATGGGAGTAAGATAAATACCAATAACACGCTAATGCTTGTCCATGGATTGCCCTGTCTGAAGATTACATAACTATTAAGATAGATATAAAATAGTCAAAGGAACCCCCCAAAATATTATAAATATTTATCAGTAAAAGTTATTTATTGGTACTTAAATTAGAAAGTGTTTCAAATTATGCCAACACAATTAGATATTTGATGAGATGTTCCAAATGTGGATATTAGAGGGTAAACCCCCCCCCCCCCCCTACAAAAATCTGATGTGTAGGATTGAGGTCAAGATTGCTCATGGGAATGACATTGTACTTACGTAGATCCATAGTTACAACATCGTACCAACTTCAGTTGGATGCAGGGAATTCACCCCCCTACAGTAATTCTATCAACACTATAGAAATCCTGTATAAATCTATGCTGGCTTGACGTAAGGATACTGGCAGAGCTGCCACTATGAAATGAATGTATCAGCTGTATTTACATTTGAAGCAAATACTTTCTACTCCATGGAGAGAGAACTTCTTGTGCATGAAAACTGAAAAATATTTGATATAGGTATGGGATACCAAACTTCCAGGTTTGACTGGAAGCTGTGGCTTGGGAATTCTTTTTTTAGAATTTACCTTGTGAATTGACTGCAGTTTATAAATCAATGGAATTAAATGCAATTTAATTTTAAAGTGAAGATACTAAGTTTTGTGGATTTTTTTTTTTTTTTAAGAGAGAACATCATGAAATGACTGCAGTTTATAAATGAAGGAAATAAATGTGTAATTTACTTTTAAACAGAAGGTACCAAGGTGTGTAGGTTTGTATCTATTGCTTTTCTGTTAGATTTGAACATCATGAAATGTCTGCAATTTGTATGTCAACGAAATTAATTGTAATCTAATTTTGAAACACAGGCAGCCTAGCAATTAATGATAGATATGATTTGCTAGCTTGTACAGGTCATGATTACGGGATACTTTTTTCATTTTCAGCATTACTGGACTGTCCTTGCAGTGTGACGCAGATGGGCCGACAGTGGAGTCAGCTCTTTCAGGAAGGAGACCGTATTTGCTTTGCCTTGAACAACTTGGTTACTCGGTTCTTTAAGCACAATCAGAACAAGGTATAAATTTTTCCAGGAATCCTTTGAGTGTCAGCTGCCCTGGAGCTTTGGTTTCATATCTCAGTGGCATGAAACTGCACAGTTCACAGGATCGAATATTAAAGGAAAGAGAAAAAACTGTCAACTTGAAATGCATTCCCTAGCTCCAGAAGATTTTTCATCATATAAATAAACATGACATATTGTGTCCTCTCTCAGTCAATAAAAAAAATTATAATTCCCTCATAGGGTTCACAGAAAATTTACAAAATACTTTTGTCATCTCTGGTTAAGTGAGCACACTTCTGTGGTTTCATGATAGGGCCAGTGATGTGGTATTTCTCAACAAAAGAAACATTACCACCTTGCTTGCTAGATTTGACTCGGGTCACATTACTAGTATTGCCTGTGATTGTGATGCTCAACTTAAGTCGAATTGGGGGTAAAGCGTCATTAAAAGTGCGATGTCTTGCAAGTATGAGGACACGAATATAAAAGAGTGACTTCCCTTCATAAATAGCTGCTGTCTGCTTCTGGTAAATATTTTTGGTGCCTGTTTGACATGGTTTCAGTATTTCTTTAACTATTGCTTTCCCAATACTGAGATTGTTTATGTTTGTTTCCATGGAATATATCGTCCCTCACAACACGTACTACTGTGTAACCAGCATTTCAGCCAAAATCGAGTTAGAATCACCATGCGATTACTTATGCCGCTTTCTAGCTCCTCTCTAATCGGGGAATCGATAAGAGCATTATTCGCTAAGATATGGCTTATTAAATTTTTAGCACATGGTTATTTCTAAAAAAAACAAGGATCAAGTACTGTCCAGTTTTGAGAGAGAAAAAAGCTTTCTTGCACTTGGATATTGGCAGTCTTATACATGTTATGTCAAAATATCAGCGTGAGAAGATGAAAACTGAGGCCACAGGATGGTGATGAAAATTGTCCAAAAACTTAAAACAGCTCTCCTGCAAAACTAACAAAATGTTGGCTATGCTAAATTCTGATGGACGATATGATACATCCAGGTGATATGTGTTGACATAATTTTTTCATATTTACATACTGAAAATAATGGGGTTATCCCTGCATACCCAATCCATAAAACCTGGCTGAAAATTTCAAAATTCTTGGCCCATTGGTTAGGAAATGACAATTTCTTTAGTGACAATACCCAGTTTTCTTTGGAAGTTGCCAGATGCCTCAGCAATGAAAGGAAAATTTCTCTTTAAAGCCAAAAGGTTAAGAAAGACAGAGCAATGGAATTTCTGTTGGAGCCTCTGTAAGGGTTGACAAAGAATTGAAGGAAAAGCCAACCATGATGACGTTTTAATTATGCTTCCAGGTTCAGAGTTCTCTTCAAGGATTGACTGGGGTCTGTAGGGTGGGGATAAGATATAGCGGCCTGGAGTTTCTGAAGGAATTGAGAAAAAACAAACTATAAAGCTATGGTGTCATGATGTACAAATATTGTTAATAACAAGAAAACATGTACAGTAAATCCATATTAAAAAAAAAAAAACATAAGAAAATCCTTTTGTAATGAATAAACTTGAAAACTGCTGGAGGAAACTCTTCAAAATTTGACATGAAAAAATGAAATACGGTTACAGATGTCTTTGGCTAATAAGAATGTACAATAATGTGTGACCAAGGAATATAATCCACAAAAAGGGCAAACAATTGAAATGCTTGCAGGAGGATTTAGAGGAAGTTAACTCTTTCCCTACGGTACAATGCACATGCGTCGCATGCTTCTCTAGTGGCAGCCAGAACAGCGCAGCCTGTGTGGTGACATTGTAAAGGTATTCCTTGACCACTGTATTGGAAATTAACATCCCATGATGTTGAACCTTAAAAATAGAGTTGTTGATAAAGTCCTTTGTCCTTGCGTGTCTAGCGATACCATGTGTTCGATAACTGTATAGTTTGGACAGCTGTTGTGGAGTAAGGCGAACTTTGTTTACAAGTGCACAGTACAGTATGGCATGTTAATCCACGAGGTTCTCCATTCAGAAGTGGAATGCTAGCCCGTAGGGAAAGAGTTTAGAATGCTGTACTTGTTCCATTTCAGTGTACAAAATCCGCCTCTGGCGACAAGAGTGATTTAAAACTTAGGAGAGGTGAGGATGGCTGGACAGTGTGCATGTGATTGTGTGAATCATTTGTAGTGTCTTGTCTGCATTTTCACTGCCATTTGGGGTTTCATGTTAGTTAGTTATAAAAAGAAAAATAAATTATAATTATAAATAATTATTGAGACAGGGGGTGAGGAAAGAGGAAGTCTTACACCATGCTGGCTATTCCAGGTCATCTTGGGATATTCAGGCTCTCCAGGTCTTTTATTTTTTTTTGTATAACTGGCAATGTTAAGCTACGGAGGATTGATACTAACGCAAGCATTACCTCAATACAGACAAATCTGTGTAGTGTGAGGAGGAAATAAAGAGGAAAGGGAAGGAGGGCTGTAAGCAGTCTGTTCACAGATGGCTTAGCTCACTCATACTCATTAAATTATGGGGGTTTACTTTGGCTGTTACTAGGATGGGGTTTACTTTGGCTGGTACTAGGATGGGGGTTTACTTTGGCTGGTACTATGATTGGGGTTTACTTTGGCTGTTAGTAGGATTGGGGTTTACTTTGACTGGTACTAGGATGGGGGTTTAGTTTGGCTGTTACTAGGATGGGGGTTTACTTTGACTGGTACTAGGATGGGGGTTTAGTTTGACTGGTACTATGATTGGGGTTTACTTTGGCTGTTACTAGGATGGGGGTTTACTTTGACTGGTACTAGGATGGGGGTTTAGTTTGGCTGTTACTAGGATTGGGGTTTAATTTGGCTGTTACTAGAATCGGGGTTAATTTGGCTGATACTAGGATGGGGGTTTACTTTGACTGGTACTATGATTGGGGTTTACTTTGGCTGTTACTAGGATGGGGGTTTACTTTGACTGGTACTATGATTGGGGTTTACTTTGGCTGTTACTAGGATGGGGGTTTACTTTGACTGGTACTAGGATGGGGGTTTAGTTTGGCTGTTACTAGGATGGGGGTTTACTTTGACTGGTACTAGGATGGGGGTTTAGTTTGACTGGTACTAGGATGTGGCTGGAGGATAGTTAGGATTTTCTCGTTCCACTGTGTGCCAGTAGGGTGTTTGTAGAAATCATTGGGATTAGAACAGTCTGGACCTTGAATCAAGCTTCAGGTACAGTCTTTGAAATCCTGAATCTCTTTTTTACTGCTATTTTGCTCATAGCTTTGCTGCTATCGTCTGCCGCAACCCAACAGTTCATGGTGGAGGCAGCGGGAAGGAATGACCTACATATCCTCACCTCCTGATGCTGGATTTGTCACCCTGTACAATCCATTCCGCTGGAGCTCAACTGTTCGTGAGTCTCGCCTCCAGGATCTGAACCCACACCGATGGTGCTGTCGGCAGTCAGAGTCCACTAAATTATGCAACCTGTTTTATGAAGTCCGACCCAAGCACCAATGCAGCACCACAGCTATAATTATCTCAGGTCAGTTTCATTTTCTGGCTGTCATCATGTGAATTATAATTGGCACTGAATGAGTAAGAAATTTAAAAACCAGTTCATTGACTGACTATCCCCCACTCTCACTTTATCACAGATTTTGAAACTGATCCCTAGTCACTGCAAATGGACTTGAAAGACTAAAATTTATCAATTTTAGACTGAGACATGTTGTACGTAGTGACATGGTCATCTGATTCATTTCTGATTGTTTACATTGTGAAACTGTCCTATGATGTTTTTAAAACAAATTTTACAGATTTCAGCAAAATAAAACTGGTTCTTATATTGGTAGTTCAAAAGTTTTCATTTTTCTGTTCAGGTGAACGGTATTTTTACTGAATTCACTTGTTAATGCAAACCCTGCTTGGGACAAGTGGTTCTAGACATTTTTTATCGGACGCTTATTTCTTGACACCTTCAGAATTCCTGAGATATTGACTTTTTCTGTTCCTTTGTGACAAAATGTACATAATTATATGCTTAATCAAAATATTTGAATTAAAATGCTTATGCCAGCATCCTTAAACAAACAGAGGTAGACAAAGGCACCATTTTTCACTGTGTATGATGGGCCTATTATGCATCTCTATGCCAATATTTTAATAGTGACTGACTTTCAAGTCAGTTTAAGTATTTTTCAGAAAGCTCTCTTGTTTAAATCTGATATTATGTTAACTTAAACATGCAATAATTTATGATTTGGGCATAGAGAAGCTTGCAGACATTACAGTTTGTACTTCAACGCTAGAAGCAAGGTATTAATGTTTAATGATCAGATTATGATATTTGATAGGTTGTGTGAGCAAAATGGCGGCTTATGAAGTTGACAGAAAGGATGGCATTGTTAGTATCAGTCTATGTGCTCACAGAATCAGTCTCTTGTGGCAGATATTTTTACCTGCTCACTTTCAAGACCTTATTGGTTGTTGAACACTTTTAACAGATACCCTCCAAGTTTTAGTCTAGTATATCCAAATGGTCATTGTGCCAGAATAAGGTTAACTTTTACTCAGTTACAGACAAATGGGTGTCTGGAATTGGCTAGAAAACCAGATCTTATTCTGGATCCCGCTTCAGTTAATTTGGAATTGCCACTGAAATTTGTGCAGTTTTGAAATAAATATTTGCTGATCTTTTCCCACAATGTCTTTTTCCTGTTCAGGCATTGCCCTAGGTGATCCTCATTTCACCAGCTTGGATGGCAAAAGGTACACCTTTAATGGTCTGGGAGAATATACTATGTCCCACATTCCCAGCAGAAACTTTGTCATACAGGTAAGGAGTTCTGTTTCACGTAAGCTTAATATCTGAGAATTGCTGGATCAATGGAGATACATTTTTTAGGGCATAAACCAAATTTCGCTTTAGTTACAGAAAGTCAATATCATGGATGTAAAGCTGTTCTTGTTACATGTGTTGCCTTGTCATATCATGCGCAAAGGCATTACAAGTAGTTATGTCATTTCTGCCCAGTCAAAATGATGTAAGCAAGGCAGACATTTAATTTCAGTATTTTAGACCTGGATATAGATGACAGGGAAAGAACTCCAAAAGTACAAACATTTTAACTTCATACATTTATATATTAATATCTTATCATACATCCGGAATACATATATATTGGGAGCAAACTTTGATCTGCCAAAATGTCTTAAACATTTTTACCAAAAGAAATGTCTTCATCAGAACTTACCGAAGCCACTTGAATAGAATTTAGGAAGCTAGATTGATGTACATGGCTGTCATTTTGATGCCCATTGGAAGGCCAAGGCTATGGTTATTTCAAACAATTACGCTGTCCTTCGTCTGTAAACTTTCCTTTGTCTATGGATATCTCATTATCTGTTGTTTATGTGCCATAAGGAGAGAACACTGTGGAGAAGAGATTTGATTTAATTGAATGATACATTAGGATAATTATAGTTAAGTATAAAATATTTATCATCTCCAGGCACGTACTGCTCGAGCTACTCTCAGTGATGGTAAAGTGACTCGAGCAACTGTCTTCTCTGCAGTGGCAGCAAAAGAAGGAGATTATGCTACATTCCAAGTAGAGCTCTCCTCTGACAGAGATCGTAAGTAAAATAAGTGTAACAATATCAGTATATCAGTATCCAGGCATTGTTCCAGAAAGGTTTTTCCTTTCATCAAGTCTGTTTGCCTTAGATTTATTGACTTTTTTAAAAGAAATTATTTTCATTTTCATTTCTATTTCAGTGGGGTTACTCTCGCCATAATTCTACCATAATTGAATTCTATTAAAATTGACATGTTTTCAACTGTCCTCCTGTGACAATTCTGTTTTCTTTACTAAGTTGCATTTTATCCTGTGGTCATCTGTCATCATCAGTATCTAGGACAAGAATGAAATCTGAATAAGAATATATTCAAAGCAAAAAAAATCTTTCATAAGCTGGGATTACCAAATCACACTGATTATAATATGGCAAAAATAAACATGGCATGAATCCCCTCAAACCAGTAATTATGTGGCAAGGGCCGAATAGACAGAGATTTTTAATCATCTAGAGGTGATTTCAATCAAAACTGAAGCTTTTATAGATGATTCCTTGGTGTCTCTTCTTTGCATGCGTACAATTTAAAAAATTTTTTTTATAAATAAAATGCCGATAATGTGTCTTTATTAGAATGAGCGGGATCACTAAGATTTGTGTTCACCTTGAACTGGAAAATGAAAATGTGTATGCTCGTAGAAAAATACTCCGGCACTGAAGAACACATATGTTGAACATAGTTAAGTGTTTTGCACAGTTTAGTGCTGTAGAAATGGGTTAGGTTTCCTTTATGCAGTGTCGCAAATTATCAACAGCAGCATTATGGCCCGAGTATTAACTGCAACCTGTATAAAAATTTTATAGTTTATACTGAGAATTTATGACAAGGAATACTTTTCAGGTAAAACAGTTTTTGTTTCTCAACTATAAAATTAGATACTTCAGACTTATTCAGTTACATGCAGTTGTTTCATGGTTTTTTTAACCCTCGTCCCATGCTGAGTGAACTCGTCCACGTAACACTCCGTGCGGGGATAGCCAGCGGCCAGTCAGCCGATCGTTCGCGTGTTGCCGATAACCTCGGCGGTCGGGTCAATCTGGGTCCTTGTGAACACGTCTATCGTGTATACTTTAGGACGCAATAACAACATTAATGGTGGATAAATCGTAAGTGACCCCTATGATATTTGGATAAAGTACTTGTGATGATATGCAGTGAGTTTTATTGTTAAATGGGAGGCCCAAAATCAAGAATTTTCTGCATTTACATGCCGTTTAATGCACGTTTTATCATTTTCCCAAGACCTCTGTGCTTTTTCCGTCCCTAAGTCAGGCCATTCAGGTGAAGAAATCATTTTTTAAGTCAGGTGCTTAATTTACTAACAACATGTATCGTGGCATTGCCTTCTCCCTCCTCTACTATGCAAAGCTTCCATGCACTATGTTGTTAGTTTTACTTTTAGAGAGAGATGTGATTTCCAGATCATAGAGCACAGTCATACATGTACTGAAAAGCGGTTTAATCAAAGCAACACAATATCTCTCTAACTACCACATCAAATAAAGACAACGACCAACAACAAAGTCGGTCATTTTCTCCCAGTTTTTCCCTGATGAAAAACCTACCGACAGATGCCCTTATGCAGCATGCCCTAGTATTGCATCAGAATTCATAATTACAGACGCAGAACGGCGTCTCAAATACGCACATGGCCCCTTTCTTCTCATTTCACATGTAGACGACAACCAGCATCAAAGTAAAAGTTTCACCAAGATTTTCAACAATTCGAACTTCAGACCGTCGGTACTATTATATGAGTATGACGAATAGTTGCATTGTAATAAACATAATCGGACGGTACCATTTTGTTAGATATAGTAGGGGTGACAAGATAGATAAATACGCGAAAATAGTGTAGGAAAAAAAAACGTGAAAAAAAAAAACGGCTGCCATGACAACCGAATAAACAAAGCACGAGGCGCACCATTGCTATACAAAAATGTGGCCTCCCGCAGGACCCGCGGTTAAGCGTGTCGGACAAAATAATGGCCTCGCGTGTTGCGCGGGGAGGCCAATATAGTGGCCTCCCGCAGGACTACAGTTAATAACTAGGTCTACTTAAAATTGTTTCATGAGAGGGTTAGTGCTAATTCATTGTATTTAATATAAAACTACGCAAAAATTGAGAGTTCCCACTTTGTACTCGGTTTCTAAACTATTTCTGTCCTTTTTTTTTCTATATTACTAGTTGAGGCTCCCAGCATTGCTTATGCCCCACACCCACATCTGCTTACCCCTTTCTTTCCCTCCAGATGAATCCCCTCCCCCCAACGCCCAACACACTCAAAAACTGACTCTCACATGCATTATTGTCCTATGCACGCTCTGTTGGGGAAGAGTGCACCGAATTAAACATTCTTGAATGGCATTCAAATGAAAGCCATTATAAAACATGAAAGAGGACATCAAGTGAGGACAAAATTAATTCAAAATTTAAAGAATACATTTTTTGAAAAATAGGTGCCTTGGTCTTGGTTTTATGATAGGGCCAGTGATATCATACTATTTCATTCAAGTGCAATTTGTGTCTGTACAATTTTTGATACTGTTTTAACAGTGCGTAGGCAGAGTAATAATGATCTTGAAACTTGCTCTCGCCATCTGCATCGTTGTCATTATTCTCGCTGTTTTTGAGAAATCCTGCAATTTCAATGACCATGTACCCTGGATTACTTGTTTACAATACACTTTGTAATGACCAGTCGGTATGCCTGAGCAAAGATGACTGGTGGGATGCCAGAGCAAGGATTTTGAACCTATTTTACTTTGTGGCCCATTTCAGAAAAATTAATATGATTCTCCCCCTCCTCACAAACACACATTTTGGAGAAACATAATGCACAGACAGAAAGAGAGAGAAAGAGAGAGAGAGAAACACACACACACACACACACACGCAAGCACACACCTGCACACAGAGATTGGAAAAAGGAGGGAGGGCAACACCAAAAATTTTCATAACCAGTATTTGTTTGTTTGGTTTCTACACCCCAGGTTGAAAATCCTTGCCATTGAGCTTAGTTTTACTTCACCACAGCTTGCCTATCATGTCCAACAGGATTCTTTTCGGTTAGAACTTAAATCAAACCCTAACAGCATGCACTAGAGTAGACTGAGACTCATGGATTTTTTCTGTCATCAGGTATGCTTATCTATGCCAATGGACAGGATTACACCACAGATTTCTACACTAACCCCCAGTTTTCTGTCACTATTGGCAGTGATCTGATACTGGACAGAACTGATGTCGATGATGTGCCCAGAGTGTCTGCCACATTCCCCTCGGGTAGTTATCTGTTGTTTTTTTTCTTGTTGTGCAGAGGAGATAAGGAAATCTTAATAATCATTCAGGTTGTGGGCGTTGCATTCAAAGCATGCTCATTTTTAATGCATTTTGGCTCATTCCCTGCGGCCACTTTTGTGGGTGTGGACGGGATTTCCCAACACTATCCAGTCTGAAATTTAGATGCAGCTCAAAGATGTTTTTTTTTTTCAGACAATATAAACACACAAAACATAATGCAACAGACATAAAAGTAAGGGAAAATCAATGAATCAGGATCGGATTCAGTATTTCGAGAAGTTGGCTTTGGTATTGTGTTGGAAAATCCATGTCCACTTGAGCAGAGTATTTGGCTTTCCGTCGTGAAAGGTAAATCCATGAGACGAATATTCAGCTTACCATAGCAAATGAGTTAATGAAAACATGAGGACATGTATCGAAAAAATCCAGTGACTATGATCTTGTTCTCAGGCACTCACAGTTATTGGACAAATGCCTAAATGAGATAAAGCAAAGGTTCTACTGAGGCTACAAAAGGGCTGAGACTGGCTAAGATAGTCAGTAATCAGGTTTTGTTACAAAGACCAATTTCCTTTAAAACAATGTGTCATGGTGGTTTATGTCAGTATAAAAAACTAAAACAGAAATTGCAGTAACTACAGAACTTGTTACTGATCTGGTCATTGTCATCACCATGACCACCACATCACTTAAACATGATGTAAGATTGTAGTTCATCTTCACAAATCTGAAACCTGAAAGAAAACAAATAATGTACTAAATAGATATTTATAGATGTGGATGGAGAACTGAACTTATGGTGCTATTCTATTGTCTAGGTGTTGAGATCTCCATATCCCAGGGAGTGAGAAGTTTGGGTGTGGGTGTGACAATGTTGACCACCCTGAAAAACCTGACCTCTGGCTTACTGGGTAACTTCAATGGAAATCCCGCCGATGACTTCACACTGCCAAATGGGACCACATTGAACACCATCTCCACAGACAGACAGATTTTTGAACAGTTTGGGAGATTTTGTGAGTTTCTTTGATGGACAAGACTTTAGGGTTCTTTTTTACTGTTTTCAGTGTTGAGGATGTTCTTTGAGCCTTGACGTACTCAACCGCCCATGGCACTATGGTATTGTTGGTGATAGCTCTTAGTTCTTTTGCCTTATAGTTTTAGTTTTGAGATTAGCATTTACTTAACCCTCTACTGCCCAGTCATCATGACCTTTTAACAAAAATTCCGAAACTTACACAACTGGTTGAAAATAGCCAAGGGAATATAAAAATAGCATTTATTTTTCATGAAAAAGTTGTGCATCAAAGGAAACATATAACATTGGTAGTTGAAGGTTATGTCTATCTAGGGATGTCTCTTGCTCAAGAACAGATTGGCTCCACCTTGGAAGATTCTCATACAGTCATGCTAATGCTGAGCAAAACTTTATATTTGGGTACAATTTCATGTTCTGTTTTGCGAAATAGATCTGTCGTGGTGTACATGTGAATGTAGAGAAATTTACCATCCACACAACTATTGAAATATAATACAAAAGAAAGAAAACAACTGATCTGTTGAATTGGCAAGGAAAACCCACGGCATTTATCCTGAATGACCAGGAGCAGAGAGGGACTATGACATCCAGTATTATCTAGCATTTTGCAAGGTGCATTCCTTGTGTCATCCCAGTGGAGGAAGAACCCAGATCTACCTGACAAACTGGACATCCAAGATAAATTCTGTTAAATATTCCGCATTCAAATGAAAAATTTGATTAAAATCAAATATGGAATAAATGGATTACAAATGTCATATTAATATCTCCTCACCCTCCCTGCCATTTGAAAATAGGGACCAGCCAGATTTCATATTTCATATTCAGTTTTCAGTCTTTCTCTTACCTTACTCTTATCATTTCGGGGCGGATTGATTTTTTCTTTTGTATTTGAGACTTCAAATTTGACTCTTCTTGCTCATAGGAAAGTCTTCATCTTTATACACAGGGGCAATAAGCCAGCAGGACAGTGTCTTTGCTTATCCCCCTGGAGAATCAGCTGCAGACTACAGTCACCCAGAGTTTATTCCATTGTTCAGAGAGGAGATTGACGCATCTGAACTACAGGCTGCCGAAAATATCTGTGGGAAAGTGAATGATGCTTGCATCTTTGACTATGTTGCAACTAACAGTAAGGAGTTTGCAGAGAATACAAAGAAAACGGATGAGCAAGGGGACAAGATTAGAACTGACTTAGGTAAAATTTCATCTGAAGAGAAATCTGATTACTTCAGAATAAAAAAGAAATACCAGAACTGGCTGTTTGAATCAAATTATCATGTCAATATTCATATCCATTGAAAGACTGTTTTTTAAAGCAGATTTCATTGGGAGGCCCATCATATCATTTTCATAACCGTTTTTTTTTATCACAGTCTGGCTTATTTTGTCTTTCAGAGGCAAATATTTGGCAGTAGCTATGCTGTCACAACCGATTATCTGTACTGAACTCAAAACCCATTGAACTGTTGAACTTCCTCATGCTGAAATTATCTCAGTGTCAACCTCTAAGAAGTGTTTTTTCAGTTTTTTATATATATAGAGAAAAATATTGCCTCTGTTGTAACATAATGTACTAAGTTAGACTCAAGTCAAAATTGCATTTACTTTTCAGTTTTCAGACTTTTCAGTGTTCTTGGTGTCATGCATAAACCATCAATCATGAAAACATTTCAGTTTTCACTTTTGGCTCTCTCCAGCCAGAATGCAGAAATACATTGACCATTGCAATATTAGAATACCTTTACACAATAAAATTCTGAGGTAGGATAAAATGTTTAATGTTTCTGTGCCTGACACATGTGTCGACACATGTGTCCATTTCTTGTTGTGCACAAACTGTCACTAAACAAAGGCCAGCTGATTCTGCCATGCTCTAACCAAGTATTCCATCAGTTGCATGGCTCTCTATTATTATTTTTTTTTAACTAAATAGGCTAATGATGTTACTAGTTTGTGTCACTATGCTATAAGTTTCAGTTATCTTGTCATGTGAAATGACCTCTACTGTGATGGAAAAGTGGCCAATACATTTTAGTTTACCTTTCATGCATAACATGCAAGACGTGCTTGTTCTGCAACATTCATACACTGAATGACACTGGCTTCATTTTGCTGCCAGGCTGCTGGCTCGCAGACAAGAAATTGTTCACAATCCATCTGTCACCAGTTGGATCACTGTTATGCCACTTACACACCAGCCATCAAGGCACACAATAAGAAATGTAGTCTCCTGACTTGCAGTATTGAAAACAACTCTGTGCTGAGAGCCAGGTTGTAATAGAATAGTTTTTTTTCTTTATCCTGTAAATTTTAATGCCCTGAGGTAGGTGGATTGGCCACAACACCAGAGAGCCAGGTTGTAATATAATAGTTCTTTTTCTTTCTCCTGTAAATTTTATTTCCCGGAGATAGGCGGATTGGCCACAACACCAACAGCATTCTTCTGGAGATAAAACTGAACACTGATATATAAATAGGGAAACAAACAAACAAAACATAAAGATGTGTCAATCCATCCCTGCAATAATAACATAAGGAACTGACATCATCATATAAACATTTCATCTTGATGAACAGTTTTAGTTGCTTGTCTCTAACGTGTGAAGATTGAGGCGTGTGATTATGCCAGCCCAGAGATGATATGCTTCCTGCGCTTTGCCCATTCTCTTGTATTAGATAATAAATCATGTTTCTTTGTTTAGAATTTTACAATAATGGTAATAAATTACCCTCCTTTTTGCTATCAATTGAAATTTCATTTTTAAATGACCAGCAATGAAAAAAAAAAGAGAAGTACTGTGTACATTAAATGATGTGCTCATCAGTATATGGAGAGAATAGATGATTTCTACAGTTGATGGAGAGTTATTGTATGTGCTGTCACATTCAGCGGAAATGTCAACTTTTTTGTGTTAGGTATGTTATTTTTTGAAAGTGAATTCAGATGTTCTGTGGTAATTTTCTCTCTCTTTTTTTTTTTGGAGAATTTGTGGAAGTACATCTGGTTTCTTCTTTATACCCCAGTGAATACCTCACCCACCATTAGTCTCAGCACACAGGCAGATGGAGAGGGACGTATTTCAGTGACTGCTGGTCAGCCAGTCAATATAATGGTGACAGCGTCAGATCAAGATGGGGACACAGTAACCTTTGAACTTATTGGCAGTCCAGCTGGTGTGCAGATCGGCAACAACGGTTTAATCACATACACACCAGATGTCAACACTCCAGTCACCATCAGGTATGTACAATAAGTACCATCATCTGTGTCAACAACAGAGAAACTTTGTAACCGTGTAGCCTTCAAATTTTGTATGTTTCTTCTGTAATCATAAAAGAGAAATTTACGACACTGCAAAGAATTTTCTGCATTTACATTTAAAGCATCATTTAATCTTTTCCCAAGAGGTCTGCGCTTTTTTTTTTTCCCAAAGTTAGGCCATATAGGTGAACAAATTTTTTTTTTAAGGCAGGCACTTAACTTGTACTAACTCTGTACCATGACATTGCCTTCTCCCTCCTCCACCATTTTAAGGCTCAACTTTCATTATTTTTGTTTTCTGAGCATACCGTTTTAGTGACTTTGGCAAGAGATTTGATGTCCAGATTCATGTACTTAAAACGATTTCATCAAAACAACAGAATGTCTCTCTGATTACCATATCAAACAAAGTCAATGACCAACAACAAAGACAGTCATCTTCTCTCAGTTTTCCCGGATGAAAAACTCACGGTCAGACATCCTTATGCAGCATCTCTGCTAGTACTGTTCTGCTGGAATTTATTATTAGGCATAGAACAGCTTCTCAAGTAAACAGATGGCCCCTTCATATTGCAACGCATGTAGATAACAAGCAGCATCAAAGTCAGAAGATTCCCTTAGATTTGCCCCATTTCAAACTTATGACCGTCAGCAGTTTTACATGAGCATGACAAACAGTTACTCCATTTCATCATAATAGCGCAATCAGATGATACTAGTTTGATAGATACAGTGGGGGTGACATGATAAATAAACAAGCAAAACAAGTGAAACTAGCATAAAAAACTGTCAGTGGGAGCAGCTGAGTAAACAAACAGGATATGCTGCATTGCTTGCTAAACCACTATAGTGGCCTCATGCAGAACGAGGCTTGTAAAGTGGGGAACACTAAAGTAGCCGTGCGTACCTTTCTGGGTTGCAGGACTAGTGTTAATAACAGTCTTCGTTGAATCACATGGCTTCGTTAAAAAAAAAGAAATGCCCTATGCACATACTGCTGCAGCTTTTACTCTTGTTTTTAATTTGCTGAGGTAGGGCTACCCTCCGCAGAACTTTTAGAGCAAATCCCTAGCAATTTCATTCTGTGGCGGGAAAAATCACGACATTGTCGGCATATGCTGACAGAGCCGTGAACAAATTATGCTTTAAAAAAAAATGTTTAAATGTTTTTAAGGGACAAAGCCCCCCGAGGGGGGGCCATGAGTTAGTGGTAGGGCCTTGCTTCCTCCTGCTTCTTCTTCTCTCTAAACTATCTGGCGCCCACTAAAGACAAGAAAGAAGAAACAAGCAAGAACAAGAAAGAAGAAACAGAAAGAAATAGAACAAGGAACAAGAAACCAGAAAGTAGTCAAGAGCAGGGGGCCAACAGCCTTCGTCTGAGGCCCCTGAGAAACAAAAGATCTTCCACGGTCAAACGGTTGGGGTGCTTTAAATGCAGAATGGGATGCTGCTGATTAGTTGAGTGGTTTGACAGCCATGTAGTACTCTTGCAGCTTCTGGGTAGTCAGCTATGAAAATGTTAGCCCCAGTTAGCTATTAACTAATTCTTAGATTCCCATACAGCATAGTGACCATATATATGAATATTGGTCATAGTTATGATAAAAACTCATTGGCTTGGTAAGGTTAATTAACCACAGGATGTGTAAGGGAAAAGGATTAGTACAAACACATGCGATTATTACATACACAGACTTTAGTCAGGTAAGTATGATTATTTTGTGACCACTTGCAAAAGTGAATTTTTAAAAAATGAAAGATTTATCGGTCTGAATTGGAGGCAAATATCAGTTGTATGCACTGAAGCACAGGAAACATCTAGTGGGCTAGACCCTTTGATCAATTGATATTGTGTGATATATAAAGTTTCTTAAATGTTGATGAGGGTTTCTTAATGTACAAAAAAACAGAACAAAACAGAGTGAAACCTTCTGAGGACACAACAACAGGGTTTGGCAAAAAGTTAAAATGTACTGTCGCTGCTGCTTCCTCCCCCCTCCCCGAAAATTGTAGCCCATTGTTCTCGTTCTCTTCTTCGTCTTGGCAGATTCATTCTAACCTTTTTTCCAGTTATTTCAATCTGATGAAAGTTCTTAGTGACTGAAAGCTGGCAAAAGTTATTTCCATTTCCATTCTTTTAAACTTCATTATATTGTTTTCTTGTTATTTTGTTTCTGGCATATATGCCTTACCGAAATGCTTTCTTTTACCACATATCAACTTTCCAGTTGCAATCCATTTTGCTTTACTGTAAACATAAGCATGTTCTACACAAATGGGTGTCATCAAGCCCCAGTCATGTAAAACTATTAGTGATTAAACTGTAGAACTGCCATGATTTGTCATCTTGCAAATCACTGACTATATTATGAAGTAGATGTATAACAAACACCATGTAATCATTCACCTCCTTTACAAGTAATCAGACATTCTGGTAAAAGTCAAGCTGTAAATCTGCAATTGAAGGAGTTGGTTTTGTACGGTGTCAAAATTCATCAGGATTCCAAAGCAGACTGTAATTGTGCCCATACGTTAGGGAGTATACAAACTGTATGGCTGTGCATAAAGGATCAGAAAGTATACTGTCCTCTAAGCATAATACTTTAACCCATGACTTTTTTAATTAGTTGAGACACCTTGAAAGAGTTTAATGTGTTTTTATTCACACCATGAACAAAGAACATCTTTTGCTCAATGTCTCAGTTTTAGCTTTTTGTGATTTAGACACAATATAGAACAAAGCCCTATAGTGACTACTGCTGCTTTGTATAAAATGTCAAATTTTTTCAAGTGTCCTTCTCTTGTTTTAGTGTTGTGGCTGTGGACAGCAAAGGTGGCCGGTCATCTGCGCTGACCATTCCTGTTGTGGTCTGTTCCGTGTGCAGTGGTCATGGCCAGTGTGATCGATCACAAGTGAGAACTGCAATTCAGGAAGGCGGAAATTTCCAGAAGTATGAATGTACCTGCAGAGAGGCTTATGCAGGTAAAAAGTTGCAAAGAAAGAGAAATGTTTTATTTTGCATAGTCCTGTGTTAATAACAAATACTAAAAGAACCAATGCTGTGAAAACATTTAAGATTGTCACAGAAATTTTGTTAAAAATTCATATTTAAAATTAGTACTACATATATTTCAGAACTTGCTGACGCTTGGCACCAGTTACTGATAAAACCGCTTAAAGCTTCAAAATATTTATACAGGCTATAGTTGATGCCCAGATCATAACACGACAGCTGATAATTGCCAATGCTAAGACGTAATATATATATTTTAAAAAATTTTATTCCATTCAGTTTGTTGTCGTGTATTGTCTGCTTTTGGCATCTACAGTTTTTGTTTAACTTCCTATCAAGATGTATGTTCACCTTGAACAGGAAAAGGATTGGGGGATACTCAGTGAACACTACTTCAAACACTTAATTACATAAGGCTAAGTGTCTCTACTTACCTACCATACTGATGAATCAGCCAAGGCAGCGACAAATCATAGTTAAGTGGGGCAGCTCTCTGTATGGCATAGAGAAGAATCCCTAATTACTTGCAAACGAGAAATACACCACTTGGCATCCGTGCGGCAATATGAAAAGCAAAATACTCCCTTTACTTTAAAAAAAAACTGGCAAAAATTAGTTATAATAAAGGAATTAGAGTCATTTGAAAAATGTGAAATCATTAAATTGCTCAAGTCACCAATTCATGACCATGCAATACACCAGCAATTTATATTTGGTGATTTGGTTTTAGAAATTAGCATTAATCCTAAATTTGTTGATCATAAATTTTAGTGTTTGTCCAAATTATCAGTGACAAGGAAGTTGACAGACAGGATAGGTCGTAACTGGTATGCCAGTGCTGTTAGGTGTTAATCACACCAGCTGTGGTCTGGCACACCCCTTAGGTGGGCTGTGAAAAAGAAAAGTTTGAGAATCACAGGAATAGACTAAATCTGACACCCCTGAGACAGCAGCTTTTATCATTACACCAACTCAAACAAAGGTTATTACACTGTATAATTGCTGAATGGTTAAACTACATTAAAATTTATCCCTTGAAAAAAAAGGCAAATGTTGACCAGTATTTCAACCCAGTGATTGACATTACCCTCCACTGCCCAGCATTCTGTATTTGAAACACCTCATCAGATGTCCCACGATATATATTTGGAACAGTTTCTAATTTATCAATAAAATTTTTTTCCTGACAAATATTTATAGAGTGCACAGTTATACTTTGACCTTTTTGAATTAGTTTTGCTAGTGACATGACTATTTTGACAAGCATTTTTATGCTGGGACTATTATACTTGTATATGTCACACATGAGTAATGGCAGAAATGAATTGCAAGTAATGGGCTTAATTCTATTTTTTAACTCAGTCACAAAATGCTAGAACTGAGATATGGAATAAAAAGTGTTTTTCATGTATGGTATGAGTCTGAAAGCTTCGACTCTTTCAAGGTGCCTCACCCAAATAACAGTCCTCTTGGTTAATGACTGTGCTGTGCACAGAAGATGGTACAGTCGTTGATTCTAATACATAACTAAACTGTTTTTGATGGAGTCCCACCAGGTGTACATTGGCATGCTATAAAACTAGCCCCTTCTATTGTCTTGATGTGTCTGATATGTACAGGACCAGAGTGCGAGCATGACAGAGGTGCCTGTGCTGATAACCCTTGTATCGAGGGTCAGCTCTGTACAGACACAGCAGCAGACCAGGAAGATGCAGGATCTGCTGCCTACAAATGTGGACCTTGTCCTGCAGGTTTTACTAACCTGAACAATAAATGTAGAGGTAATGCCAGTCTGTCTGTCGGTCCACCCATCAGTTCATTCATCTTTTAATCCTTCTGGGCTTTTTAGATTGATTTTATCTCATCATGGGAATTCGGTGAAAATCTGTGCTTGCCATTTTCGCTGGAGAATCTGTGTGTCATTTCTCTCTGTTCCACTCTCCTGGTTTATCCATTGCTTTGTGTCACATGACATCACCTCTTTGCTACACCAGATATTTAAAAGTCAAAGCAAACATTATATTAAAACATCATGTCTTTGTAACTATATAGTTTAAATTATGACAAACGAGACCATCATTTTGAAAACTATTCAGGCAATGAATTGGTTTCACCTGATCTAACAGGACTTGGGCTTCTGCCATTTTAAAAATTACCTTAAATCTCATGCTCTGATAGACATGCCTTCACAATGCTGAGTTCCCAATTGTCCGCTGTGCTCATTGCGCAAACATGGGGGTGGGGTGTTTGTGTCAAGCCGACCTTGCAGGGCAGGAGTTGTGTTTTCACGATTCATATCACTGTCTTCTCAAAGATGCAACTGTCTTATTGCTCACTATATCTCTTCTAAATCCGAGGCATAAAGTCTTAAGTTGTCAGAGGCTCTCCCTGCACTATTAAAAGATGTAGTATCGACATCCCAACTGTTGCTCAACAAATTTTCAGTATTATCTCGTTTTCTTCTAAACTGACCATCATGGAGGTGTCTGTGACTAGGAAACCGTCAGAAACAAGCTCTGAAATGAGCTTTCTCCCAAATGCCCATGTTAGCTCGTTAGTATACTATGTGGCAATATGGCTAAAACCATTTGTTTAGTTGTTGGGGGCATGGCTAGTTATCATTCTTTGTTGTCAAGAAAATTATAGCTATCACTTTGGCATTACATGTATAAGGGAGAGACAAAGACAAAGGTAAGAGACAAAGTTTTCACTGTTTAATTCATAGTCAAGCCTGATAAGGCATAAATGTTTCATGCCTACCAAAACAAACCATGTGCACAGCAGTGCTGTGTAGGTAGGCAAGGCGCACTGACCCAGATAAGATGCCTTGTGAATAAGGTCTCTGACCTGGTCAACAGGTTTTCTCCATGGCGTGCAGCGTAGGAGTCAATTGAAAATTGTGCTGGAGCACTGCATAATCATTAATTGTTCGATATTTTTTTGGTGATGTAAATTAAATCTACAAATTCTTGTCTCTCTGGTAAATTTGATTTTCCTGTTTGTTATTCTAGTTTATAAGAATAAATCCAGTCGTTGGTCCCAGTTTTGTGATTACATTTCAGACGTGTGAGTGATTGTGTTCCTTGTTTCTGTAGCTTTTATCATCTGCCTACTTGCTTTTTTGCCTGCCTGTCTTTCGGGGCCAAAAGGTTGGGGGGAAAAAATGGGTGCCAGTTGGACACTATCCTTACCGTATGCCATATTGACATATTTCAGACATTGATGAGTGCAGTGGTGCAAATCCTTGCGGCCAGAACCAGAAGTGTAACAACGTGATTGGGTCTTACACATGTTCCTGCAATCCTGGGTTCAGACTGAATCCTAGTGATGGTGGCTCTTGTATGGGTAAGAAGATATAGTCTAGAGTGAAAACTGAATCCAGGGAATTTTGAATGCTGGCAGTTCTAAAAGAATACAATACAGCGTCAAGTTTTTCCCCCCAATATAGGCCCTAATCTGAATTATGCAATGTCCTGAACTCATTTTCTATGGGAAACCATGTTTCCTGTTCACCATCCACATCAAATATTGCTGAAAGCCAGGACACTTTGTTTTGCATGCCATTCAGAGATTTTATCATTTTGAACTGATTTGTGCATGCGTGTACAAAAAATGGGGCCAGGGCCTTGCACTCATAAAGCCATGGGACAGGCAGCTGGGATTCTTTGCCCAGCCTAGGGATTTTTACCATTTTTAAATAATATAAGAAAAATACTATTTCCCTTCCCAACAGGACAAAGTTTTCTGTGACTATTATTCAACATTTATACTTTAATATGCAATTTATCTTGAGTACGTTTTCTGGAAATCAGGGCTGAAATATGTTACTAGAATGAACCAAAAGCAAAGACATGTGTCTTAACATCATTGATATCAGAGAAAGAATGCTGCAGATTAAATTTTTTTGAATTTTCCATTTGAAAGAAAAACAACGATGTAACTGGAGTCATCAGATTGTTATGGTGTGTTACATGTAATAAAATGGTCAGGCCTTTGCTTTTACTATTGTCTGTTTCTATGAACATGCCTCAGAGTGTTCGAACAGCAGAAAATTCCATACTGAGATGTTAGAACTGAATGCTTGCACGACCACAATCGGGCTCAGGTTTTAGTAAGTTAATAGACACAATCAACGGCGCAGTTTTGCAGTTTCTCCCTCTCTCTTTTATGTTTTTTGCCATATTTCAGCAATGTCTGTTGTAATACTGCAGCTTTTCTTTGGAATTTTGTTAAATTTGGAAATAGCTCTGAGCTATTTTATTTGTCACAAAGTTAAATTTGTTGTATGTAGGTGTCCAAATGAGGTCTTTATTTTCTGAGGGATGTCAGTTGATGCTCTTTATACATGGTTGTGTTTTGGAATTGAGTGTGTATGTGTGGCATTGAATATAGGACAGCTTGACTCTTGTTTGCCTGGCACAAATCAGTAATGAAAGTTTGTGGTAAAAAAAAAACAAGGCCATTTGTGACTTTCTCATACCAGGGATTAAATCTTGGGGACCAAGCAGAAAAAAAAGCATATTTATTAGCTGATGGTGATTTTGGTCAAGATTGAGGCATTGTTTTGTGGCACCCTCCTACATGAACATTGCATGATTTCCTTTGTTTTGTGTTTGTCGTGGACTGTGTTGTATAGTCACCGTATTATGCCCAAAGCCGTTGTTGTGTTGTGTCGTCACTTCCTGTGTATGTGTTATAAAAGCTCACATTGTATACTGTACTCATCATTCAAGACTCTGTGTTCATGTAATAAACATGTTGTAGTGGAAACTCTTTAAACGGTCTCCTCCTCTCTTTGATCAGGCAGTGATTGTGAAATGCTAAAGTTTGATGGATTAGGATTCCTCAGTATTTCTTCTGTGTGTGTAGATTTTTTTTTTTTTTTTGACAGATAAAATGCCACATAGCCAAATCCAACTCCATTATGGACCTGACCAGATATGTCACTTTCATGTCTTTGTTTGCTCATTTTTATTTTTATTTTTTTTCCTGTGTAGACATCAATGAGTGTACAGAGAAAACACACAACTGTGAGCACAAATGTGTGAATACTCAGGGTTCTTACCAATGTCAGTGTGAGCAAGGGTACACTCTACAGGCCGACAAACGCTCATGCGAGCTGAGTGAGTCAACATTTTTCTATTCTCCTCGTTATGTTGAAATACATTTTACTTCTGGTTTTTACTTCAATGTATTTTTCATGTACCATTTTGTGTGTCTCTAAAAACTTCATCTTCTTCAAGATAGATATTTCACTATAATAATAGATGTCTTGAGCTAATGTGTATTGCACAGATGACAGTTTGCTGGTGTAGGCCTACACAAAACAGTTGTGCTTAGATGGGCTTAGGCATGATATAGAACAGGGGTGGGCAAACTTACTTTAAAATGTAAAAGCCACACACTATGAACTTCTGATGTTCGAGAGCCACAAGATATGAACAAAATTTGCATGTTTTTATTGTTACATACATATTTTGTTATAAAAGTTTTAGATAAATATTAAGAAATACATGTTTGCAACAGTATTTACTCATGTATGCAGTTTTCTAAAGTGTTGATTTGTATTAGTAGGTAGTCCAAACTGATTTTTACTTTTTACCACAACTCACCAGTTATTGTCTAATCTGATGGAGCTTTCTTTTCTAAGAATTTTGATACCAAATTTGTCATTCTGGCTTAAAGGATTTGAAAGTTATGGCATTTTTGAAAGTGAAAAAGCACCTCGAATTTGCTACCTTTTGCAGATTGCACAATAGTCTAACTTTGACCGCCCATAAAATGACTGTTTATTGAGTCACACTATTAAAAATTATCAGTTTCCAAGTCAAGGGAGTGTACATTATGCTCAATTTTTTTTCGAGGGGTACAAATACAGTACAAGCATCTCATTTTACTTTTTTTAATCATCAAACGTCGTCCGACGTCAATTTTGTGTGAAGCCTTACAAGTGAGACAAAAATAATGTTTGTATTTTTTTAAATTGAAAATTAGGTCAGCCGCGTCACCATTGACTTAGCGCCGAGTGTCACAAAAAGGTGATGAAATTAAGTATTGGGTGGGTCTATAAAAACAGCGCTTCGCGCCGAAACATGCCCTAAGTCTAATTTCGATGCACCCTGAAAATACAAAGGCTGAGGTTCATTTGCGTATAATTTTGATCCTGATCTTTTAAAGTTTCGGCCTGTTTCTCGATCAACAAACTTTAACAAACGATATTTAAATGAATTTCAACTTAAAACAGGATGAAAAATACATTGAATTAAACCTCATTTATCTGGCTTTCTGTGTGAGTTATTTTCAAACAATTGCGCTACATCGGCGCGCTGCGCCGCGGTTCTTTGTTATGAAGGGGTCAAAGCAGTATGTGTGGCTCAGGGCAAAAACGGCAAGACTGTGTCTTGTTAAGCAATAAAAACTCATGGCTACACACATTAAACAATACAAAAGATAATATACTTTGACAGAGAAAGACTTGAACTTTATTTTACATAAACTCACAGCAGTAGTATCCTTGTAATGCTGGCTTAAAATTATGCCAAAATGGGCCGCGGGATTTCGCCCCTTCAGCGGGGCAGTTTGAACTACCTAGTATTAGTTGCAGTAATCACAAAGTACACAAAAATAGCAAAATGTTTTCAAAACCTTGACTGATAATTGGTTTAACTATACTGAATATACTAAATACGGCAAGGAACTACGGGAACATCCAAGAAAAACCTGTGAATTTGCATCCAGTAACAAAATGATCCTGCCAAAAATAAAACTAAAAGGGTTAAAAAAAAAAAAAAAAAAAAACAGAGTTGGGGGCTATGAGTGTTCATGCTTTCCGGGCTACTAGCTGGCTGAAGACATGATCTCTTGTGAAGGTAAACAAATAGAAAATAAAACATGTAACCTGACTTCCATAAACAGACAGTGATGAAATACAAATGTAAAAGATGCTAAACTTTCTACATGTAGTTCCTGTGTCTTATCAAATATCCCTCTGCTGGGCACCCCTCACTCACACCATTCCTTCCCTTAGCGTTAAAGAACAATGCCTCACTCAGATCTAGCATTAAAAGTAGAATATAAATTCTGAAACATTTTCACTAACTATGAACAATAAGCTTATGTTTGAAACCAGTGGGATCTCAGTTCATACCCAATAAGTATTTATAAAGCTTGAACTTTTTTTTATTATTTCACCTTATATGACATCTGTGATAAAAAGAGAGCTCAGCCAACACATTTTCACGGCGACATATTGATAGTCAAAGAGTCGCATGTGGCTCATGAGTCGTGGTTTGGCTACCCCTGATATATAGAACAAACCCCTTCAGTATGTCTGAATCATTCAGAAATGAGTTGATGCGTCGTTACTTTCAAGTTTCATTATTACCTATACTTTTCAGCTGTGACAAGTGGTGGCTGTGCTAATTCCCAGTGTGAGCAAGTCTGTGTGCTGGATGCCAGCAACACTCCACAGTGTAGCTGCAGATCTTTCTACCAAGTTGATATACAGGATCCAACCAGGTGTACGGGTAAGTTCTTAATTTTTGTGTTTAGTCAAGCCATTGTGTTTGTATAATTTCTTTTTAGTATTCATTGTTATAATCATATGTTTCATTCACAAAAATGTTTGGATAAATCTTTTACTTTCGAGTTACCAACATCAGTGTGTTGGATAAATTCTTCTTAGTATGTTTTATTCATATTCATATATTGAAATGTGTCCTAATTCAGAAATGTCACATCTTTTCCTTTATATGTTTTTGGTGGTGGACATGAAGAGGACCTCGTTTCTGAAGATTTTACATGATCAAAGTGTGGACATGGGAACATTGAAAATATTATTGTACAATTGTGAGAATGTATGTTAAACATATAAAATATTCTTGTGCAGTCATGAGACTTTGTAATATCACCTTTGAATATACTCTTTTGGAATCTAATATTAGACTTTATTTAAACATTGAAATACTTCTTATGTATATATATAGTAAGACTTTGCTGACTGATATTTTCCTAGATGTGGGTTAGTATCACACCATTTTGAAAATTGCTGTCTGTCTTGAACATACACTGACTTATTATTCACTTTTTGCAGATGTGGATGAGTGCTCTCTTACAAACAGGCCTTGTGCTCAAGTGTGCACAAACAGAGTTGGGGGCTATGAGTGTTCATGCTTTCCAGGCTACCAGCTGACTGAAGACATGATCTCTTGTGAAGGTAAACAAATAGAAAATAAAACATGTAACCTGACTTCCATAAACAGACAGTGATGAAATACAAATGTAAAAGATGCTAAACTTTCTACATGTAGTTCCTGTGTCTTTTTAAATAGGAATGTGTACATTTTATTCAAACCTGCTGCATGTCAGCTCTGTAGAAGACAATTGTAGTAGAAAAATCCATGTTGCAGCTAGTTCATTTTTTTTTGCTCGGTGGGTGATTTTTATGGGCAAAAGTACCACCATTGAATAAAATTTTTTACCCCAGTGTAGCAGTTGAAGTGTTTTTACAACACATTATAGATGGGAATACACCAGTATTAGTCAGCCACTCTCCTACTGCTGTTAATAAAAATAAAACCCCGGATCTATTGAATAGTGGAAACCTTTACTACAAGTGAGAAAAAGATATTCACAGAACTTCCTGGTCTTCAGCCATGGCTACTTCAGGATACTGACTACGCTTTCTCATATTTGCACTCCTCTCACATACACACATCCACATAGAGCTCTCCAGAACACACATGACCACCTATCCTATTCTCCTTGGACCTAGTAGATTCGACTGACCCACAAATCAGCCAATAAGATATATTAATATGTCTTGGCATAACATCCCCCCATGGTCAATCTAGCATAAACAAAACCTTCAAGAGAGTTATGGAAAAAACTACATGCGAATGGTAAAGGTCAAACCTTGGTCAGCAGCCCCGGTAATGGACAAAGTAATAAAGGGGGCGGGGTGAGAGAAACTCACTGCTATGCATAACAACACAAAAAGGGGGGAGGGGAGTGTTGGGCGCTAAACCCAGGAAGTATTGATGTCATTTTTTCAGGATAAACTGATTGTATTGATGAGAGGATATGGGAGATGTCAGATTTTTGTTTTTTTTTATTTTAAAAAATTTTTTGATAGTCTTAAAAATGCAAAGGGAGAATTATTTTGTGGTAGACAAAAGTTTTGCAAATACCATTTTACAATATATATGGCCTTTAGCGTCTTTACAGACGGTCTTAGCAGCTAGAATATTCACTTTCACTTTGACTGACAGCTTCTCTCGTGGCTTATTCTACCAATGTTTGACCCGAGAGTGCGATGGCAGTGATTGCAGGTCAGTCTTTTGGGTTCACTTTGGCGAGTGTTTTCATTCCGCCTCTGTCGTTTTGTCAGGTATGTTTCTTTTGCCTTGAAGTCTATTGCGAGCGTGCCACTGCGCAATTTTTGTCTCCATCTGCTTCGATCACTTGCAAGGTTCTCCCATTCATTGGGGTTGATGTTGAATGCTTTCATCGTGACCTTGCAAGTGTCTTTGAATCGCAGATGTGGCCTACCTCTGGGTCGGTTGCCAGTAGCAAGTTCCCCGTAGAGAATTTGTCTGGGGATGCGATCATTTTCCATACGGTGGAGATGTCCAAGCCACCGCAGTCTTTTTTTGCCTAGGAGAGCCTGAGTTGATGGAATGTTGGCTCGGCTCAGAACTTCGATATTTGAGATCCTGTCTTGCCACTTGATCTTGAGAATTTTGCGTAGGCAGCGCAGGTGGAAGGAGTTGAGGGATCTTTCATGTTTGGAGTAGGTGGTCCATGTCTCTGAGCCATACAGCAGGGTGCTTAGGACGCAAGTTTGGTACACGAGTACCTTTGTTTTGATGGTCAGCTTGCTATTGTTCCACACCCTTTTTGAGAGTTTGCCAAAAGCTGTGGCCGCCTTTCCTATTCTGGCATTTATTTCAGTTGTTATGTCTGTGCTACCACTGATGGTTGAGCCTAGGTAGCAGAATTTTCCCACTTGCTCCAGAGGAGAGCCATTCAGCATGATTGGGTTGGGGTTTCTCAAGCCTTGTGTCAAAACTACAGTTTTTGAGACACTGATCTTTAGCATGAATTTGTCACAGGCTTTGGCAAGGCTATTGATGAGAGCCTGGAGCGTGGTTTCATCGTGGGCCACGATTGCAGCATCATCTGCGAAGAGGAGCTCTTGTAACATAATATGCTCTGTACGAGATTTTGCTTTTAGTCTGGCAACATTAAAAATGGAGCCGTCCACTCTGGTGTTAATAAGTACTCCACCTGAACATTGACCAAAGGCATTCTTGAGTAGGGCTGCAAAATATATACCAAATAAGGTAGGAGCAAGAACACATCCCTGCTTCACACCGCTGTTTACAGCAAATGAATTGGATGTGCAGCCCTCAAAGTTGACACATGCCCTCATGTCAGTGTGGAAGGATGCAATAAGTTTTAGCAATGTTGGTGGACAGCCTATGGATTTAAGGACTGCATACAGGCCAGATTGGCTTACGGTGTCGAAAGCCTTTGTTAGGTCCACAAAGCATGTTATAAGCGGCCTGTTTTGTTCTTTACATTTTTCTTGGATTTGCCGAAGTGCAAATATCATGTCAATAGTTGATCGTTTGCTTCGAAAGCCACATTGTGTTTCTGGTAAGACTTTTTCCGCCAGTTGTTGAAGGCGGCAGAGGATGATGCGAGCAAAAGCCTTTCCAGTAATGCTGAGGAGGGATATGCCTCGATAGTTGTTGCAGTCGCCTTTGTCTCCTTTGTTCTTGTAAAGTGTGACAATTTTGGCGTCTCTCATATCATGTGGTATCACGCCTTCTTTCCAACACTGCAGTAACAGATTATACAGGTGTGGTAATAGTGGGCCTTTTAGGTCTTTTAATACCTCTGCAGGAATGTTGTCACTTCCTGTGGCTTTTCCAGCAGACAGGTGGTCGATTGCATTGGAAAGCTCGACTAAGGAAGGTTCAGCGTCAAGTTCGGCCATTATTGGCAGTTTTTGGAGGTGTTCCTCAAAATCTGGTGGAATATTTTTCTCAGTTGAATACAACAGAGAGTAATGCTCTACCCACCTATTCAGTTGTTCATTTTTATCTGTGATGGGTTCACCATTTACAGACTTAAGTGGGGCGCTCTTGGTGATGATTGGCCCAAGAGCTACTTTCATCTGACTAAAGGCGGTTTTCATATCTCCCTTTTCATTTGCCTCTTGTATGCTGTTACACAAGTCTGTCCAGTATTTGTTGGCGCAACGTCTTACCTCCAGCTGAAGTTTAGCTTTTGCATTTTTCAAACAAGTTTTTGTACTCTGATTGCAATTTTTGTTATACTCATTGAAAGCAGATTTCTTTTGCTCAATGAGAGGTAGGAGAATTTCGCTGTTCTGGGCTACCCAGTCGTTGTTTGAAACTTTATGCTGTCCAAAAGACTTGATGGCACAGTCATGAATTTTTGAACTAAGAGTGTTCCATGTTTCATCTACCGAGTCACATTGGGTGACATTATCCATGCTTTCAGCAAATAACTTTTCAAATGACTTTCTATTTGATTCATCTCTGATTGCTGTTACATTGATCTTAGGGATTGAAGGGGCTTTTGATCTGTATATTTTCTTGGCCGAAATTTTGATTTTGCTGACTACCAGTGCATGGTCGGTGTCACAGTCAGCACTGTGGAGGGAACGAGTTATTTTTATACAGCCCAAACTCTTCCTCCTTGAGAGAATAAGATCTAATTGATGCCAATGGCCAGACCTGGGATGGCGCCATGATGTTCTTTGGCATCTCTTAAGGTCAAAGTACGTGTTTGTAACACATAATGAGTTTACGGAGCATAGCTCCAGAAGGCGCTGCCCGTTTTCGTTGATGTTGCCAATGCCGAAGTGCCCAATGCACTTTGGCCATGCGGAGTGATCTGCTCCCACTCGAGCGTTAAAGTCACCCAGAATTAGCAGGCCTTCAGTGAGAGGGATGTTGTGGAGAGTCCTCTGCAATGCCTCGTAGAAAATGTCTTTGGTTTCGTCAGAGGAGGTAAGTGTTGGGGCATAGACACAGATAATGTTGGTAAAACCAGACCGGGTGTTCAGTCTGAGTGTCATGATGCGTTCTGACACTCCAATTGGAGTTGCGATCGAATTGATAAGGGAGTTTTTTACGGCGAAGCCCACGCCGTGGATTCTCGGCTGTTCGCTGCTAAGGCCCTGCCAGAAGAAGGTGTAGTTTTCTTCTTTGACTGACCCGGAGTCGGGAAGTCGAGTTTCTTGAAGGGCAGCGATGTCGATGTTTAGTAGCTGAAGTTCTCGATCAATAATTTGGGATTTCCTGATGGAGTCAATATTAGTGAGATCTTGCTGTTGCAAGCCTGGGCGCATTGTTCTGACGTTCCAGGTACCAAGTTTTAGTATTTTTCTGTTTTTGCCAGGTGCACACTTTACGTCAGCTTTTTGACTTTTGGTCTAGCTCCAACCACCTTATGAAGCAGGCTGACGTGGCGGAACAACACCCAACTGCCTGGGGGCTGCCCAGGTTACGGCGGGCGGTAGTTGATCAATGCAGCTGAAAAGCCGCTCCCACCGACAGAGGGGACCCCTGGCGCTCATCCGTACGCCAAATGGATTGAGCTTATCACCGGTAACTGCCACCTCCCGTGTTGTGCCCATCCGTAACGGATGGCTGGAGTGTCCTCTCCAAATCGGAAATGGGTGGGCTTATAGAGGAGAGACAGACGCTTGCCAAGCCCGAGCAAACGCCTCCTCGTTTTGCTGCCCTGCCTGGGCTATTTTTAAGAGATGGTGCTTTGCCCAGAGGCACCACCCCTCTCTCTGCCATTCTAGTTAAACCCAAGGGAGAGACCAGGTCAATACATTTGGAACTAGTCCGGCTGCAGGAGATGCTGGAAGCCAGTTTGATGCAGTTCTCCCTGACAACCACCTTCGGGTCTCCACTCCTGACTTTCTGTCTGGGTTTACTCCCATAGCCTTTGCTATCATAGCAACACACAAGGCAGTGTGGTATTTGTATTCAGGGTTACCTTCCCCTAGTCTTCCTCTCTCCCGAGATGACCCACAAGACAGTGGGGGTGACAGTAGCAGGCTGTACTGTGTACTGTCATACAATAGCAGAAAACTCTGGCCTGACTTGTCATTTTACAATAGTGTGTACAAAAATGGAAATAAGTTTTCCTCGCATAAGATGCAGACTCATCTCTAAGACCAGGAAAGTTTCTGACAACTTCTGCTAATGCCATGGACCTTGAACAAGCTTTTTTATTAGATTTCATTAAAATCTTGTGTTTCTTGACTTGAGCTATTGTCAGATTCACAAAGGGTCTCCTCTCTTGAGACATTGATGTCAGATGGTTAGCACTGTGCTGTCAGGCACAGAGTAGCATAATTGTTCACTGCACGATTTTGTAGTGCCATTTTCAAGGGAAAAAGAATACAGTATTTTGTGACTCATAATAATTACTCGTGCCAAGAAATTTCACACAGAGGCTTTTGTTCAAATATTATTCTATCTATTGTTGTTGTGAAAATAATGATATTGCAAATAATGATAGTATTACTTGCACCTTTTGTCAAGAAGATATGGGCGCAAAAGGGAGTGTCTTTTTCAACTACTCATAGATTCTCCAGGCTGGAGGCCTTCATGAAACATACCTGACCCAGAAATATCTTCAGGACAGACCAGTGAAAGGGTTAAAGCAGGACAGATGGAAGAAGTTATTAACCTTTTTAGGATCACAATTTCCCGCATTTTCTGTATTAACAGCTTGTGAGAGTCCTAGCTATGGAGTTAACTGCAGTCAGACTTGCTTATGTGGTGGTCAGTCAACTGGCTGTGATCCGATCAGAGGATGTGTATGTCGTCCAGGCTGGACAGGTCCAAGATGTGATGTTAATATAAATGAATGTGACAACCCGGATGCTTGTGCAGCGAATGAAATTTGTTCTGATCTGGTGGGTACATACGAGTGCCAGTGTGCAGAAGGTTACCAACATATGAATGGAAGATGTATTGGTAAGTCCTCTACTCACTGTAACTAGAACTAAGAGTAATTAGTTAATTCATCTTTCAGTAACATCTGTGTAGAATTCCATGTGGTGGGTGGGGGGTATCAGAACAGTGCCAGCAGATAAGGTAGTCACTCTGTCAAGAGATTGTGTCTTTAATGACTATTTGTTAAGCTGAAAGAAATACTAATGCATTTCACGCATGGCTGCAGTTATTGTCAAGGATGCTTTTTCTGTAAAATGCATTTTCGGATCTCCTTTTTGTATTTAATTTATCCCTCCTAAAGCTGTCTTAAATATCCTTGTTTTGTTGTCTATGAAAGAGAGACAGAGACAAAACAATGTGATTGTTCATTTCAGTTTCCATGCCATTTGAGAGGACCTAGCTATTGCATTTGCCCATTTCTTATTTTGCAGACATTGATGAGTGCTTAGATGTGTTGACCCACACATGTGAGCTTGCCAAGTATCAAGTGTGCAGTAACACAGAGGGTAGCTACAAATGTAACTGCCTGCCAGGATTTTTCAAGAACTCAACAGGCCAATGTCAAGGTAAACAGCAAGAAAAGTGAGAGTGGGAAATAGCTAGATGAAGAGAAATGGAATCAAATGGGAAAGGAGGTTTGTGTGTGATTTAGTAAAAGGACAGTAAAATTTTCAGCAGTTTAAGAAGCCAATCTTGTAAGTTATGAGCCTTGGTGCAACAGATGAATGTTGCAGTTGTGTGGATTTGCTGCAGTGTTTAGTGAATGCACACATAAATGTCATTGAGCATTGTATCGTCATTGTGTCACTCTTAGTATCCTTTGTGATGCCAGAACCTTTAAAAAATGCCAGCTTCTTTCAGCTGCACAGTAAAAAAAACCATTACACAATGCCACAGCCAGTGTTTACATCCAGGAACTGACATTGTTTGGCTGGGTGGGTTTTTTATGTATCTTTTTTCAAAGCTTATAACAGAATGTATTTTCTTCAGTCAACCAGAAATTAAAACTGGGCATTAACTACAAAATTTGTTATCTACATGTATAAATACATGTGTGTAAGCTTCCCAGAAACCTATGCATATAGATTTGAATGGAAATGGGTCATTCTGCTTTCCTATGATGGAGCCACAAACGACCTGATTGAGAAAGGTATAAAATTGCTGTTGATGATAGAGTAGTAAAGTCACTTATACATGAATTTTTGTGATTTGATCCATGAACATGATTGAAGACTTTGGGATTTAAAAAAAAAACAACAAAGAAGAAGAAAATTACAGATTCTGTTATTGCATTTCAGACATTGATGAGTGTGCAACCAACTCACACAACTGCCAGCAAAGATGTGTCAACACACAGGGAGGTTTTAGTTGTCAGTGCTATTTTGGTTACAGGCTGGATGACAGAGACAGAACCAAATGTGTCTTCAGTAAGTTCTCCGATATTGAAACTTGAGATTTTCATTCTCTTTAAGACCAACTAAGATGATGGGCAATGTCAGAGCTTGATATCTTTACATGTTCTTGACACTGAAACTTGATACTATTTTCATTCTTTCATCAGTTAGCGTGATGGACACTGTCAAAACTATGTTTTTTCAGTAAGTGTTGTCACGATCACGTGCGTGAAGATTGTCACGATCACGTGCGTGAAGATTGTCACGACCACGTGTGTGATGTGTACTTAACTTATTTTTCCTTTCAAACCCAGCTAACAAGCCAAGCAAGCAGACCAGCGACTAACGGACACATGGAGTGAAATTTAAATCAAACGATATTTAATACTAAATGCATGACAAATAACTTATGCCAAAACATTCAACTCATAATAATCAAATACACAGTCACAAAAACAGATATTTGAAAATCACTCCTGGGGATCATGGCTATTCTCTACTCCCCAATTAACTTCTAACCATTTTGTCCATAAACTTAATTATTTATACTCAAGAGTCTCTGTCGACAGCTGATCTCCTCGCTGATGCAGTTTCACGTCTCCAGAGTTCAAACGGTCCTTCCTAGATCTCCAACTTCAACGATAAAGGGGAACAGACGCCCCTGGCTTCAAACGAATAAGAAAACATACAGTTCACACCCGTCATCGATCATCACTGGTTCCTCCTGAAGGGTTCCCATCTCCTCCTCGGGACTCCTTAAACTGCAAACGATTAGAAAACAGACGGTTCACACCCGCCATCGATCATCACTGATTCCTCACACCTAACACTTCTGGTCCCCATGGCACGACCTTCCACTTGTCGCCCGGACCGATAAATTCTGCTTATTGGGAAATAAATGGGAACATCATAGATCCCTCACACACCTAACACCTCTGGTCCCCATGGCACGACCTTCCACTTGTCACCCGGACCGCTACTCTCTGCTTCTTCCTCTGGGAATGAATAATTTGGGAACCACGTGTGTCGAGCTTCTCCTCTATTTATACTCCCGAGGGCCCTGCACACGGGACTAGTTTAAAGCGAGACGTGTGTATCTTTTCACGCTCGTCAACAATGTTAAAAACCGTGTTTTCCCCTGCTAAGCTCACCCCCCTACACTCGTGGCGCACAAGGCCACCGACCTTACTCATGATAGTTACCTCGTCAACAACTTTAAACTCCCTTTCTCCCCTACTAAGTTTACCCCCTCTACACTCGTGGCGTACAAGGCCATCAACCTTAATCGTGACAGTGTCTATCATACAGACTTGGCACTTTCATTGCCTTTAAGACTAGCGAGATAACAGTCAACCATGTAACTATGTGTCTCTTGTAAGATCTTGATACCGGAGCTTGATGTGTTGACTGTCTTTCAGATTAGCTGAGATGATTGTCATCCATGTAACTATATGTCTCTAGCAAGGTCTTAACACTGAAACCTGATGAGTTCACTGTCATAAAGACTAACTGAGATGACAGTCACACATGTGTAGTCATCCATGTAACTACGTGTTTGTTGAAAGGTCATGACAGTAAAACTTGATATGTTCATTATCTTAAAGACCAGCTGAGATAATAGTGTCAAATCTATGTCGTCAATAAGTGATAAGTTACGAATGTCTTCGTAAATAGCCACAGTGACAAAAATAGAAATTTCTGAATCATTGTCCATTTATAATAAACCAGCCTGTTTTGCCCCTCAGGTTTTAGTTTATTCTCCATTCAAATGCCAAACATAGATCTGTATAGGATTGCAAAATATGTTTTGGTTTGTTCTCTCAGATTGGTAAAGATGTGTTCACAATAGGTGACTCATTTTAAATTATGCTTTTAAGTTTTGAAATATTAGGAAATGTATATCATCGTATATTTTTATCTCTGACACAGGTAAAGATGTGTGTAAAGACGAAGGTAACTTGAAATGTGACCACGGCTGTACAATTGACTTGGACACACAAGTTGCTGAATGTTATTGTAACTCTGGATACATGCTGGCAGCTGATAAACAGACATGCATAGGTATGCACATCAATGGATATATTATGCTATAGACATATATAATAATGTATACACAGGGAGAGAAAACAACAAGGAAATATTTCAAATGTGTATGTTCTTTGACAATTTGATAACTGTAATGGAGAATCTTTGTATCTTCTTCTGTTCTGTGACAGAATTTAATCAATTTGATGAGAAATCATTGTGGTTCTATTTCTATTCTCTGACAGACATCAATGAATGTGATAGTGATACACTGAATAGATGCAGTCGCAAAGATCTGTGCGTTAACACACCTGGAGGGTATAGCTGCTCCTGTGGGCTTGGAATGCAGCTGGATAATGATCAGCGGACATGTAGACGTGAGTAACTAACAATTTTTAGCCCCCCAAAATTGTACAGCTTTGTTCCGTTCATGTTTTAAATGAAAAGAAAGTGAAATGCAAAGGTCAGTTTTTTATAAAAAATTTTGAGCAAACGAATTGTTTTTTAGTTTGTTTTTCTAAGTAATAACTGGTAAACTGTAAAAGGTGAATGATTGGCTGATATATTTATCATGTTTTATCAATTACCAGCTTGTGAAGGTCAAACATGGGGAATGAACTGCATGAATGACTGCCAGTGCTCACCCACTGGTTCCCAACGCTGTGACAGTAGCAATGGCTGTATATGCAAATCTACCTTCGCAGGTGAGATATTGAAAATTAGAAAGTGAGCAGTGTCTATTTGAAAATCTTGGCCTGTTGTCTTGCCAGAGATACGGTACCCAACTGAAGGGATTAGTTCTATACCATGCCTAAGTCCACTTAGGCTCCAAAACAAACAGTAGTGTGTAAAGATCAGCAGATACTCCATCCTCAGTGCAGAGCAAAAGTACATTAACCCAGAACTGTTATTGTTATTAGAGTGAGGCACCTTGCGAAAGAGTTCCATACATCCTGACCACTTTGAACTCTTATAGCTCCTTACAGATTTTTTTTCGTTTTTTGGTTGAAAGGGTATGGTATAGACATAGGGATATGCTTAGGATCCTAATCCTAATAGGGATAAGGGCACAATTAGGTAAATGTTCTGGATTAGGTTTACATTAGGGACTGGGTGGTGGGGATGTACAGCAACTCTTTCTGCACCTTGAAAAGGCTGAGGTTTTCAGAGTGTTACCGGACACAGAAACCGTATTTTGTTCAGTACCTCAAGTTTAGGTTTTTATTACTTATGCATGACATGGAACTAAGCCCCTCAATTGTGTTCCATGCAAGAGGCATTCAGGTTTTGATGATAGATATTAAGAGGCATTCTGCTTCTGCCACATACCCAAGGTCTACTTAAATAAAGGATTTTTCTGGAGATTACCTGAACACAATGGTTCAGCATCACACGATAACTCTTTTCCTTCTCAGTGAAGGCCTTTCAAAGTAACCAATCATGTGGAATTCCCAATAACAGTGCATGAAGAATTATTTCAGGCATTTTAAGTACTATAACAGATAGTGAAACGATTGCAATGGTTATTCATGCGTCACTGGAAATAATTTAGAAATAGATATCAACCATGATACAGCTGCCTGAAAATGTTACTATCTATGTGGTGGCTGACATTAAAAAAGACCATAGTTTAATGCAAAACACTAAATGTGTAATTCGGTGCCTAATTAAAAAAAAAATTTTTTTCAGTTTTCAATTTAGGTCATAGCGTCTTACATCAAAAGTCAAAACTCTTTTGTTTTTACATTGTATAGCTTGTCGTATGATTGCAAAGATGTATGAGTAGAGTCATGAAAAAATACTTAATACCATGTTTGCCACTTTACAGGGCGCTACTGTGATATGGACGTGAATGAGTGCCTGGAACCAACACAATGTTCAGGCTCCCAGATATGTATCAATACCATCGGAGGTTACAGGTGTGAATGTCCCAGAGGATACAAAGAGGAAGGTGGTCAGTGTGTAGGTAAGTGAAGTCACAATCTTGCAAGTCAAAGTCATCTTCATGGTTTAAGCCTTTCACTACTTCACTCGGAAGATTTCCAGGCCAAGCGTGTTAATATGCCTGCAGCCTGGGCTGTATCTGCGTTTTTAACTAGTTACTTCTGTGCATGAAAAGGGTTGCTAGGCACACAAAAGCTGAAAGTGGTTATCAGAGGGAGAGTAGAAAGTGTACTATTTGAAGAACCTGCTTGTTAAATTTCATAGAAATATTCTCACACGGTAATTTTTCCTTGATGATTATTAGTAAAGTCACAAAATGTCTTTTTCCGTAGCATATGGTGTTGCTTACTGATGGTAATGTAGGGATTAATTGGTTACTATTGTTGACATTGTGTTTCATACCAGTCAGTTGGATTGTTTTTATATAGTTTTTATGTAAATTAACATCAATTCAACTCTCTTGTTTGTTCTGCTTACATTAATTTTGAAAATGTTATCTTGACCACATTCTTGAAAGAGAGAGATAAAAAGGAAAGAGACAAAGCAAAATGAAAGATGTCTTTCATGGAGAAATTTGAGATACATGAAACTTTGCAGGATAAGGCTGAGAGGGAAAAAACATATATATATATATAAAATGTTTTTTTTTTTACTGCCATGTCGTTTGCTTTTTATGGTCAAATTTAAATTCACTGACCCAAAATCTATATGAATTGACACATTTCCAGTCCAAAAAAAAAAAAGGTTAAATTTTGTTGACCAGTGTAATCTGGCCAGTGAGAAGTTGACCAGTTTTATTGAACAGCTGAAGAATTTGTATGACAGACAATGTCACATACACGTTATTGAAATTTTGCATTTTGGAAAACTGATGCTCCCCATATAAATGACCAAACTCCAAAATTTCATAGTTTCTTTTTGGTTTTTTTTTTTGTGTGGAAAAAGAAGAGGTTATCATGCCATAGCATGTGTAAAAGCATCTTTCTGCAGAACACGATAGAATTACAAAGAATGCATTGTGATTAAGGCATCTATCACAGTTCGCTCTTTCCACATTTTAATCAGGTTTCTCTTCCTCTGCTAAAGTTGATCTTTCTAAACTCAGTTTATGCCTGAGATCATCAATATGCATGTAAAGAACACTGACAGGGCATACACATTTTATATTAAATTATATAAATGATAAAGTAATTTATTCACCTTTGAAGATTGATAGTGCGTGACATTAAGAATACTTGTATCACTACTGATACGGTAAGACACATCAGATCAGATCTCTTCCTATAGTTGATAGAGCTGATGTGCTGAAAGGTGGGGACCTCCTTATGAGCTAGTTTGATGAACCACAGGAAAACTGTAGATGTGTTTCAGCAACCACAGTGAAGCAGCCAATTCCTATTGATTTATTCAAATTCACCAATTATGTTAATTTTCTTTTCTTTTTTATCCTCAAGTTTTCCAGTTATTGTTTTTTTTTCAGCACAAAGGTCTTTCATGACTGGAGGTTGACATATTCTGATTTTGTCTTCATTCATTTAAGATTAACTCCATAATTTCCTTGTTGTTAGTTACTATTGGAGGGCTTTAGGAAATTCAACTTTTCCTGTTTTTGTGACGTTTGTCTTCATAAGCTCTATAAAGTAACTATTGATCATTAACTGCATGGCTCATCATAACATTTTGCTGCAGTTAAATGGAATATCTTCCGTACATTTTGTGTGCAGATATTGACGAGTGCAAAGATACCAATCTGAACAACTGCGACCAGACTTGTGATAACTTTCCCGGTGGATTCAGTTGCTCTTGTTTCACAGGTTTCACATACAACATGACAGCAAAGAGGTGCTATGGTGAGTTTGTTACTTGCATTGTTTTAGTGTATATTTTTGAGAAATGTCAAATGTTAATGTTCGAAATATCATCATCCTGTCAACATAATGATCTAACTCAGTCTTATGCCAAATTTGCATTGACCATTCATGTCCTTGATAAGGTCATACCTGACATTGTTGTGTGAACAAAACAGATGCACTAATCTGTCCCTCCAGGAATACCACAAAGAACTGACGTGGAAAAATTTAAATAAAATAATAAATATTTTACTTTGATGAAACAGCTTTAACTACTTTTCTCGTAACTTCGAAAAACTATGAAAAATGATACATCCTATGATGTTAGCATGGTGATGAATTAGTTCTTATACAATGGTGGTAATTTTTATGGCTTTTGATTGGAAAATATCCTTTCCATTCTATATGAAATACACAGAGACTAATTAAGAGATAAAGATTGTCTCCCAATGTTTAATTAGATTTCTGAAAGATTTAAAAAGCACTATTGAGATGAACAATTACAACACAATGTAATTTTTAAAAAGTCCAGTATTGCGAGACAATAATGATTCTTCTTGAAGTAAAGATTAATTGAAAAATACAGATATGTGTATATATTGTTTAATAATGATATGGTTGTGTACAGTGTATAATTATTATATAATATTGTTCATTATTTTAAAGTTATGTTATTATTATGATATTGGTTATTATGGCATATCCATTTCACTTTGACTTACTTGCTGGCTAGGTCTGAAAGCAATGTTTACACCACCATTCACTTACAAAGCATAAATTTTTTGTCTCCATTCAGATGTTGACGAATGTGCACGAGGTACCCACATGTGCAGTCAAAATTGTGTTAACTCACTGGGGAGCTACAGATGCGATTGTAGGGACGGTTTTGAACTGGATGCAGATGGAGTTACGTGCAGGGGTCAGTTTGGACTGTCCACCTTTAAACCATTCAATAATTTATTATTTCACACCCTGATTTATTGATTGATTAATTTAAATACAATGTCATTTGGTTTGTCATTTCTTTGTTCATATTGCTTGAAAAAAATTGTAACACTTAGCATTAGTATTTCATTCTTATGTATTCGTGAGGAGCCCCATGGAAAGGTCCAAATTTTGAAAATGTTGATGATTTTGAGCAGTAATTCTTATGGAATAGTGACATGCCAGTGAAGAGTTTCTAAAGATTTTATTGTCCGATTAAGGACTGAAAGTCACTTCATCTAGTTTGCAAACATTATTATCTGATCTATGGAATCAATTTTCCATCCATCCATCCGTCCATGCATCCATCCATCTCTGTTCCCTATATTCACTTATCAATCGTCCATGTAGCCATTCATCCACCCCCCACCCATGTATGCATCCGCCTTTCTGTCCACCCATCCATCCATCCATCCATCCATCCAAGTGCCCATTCATATAGTCAAATATCCACTCATATATTCATCATCCACCCACCCACCTGGCATCCATCAATCTGTCTAACCATCCATTCATTCATGCTACCATTCTGTCCATCCATTCATCCATCCACCCACCCACTCACACATCATCCATCCAATCCATTCCATGCATCCATCCCTCCATTGATTCATTTATCTTTCTATCCCACAGCTATCTCTGCTTGTTCTACAAAGAATTGTGCCCATGACTGTGCATTGATCAATGGTCAAGAAACCTGTTTCTGCCCTAGGGGCCAACGGGTCAGCACATCCAATGATTTAGTGTGTGAAGGTAAGCGTATGGAAACATAAACTATCAAACCAATTACAAGAAATTCAGTTTGATCATTGACATGCTCAGTTTGGATTTGTTGACATTTCATAATTTGTAGATATTCTATTTAACCCTTTTGCTGCCAAGCCGAAACACCTTTCCTCCCTTTAGACTACCAGAATAATGGATTACCAGGTAGAAAGACAGCAGGATATAGTATAAAATTAGGAGCAAAACATGCCGTAACAATGTTGGCTGATATATCGGCCTCGCAGCAGTTTCAGCAGAAAACAGCAGCCTTCTGCAACGTTTGACGGCAGCAAGAGGTTTAAAATCCACCAGGTGAAAAACTGCATTTGTGATAATTTTTTCGCACACAAGAACTTATTGCATTCTTGAACCAAGTACTTCCTGATTTACACATTTTGCCCGCAGTAATTTTTGTCTATTATAAAGAAGAGAGAGGTATTGGCTAAGTTACTCCTGCAAAACCCTTAAGGGGGGGCGGGTCCTGAAATCGAAATTGGGCTTAAAAATACCGATATTGCGATTTTGTACTTTTCGGTTAGTTTATCCATTTAGGAACACTATTTTACTAACCAAATGTCAATTTTGAATGTTTATAACCCTGAAATATGCCTTTTAGTGAGGTGGGGGGTCAAGAAAAAGGCACAAGAATCATGCCATTGGGCTGCAAAATTAGCCCTAAATAACATCTTAGTGTCGCCATCAAAACCCCTACTCCTCCGTACACATCTGTCATAAGCCTTTGGTGGTTTGGAAATCATTGTTGAGGCCCAGCACACCAGTAATGATGACTTTAGCCATGTGTAACACGTTTCAATAACATTTTTATTGAAAAAAACTTTCAAATGCGATTTTCTCGAAATTGCACTTTTGGTCAGTGATTTGTGAACTAGTTTTTCATTTATTGACCAATTGGTATAAAATTTGGCTAACAACGTGTTTGAACAAATCAAAAAATTTATACAGAAGAAAATTTGTAACTTTTCTTTTTTTTTTTTGGTTGAATTTTTTTGTGATAGAAAATAAGAAAAAATAGAATTCGGCTACATACTATTTTCAAAAATTTATAACAAAAGATCTGTCAGAGATATCAAAATTCCCTTCTGTATAAAGTTTTTAATTGGATTGAATAAGACATAAGAGAAGTTTCAATTAAATCCAGTAAAATTTGGCGAAGCCTATCTATATTGAATTTGGTACTTTTTGGGGACTCAAAATCCAAGATGTCAGCGGTTCCATGGCAACAATATGACCAACAACGTTTTTTACATTTTTTTTCTGCTAATTCAGACATCCTGAATTCGATTATAATAGTTAAAATTGTCTATTTCTCATAATAACAAAAATTGCCTTCAGGACCCGCGCCTCCCCCTTAATGTATGACTAATAGTAATACAGTGGAACCTGCTTAAGTGGAAATTCTGGGGACCAACAAACAATTGTATTTTGTGTTCAAAGTACTTTCGATAAATTGTTTTAAATCACAATTTTTAGTCTCATAAAGGGAACAAGATAAGGTGCCATGGAAATTTTACTTTTATCCTCCTTGATGTGCTCTACCTAACAACAATTTAACAAGCTCTATTTTGTGTATGTATGTGTTCGTGCTTATATCTGTGAATGATATGCGATTTTATAGTAATCTAAAACATTAGACAAAACGGTGGACCAAAATCAAATAGTTGTATTATGTATAATGTTTTTGAACGGTTAGACAAATACTGTTAGTGAAATATTATAGTTGATGTGACATCCATAATATGTTTGTAATGACCCATAGAATGATGAGAAGACCAGAGGGTGACTGGTTGTTAGAAAAATAAAATGCTCCTTGTGCTGGGGTTGCCTCTGTCTGACAGCCTCATCGACCAGTTCAGTGACACAATATCATCTCCCCTCCTTATCTGCAACCCCATTAATTAGGCCTGCATGAAATTAAAAAGCTTGGATTGTTTTATTTCACCTCAACGACATGGTGTTTTCGAGACAGCACCCTTGCTCAACCATATAAATGAAAGAGAATCTTTGGGTTAAAAGGGAATTACAACACAATTTTCGTTATATGTAAAGAGGTATAAACCTATAAGGAATACAGAAAGATTAATCTGAGACCGTAGAAATCTTTGTGATAAGGGGATGTTTCTTATTATCCACTTTCAGTTGAACTCTTTTGGGACGTCAGCATTAGGGGCTTCGGTCAAGTTTGGACGTAATTAATTTTTCATCACTTTAGGAAAAACAACATAGTTCAGAAAAACGCTTACAGAAAAAAAAGCATTGATAGTAAAGAAATTTTTTTTACATCAAATAAAGGAGAATTGAATATAGAATACAATATAAATCAGCGATACGTCCAAATGCATTTTTCACTGGCAGCAATAAATCGGGGATATGTCCCAAAAGAGTTAAGCAGGTTCCGCTGTCTATTTTAAATACAGAAATGAATAAAGATTTAAGAAAACTAGAATTACAAAGGTGTCAAGTAAAACTAAAAGGTCTCTCCAATGAAAGCACACTGCATTGTGTGGGCATTCAGAAATAGAACAATCAACACATTTTGCATTGCATGTTTGGGTCTGAAAGAGTTAGGGAAAACAGCCATACAACAGGAAAAATTAAAATTAAAAAAAAAAAAAAAAAACTCTTAGCAGAAAAAAGGAATTGACACAGCCTTACATCAGAGTTTGATTTTCACGCTTGTTTAATGTTTATTCTCTGCTGTACTAGATATTGACTTATGTGCCAGCCAGCCCTGTGAGCAGCAGTGCCAGGAAAATGCAGAAGGCACAGATTTCATCTGTAGCTGCACTGAGGGTTACAAGTTGTCAGGAGATGGTGTTTCTTGTCAGAGTGAGTCCAGGTCTTTTTTTTTATACTATTTTTGTACATATGAACCTTTGTGCCAAGGACATTTGTTTCAGATCATTTGGGAAATTAGGAACAATTTTGTAAAGAATGGAATTATCACTAGGTAATTTGTATCCAAATGAAATTAATTTTTTGGAAATTGGTCATTTTTTTTTTTTTTTCGTGTGCTTTGTATGGGTGTGTCTGTACACATTTTTGGCGTTTTTTTTGTTCTGAGAAAGCTTTTAAAATTGTTTGCATATATATATTATTATGAGATGCATGAGGACATCCAAATACCTGTTGCCTGAAGGAAGGGTGAATCTTCATGTTATGCTTGTTTAGTTTCTTCAAGGATGGGTATTTAGTACTTCAGTGAAGGAATTTAACCTTCAACATGCGTTGTGGGTATAATGCACCCAGAAGCCATTAAAAACATTTGTAATTATCTTCTTTGTGGGAATTTTTTGTTGGAATTCTGGATATTCCTCAGTGACATCATTGCCCATCTTCCGATAGTTTTAAAATTTTAAAATCTGCTCATGCGTGCTCACCAGTACACTTGTACTTTTACCATTCTTACCCGTACATCCTGGATCTCATAGACACCATACTTTTAAAGAGGATTTTATTGTCATACCCTTGATCGTACAAGCGGGGTCTCAAATACTCGACACCCCTAAAGAGGACTTTTTTGCTATGTCCCTGCTGTACGTTTGGGGCCTGGCAAACACCGTACTTGTAAAGAGGCTATCATAATAAATTGTTCTTTAGGAGTGAGGTGTCGATTAGACTGCACAATGTACAGTTTATAGTGATGTGCAGCAATGAAAATTTTATTCCCCCAAATCATATTCAACATTGACATATGTATGACTCATCACGTGAAATAGTGATCTATTTATTCAATTATTATTTTATTATTATTATATTATTCAATTGCAGGGATGGATTGGTGCAGCTGTTTTTTGTTTGCATGACTATGTTAGGCTTGAGCTAAGTTTGACTTGGACCTGTCATGTAAGCCCAGTGATGACATGCTAAAGAAAAAGTGCTTTTTAAATTAGAATGAAAAATAAGAAGTTAAGGCACAAGAGAAGGAACAGTAGTCAGCGGGCAAAAGATGAGGTCTTTCTCACTGAAGAGATTACAGTGTGAAACCAGAATTAGGGCAAGATTCAATAGCTTAGGTCACATGTACCTGCAGCTGGAGTCTGTTCTGGACATGGAATGAGTACAATGAACAGACATCAAGTTTATAAGGCCAGCATATTATTACATCTTTTGCTGACATTATTATTTGACTTAACACTCTGTGTAGCAATACAACTTAAGAAACAGTCATTGATCTGAAACAACCATTTTTCGATCCACAGTGTGTGACGCTGGCCAATTTGGTCGGGAATGCTCTGGCATCTGCGACTGTGTGAGAGATAATACAATGATGGGTGTTTGTGATCCCATGAGCGGAAGTTGCTTGTGTCAAACTGTGAGTCTTTGCACACAAAATTCCAATAATTTTGTGCTTATGACCATTCAGTAAGCTCAAGAGCCCTAACACATGTTTGATGGGTTTGAGTTTGAGTTTGAGTTTTATGGCACGATAACAGCCACTTTGATAGGAGTTCTCTTCCTCTTAAGATCTCAAGAGTCTTGCTTTGCCAGGAGTTTCAGTTCTTTATAGCGAATCTCATTTAAGAATATTGGCAATCTCTTTCTCACCCTGTCCAGCCAAAGGACCAAAAAAAGGCAAATGATTATTTAGTGTTGCCAAGAAAGTAGTACGTGTATAAAGAGAATTTAGAAGAAAATAAAAACCTATCAAGAATCATCTTGAACAGATCTCATTTCATTAGTCTCTTCATAAAGAAGAAATTTTTTTTATTTCCACTCATTATTATAGTGCAACAATGATGCTGTTACTTATCACTGATGTTATTTCAGGGATGGAAAGGAACTGACTGCAGTGAAGACATCAATGAATGCAGCACAGTCACCAGCCCTTGCTCTGATCCAAACAGCTCTTGTGTTAATGAACCAGGTTCCTATAGGTGTACTTGTAATGATGGTTACTTTGTCAGGAATTCTACTACTGGAATCTGTGAAAGTAAGACTCAAAATTTCATGATATTTGGACTGAGTAGGTTTGGTATGAATGGAGGATTAAAGTACTATTACTCATTTCCAACTGAGTTGCCTTCCTGAACAAACACATGCCACCTGGGCTACCTTCAGCCAGTCTATAATTTATAGAAATTTCACTCCAGTTACAGTAATTTTAATCATCCTAATTGATTGGTACAGCAAACAAAAATGAAGGAATGCAAGGAAATATAACTTTAGCTTTTTTAATTCTTAATGAAAAGCATATGAGAGACTGTAATTATGCTTCTTTGGATCTTTTCGTAGACTCACAGCTGTCAAGAATGATATATACTGGTAGTCTTTCAGAAATGAATGAAGAATAATTTTGCTCTATGCTGGGTGTAACAGGCATCTCAAGAACAGATGTTAGGTTTTTTTTGTTTTAGGGTGAATAAGCTGTGTAAATATTTGTTTAAACGTAAATAATGTGCATAAATTGAGAGTAAATGTGAGAATTTGTTTATTTGAAGGTAAATAAACGTTTTTGGCTTTGTGAATAATTGTGATGATAAATGACATTTGCACAGTGTGTGATGCCAACTTCTATGGGCCTGGCTGCAGTCTCAGCTGTAGATGTAACCCAGAGAATTCAGTGTGCAACAATGTAGATGGCACCTGTCAATGCAAGGCAGGTTGGCAAGGGACTACATGTGAGGATGACATTGATGAATGTTCTAGAGGTAAGTGGTAGCTAATTTCTGCACTGATTATGAAAAAAGTTTTTGGAGGATGTGCTGGCTTTGATCAGTTGGTATCCTGAGACTTGATTGAATTGTTCAGTATTGGCTTTATATGAAAAAGAAGGGAGAGGCCGATCAAAGAATCTGCTGTATCAAAAATGCATGAAAAGAATATATGTAATGTCCATTGTGGTGGGAGGTTTTGAAGCCTACATGGCAGTTTTCCCCTCCCAATTTCTTTGTTTGTACAACCATGCTAGGTCATAACTATAGGTAGAATGCCCATGACGTCACAGAGTTTTTGTTTTGTACTTCCGCCAAACAAGATGGCGGGTGGATCAGCTGATGAGTGTAACTTCGAGATGTGTCTAAGCAGTTAAAATGCCTGCTGGTTGCATTGCAGTTGACTGTTATGACAGGGGTGGAAAGGATGGATCCAAACTGGTCAGATTCCCTACCATCCGTGTAAACAAGAGAAAGGAAGAAAGAATTGTCCGAACATCTCCCATGTGCTTATACACACGTATCATTGTTTACAGTAGTGAACTCGCCTCCGATTGGTTCGCGACGCCTTAAGTGGGTCCGGACAGAAAAGATGGTGGATATGCGCATTCTACCTATAGCAAAATGAGGAAAATGGCTCTGTCCTCGGCTGGAAGATGCTTTTGCTTGAAGTGTTGAAGGAGAGTCTGGTCAGGATGATAAATGTGGACACTGGTATGAGTTTAGATCCAGGTACTAATGCAAGAGCAGACAATCTGGTAATAGAAGGTGCAGATCAAGGACAATTCCGCAACCAAATCTCAATGTCAGAGATAAAAATACTCATCAGAACATGATACAGACAGACATGGAGACAGTGAACCGAATGCCAACATCCCCTCGACTCCATCAACAGACTCAACAGAAAACAGCAAACTGCAGTCTTCAGACTCTGAACAGGACACTGCAGGCTTGGTGCTGACATGTACAGATTGAAGGCTGCATTGTACCCTCAGACACTGTAGGCTTAGTGCTGACATGTACAGATTGAAGGCTTGCATTGGTTCCCTCTGTGTGAATGTCAGACAGGTGACTAAAGTCCAGAACATTTACAAACTTGTCCACTATATGCTGCAGCCCCCACTGAGCAGTGTACAATCTGTACATGTCAGCACTGAGCCTAAAGTGTCTGAGGGAAACATGGCCCCAAAGAACTATAGGGATTTTGGCATCCTAGGGAACTTGCAGCTGTCTTTGGACTTCATGGAATGGACCCATCTGGGGTCTAGTCTGGGTACTTTAAGTTGAACAAAGAAGAAGATGATCCAGAAACAGTGGATTTGATTTTGGACCCATCGATGCTGGTACCAAAATGGAGCTTCAAATCTAAGACCCAACTGAGACGAATAACTCAGAAAGTACTGTTACCACAAGTACTGATATAGTAACATATAAATTGACTCCAAAACCTATTTATGTTGGCCCAGTGAATATCTGAGTTCTGTTATTCTCCCCTCTCAGTTTTTTGGAGGCTGTGCAACATTTGATGGTGCAAGAGACAGTACACATGCAATATGTTTACAACTTTAGCTCATAATGAACTGAAGATGGAGTGATATGATAATCTTTTTTACTCACATATTTGAAGCCGTCTTTGCTTGTAAACTCAGTATTAGATCAAGTACCAGGACATTATAGAATACCGAATATCCACCGTCACAGTGTAAATCTTGATGTGAACAGAAAGTAGAAATTGTACTATTTTCTCTACAGGGCTGGCAAAAACTAGTAAAAGTTTGAAAACACTGTATAATCATGATCATGGGCCTCTGAAAATGAAATTGTGTAACGCAAGTGAAATGAGAGAAATGATTCTTGGCCCCAATTTTGTGTTTATGTGTAACAGGGGCTACGGGTAAACCGAGCGGGTCTCTCTCTATCTATAGCTATCTAATCTGACACCAAATAATGTAACACAGGACGAGACGAGCGGGGCTCTCTACACAGTCAAACATACAAACAAAACTATCAGGTTTTGAGAGAACAACAATTTTATTAAAAGGAAAAGAAAATAACAAATCAAATAATAAACACAATACAACGAACACATGACAATACAATAAACCACAATAAACAGCACAATAAACCAGGACAATACAATAAACACGACATTACGATAAACCCAACGATACAATAAACACATGACAATACAATAAACCACAATAAACCCAACCGATAGGCGCGCTGAAGAAGAACCAAAAATAAACAGGAATTAACAGCACGCCTCATCAGTTAATCATTACATCATGCTAAAACAAGAGAATGCATCAAAAGAAAACATAAAAGTTAATAATAACCATATTCACCTTGTAAACTAAATAATATGGGGACGGTCCAGTATGTCTATCAAACAGTAACGTATAACTTACATTGTGAGCACTCCAGGGGAGATAACTCGAGTATAAAATGCAAGCCTACCAAGTAACATGTTTACTTCCCTTGGCTTAACTACAGGCTGACATAGGGCTATCCCACACGTTATAATTCTTATATTATAACAACGGCCATTATCTAGATCAGGAAGAAAACTTAATTTGATTCCAGACAAGATAACATTAAGCCTTACATGTGTATACGCGCACCCTGTACGCCGCACACCCTGTACGCATCAAATCTATCCTAGTTATGGAATGAGCTGGAGTTAAACTAACCACAATAAAATACAGTCTGCTGAGTCTACACACTCATACCACAGAACTGCCCGTGCTAGGTGGCTCAATAAAAGACAATCCCATCTACTTACTTAGCCCACCCACGCACAACGTAGTATCCCTTAATTAACAATTACCATCATAATTAGCAGAGGATAGCAATAGCCAACTGGATCTACTCATTAAGTCAAAATTAATTGACTTAGGCCCCATTAGCCAACCCAGCTCAATTCCGCACATGCTAGATTATTAATATTACACAAAAACCCTAGTCCATACTGCCACAGGCCTATCTCAACTCAGAGCCAAACTTATCCCTTTCCTATCCTCTGGATATAATACCAAACTCCTTACTCATAAAGTCATAGGAGCATCTCTAGGTGGACCAACCCACATACATGACACATGTAATAAGTCAACACCTAAGTCTCAACCAACAATAGCAAGTTATAGTCTCCCACTACAAGTGATATGATAATCATGGCATAAAGCCAAACCCAACTACATGGTACAACTACAAGACTGAACAGTCAAGTCAACCCACTTGTATTACCTCCAACAATACTGATATACCTAAAACATTCCCACACATTCAGTGAACTAATTATATAATGCAACAAAATAATATCATAATAATGATGACATATATATCATAGGTCTACTGGGCAAGCAACACCCATAACCCCTATGATTGAGTTTAAAGTCAATGCATCTGATCTCTTCATTACAACAGAGTCCAATTACATCTGTCAGTGTGTCAAAAGAACAGACAATGAGCACCTACAAAGGATGCCATAAAAATATGACACCTGATGCATAGACAATGCATCTATACACCTAGCATAGGCCTTTCCCTTCATGATTCATCTTATCAACAACCAAAGTTCAAGGTTCGACCCTCAAAAGTTTCTAAGTCCGACTTAACCAGTACAAATTGAAGAAAATCAACTTAACACCTATGTAGCGAACATACTAATTCAATAATAAACATATAATAAATTAAGAAATTAAAGTAAATAATCATCATCCTTTAGTATAATGCCGATATCTGAGATCCCAAATGCTGTTTAAGTGTGGCAGCCACTGTAAACAGTCAGCCAGGATTGTTATTGTTGTTTGGGTCAAGCTTCCGTTTCCGGAAGCTATTAGCTAACCAATCCCGGTCTTGATTTGACCCGCTTGACCAAAAGTCATGTGATCATGCCTGCTAGCGTCTGCTGTGACCTACTCACGGCTCACGCGCGTGCTCTGCAAATCCAACACCTCTCTCTTCATCTTAACTGGTCTACTCATTATCATAAAGTCCATAATGAATACGGCATCAATAAAGGTAACGAAAAGGCACACAAGACAAATCTACACATACACCATAGTCACACTGCTGATTTAAAGGAACCCAGAAATAATCATCCAACAATAACCTTGCAACCCACGGAAGAACAAGTTAAAGTAAAGAAATAACTTGGTTATAATTCTTGCCCGTTACTCTCTCTCTCTCTCTCTGTGACGTCTGTCCCTAAGAAGGACACGTTGAGCCTGAATGGCACCAACTGCAGATTAAGAATAACGATCTAGATCTGTCTATCTCTGATCCAAGTAGCGGGACTTAGACCACACCCTCCAGTAGTACTATTTGTTAGCACTTCACATAAAATCAGTCCGTCACATATTACAGTTCAATGTTTCCATTTAATTACATGAACTAATCATGCGCGCTAGCGTTGATAGCATTTTAGAACAACCTTACACTCTCTCTCTGCAGGATACTGATAGATCTATACTAAGATAGAAACTTAGCAAGATAAACTTTACCATAGATTGTTAGCTGCCAGCCTGATTGCCTAACCAAGCTGAACAAAGTTCATCAAACCTCCAAGTATAATCCAATCATTATTATTTCACATCATCTAAATATTATTAAATACCAGAACTAAAATAATGGGTACAACTTACGTGAACTAACCAAATGAATTCACACTTGAACTACATCATCAGAGCTGGCACTTCACAAATCTTGAAATATAAATTATACAACTTCTTTTACTTTTATGTTAGTCTGGACACAATGACACGTCCTGCTGTCTTGAAGACTTGGGTGGAACTGACTGACCCACGCTATCACCTAAGCGTCACCCAAACACGCGCAACCCATTCACTCCTTACAGTTCACTAAGTGCAAATTCTAATAAAACATTAAAACAAATAAAAACATTTTTAAAGACCACCATCTTGCTCGTGTATGTTCCAAATACACTATCTTAAGGAAATATTACTTAACAAGATAAAAACTAAACAAAACTTACAATGTAGTGATACATAAAAAGGTTCTACTTCTGGCACCAGGGATGGTCACTTAAATTGACCAATCCTGGACAATACAGACCACGCCAAGACTATGATTTAAAATTGGCGCAGTGAGTACATCAGTTGGCAATGTTACTCAACACCCGCATGACTCATCTCAGTGCGTGATAAACAATAAGGGGAGATTATCTATGGTTTCTGTGTGGTTACTTCCCCTTGACCACGTCTAGTGGTCCAGCTGATCAAAATAACGGGTTTATCTCCCTTTCACTACAGTGAGCTATGTTCTCAGCCCTGTAATGGTTCACCCCATTACATATGCACTAACTTTCCTGTGTTTGAAAATCTAGGCACTTTCAACTGTTCAAGTTACAGACCTGTGACAGCCACCTGTGTCAACCTGCCAGGAAGTTACGAGTGCGTGTGTCCCACTGGCTATACCAGAAATGATGCTTTGAAAAAGTGTGAAGGTGGGTCTTTTTATTTTGTTCCATTCGCTATTTTAAACCCATTTGCTGTGTATCTTCATTTCTTCATTTGCTTTTTTTTTTTTTTTCCACTTTTCTTCTTCCATCCCTGTCTCCCTCCTATCTTCCTCTTTCCATATGTTCTTCCTGTGTTGGATGAACTACGAGTGGCTAATGTGGTTACTGCGTGGGTTCAATAGTAACTCCCTTAAGGATACACAGGATTAACAAACACAGGGTTCTGCTGGCAATCTTATTTATTCAAAAGCCTAACAGAGGTATCGCTACCAAAAGGCATAGGGAAAACCCTACCAAGAAAAGGAAGAAAAAGCCAAGAAATAGAAAAGAAACCCAGAAAAGAAAAGAAACCCAGAAAAGAAGCCCAACCAGCCATAAGCCAAAGTCTCTCTGCTACTGGCGCAACTGGACTAGGCCATATTTTGGGCGAGGCGCGCCACGGCAGGCCGCCGCCGGTCTAGGTTCACTGTGCTGTCGGCTCTTGTCTCTGCGTCTTTGATGGAGTGTGTTGACCACTCGAACTCGCATCTTATTTATGAGCCCGCGCGGACGTCCGAGAGAGCTATTACGTAGTCTCGTTTTGGACAAGTGAAAGGCTCGGACATTGAGTCCAGCCCGACAATAAAACTGGTTAGGGTCCTAACACAATCGAATTTACAGTACGGTTAAAAGGGTGCACACAAAAGTCAATTAGGTATCCCAGTAAACTGCAGAAATTACTCTAACGTCCCCTCCAGCAATAATTGAATAAATTTGACCCAGGTTGGAATTATCGGGGATACCATGCGTCTAACTCGTGGTTTACCTTAAATCCGAGATCCTCTTATTAATTATTTCAATAGGACATGTGCATCAAAGTACAACGAAATTAGTACCATTATAAAGTAGAAACTTGCTGCTACAGTTCTAACTGACTACTTTTACCAGAAACCCGGTAATAGTTTTAATATAAATTTTCAAAGTGTCAGGACTAACAACATTCGACAATTTTGTGCGGGATACTTTCGTCCATTAATACGACGTATCTCCATTGATAACAAACGTTATCATGAGTACCTATTTTGTACCGATAGGGTATTGTCTACTCTCAAAAATGAATTCGGGTTCCCGCCTTTCTGTCGGTGGATAACAACGAAGGAGCGAGTTGTAAGAAACTTAAAGCCATGATATGAGAGTTGGAAGCCCGGTGGTCAACATTTCCAACTGACCAATCAAAATGCGCGCTTTTCACCGTGATGTGAATAACGGGTCCCGCGCTACTATTACAAGGGAAATAATCCAATTAATGGTACTCGGCCAAGTGTCCATAAACTACTATGAGTGGCCGTCCCTCACTCACGCACCAGAGTTACCATGAAAGCACATTAAAAATAGAAAGTCGTTCATCCTCTCACACCTGTTTAGGTCTTTTCCCCTCTATCGGGGATGGTTGGTGCGTGCCTCTGGTGGGTTCTTCTCTTGTCATAATATTCTGTAGATTATCTTGCTTTTCCCTAGCACAGTGTGATGGTTACCATGTCAATGTGCTTGCTCCAAACTGAAGTTAATTTCCCCTCATTCAACTTTTATAATTAAAGAGTTCTTTTTATTGAAGGTTAAAATAATCATTTTTATTGTTGCTGTGAACATTCAGTGGACTGAAAAGTGGATTTTCTTTTTTAAAAAGTATATTTGACAGATTGTTTTGTTTTTTTTGATGACTAATCCGCATCCCTCATTGAGTGAACTTTTCCAGGCAATGGCCAGTGCAGGGATAGCCTATGGCCAGTCAGTGGCTGGCTCGTGTGTTACTGTTTACCTTGGCAGTCATGTTATTTTGAACACGTGTATCATGTATACTTTAGTACACAGTAATAAAACTATACTAGATAAATTGTAAGTGACCTCGATAATATTTGGATAGAGCACTTGTGATAAGATATGGTATGTTTTTGTTTTTTTTTGTTAAATTGAAAGCTCATAACTAGAATTTCCTGCTTTTATTTGACATGTGAAACATGTTTTAAACTTTTCCGAAGAGACCTGCACTTTCTTTTTTGATCTGTGAAGATGAACAACTTATTTTTTGAGCCTAGCATTATAACTTATATTAACTATAAGTACATATATCATGACATTCACATCTCCCGCGTCCACTGTTTCAAGATGTTGTTTTGTAAACACATTTTCTCTTAAATGTTTTTGGCAGGAGATTTGATTTCTTGCTCATAGAGCACACACATGAAATTATTGTGGTCTAACCAAAAGAACAGAGTATCTCTCCAGTTACCCCATCCGTCACTTTCACTCAGTTTTCTGTGTTGAAAACTGACTGACAGACACTCTAATGCAGCATTTCTCTTAGCATGTCAATCAGCGTCAAAGTCAAAACGTCGGTTGGCTGTTGGAACCTGCTTAAGTCCAAAATCAAAATTTTACAGGAGAAGGAAAAAACTGATTATCTTTAATAGTTTTCATTATTGGGAGCTGTAACTTGGTATCTAGCCTATGTTCTTGACCAGTAGTTGTGCCATGTATTGCATTTTGACGACAACCCTACTGTAATTACGTAACCAGAGTTAAGCAGGTTATAACACACCGAAGTCGGCTGTTGGAACCTGCCTAAAGCTTTAACGAGGTTCAAGCGCACACATCGCGCCACTTGGCTGATGGTATAACCTCGTTACCTTTCTTTGGGCACAGTAAAAATATGTTTAAAAGTGCCTGGGAGGCATTTATTGTTGTCTTTGCCGTTTTAGTTCTGTTTTAAATTTATCCCTCGAAACCAAGGAATGATGATTCTTCCTAACTTAGTATTTCACTTCGTTTATTTCCTATGTATCACACAATCACCGTTCGAATGAATGTAATATAAATGTATGATTTACTGTCTAGCATAAACCAAACTATTTATTCACACTTGACTCTTTAGTAACACAAAGTATTACATGCCATTTGTTTACAAAAGACATTAGATACATCATTAAATCTCTCTTTCTTCTGTTTCTACTGTTTATCTCTCTCTCTCTCTCTCTCTCTCTCTCTCTCTCTCTCTCTCTCTCTCTCTCTCTCTCTCTCTCTCTCTCTCTCTCTCTCTCTCTCTCTCTCTCTCTCTCTCTCTCTCTCTCTCTCTCTCTCTCTCTCTCTCTCTCTCTCTCTCTCTTTCTCTCTTTGAGAGAGCTCCAGTTCTTTGAGAGAGGGCTGCATTTTGGTTCTTTGAGAGAGAGAGAGAGTTTGCATTTTGGTTCTTCGAGAGAAAATGCAATTTGAAAGAGGTGCACTCACATTCTTAGAGAGAGAGAGCTGCATTGTGGTTCTTTGAGAGAGATGCAATTTGAAAGAGCTGCATTCCAGTCCTTTGAGAGAGAGCTGCATTTTGGTTCTTTGAGAGAAATGAAACATGAAAGAGATACACTCTGGTTCTTGTATAAATCTGCATTCAGGGTCTATGAGAGAAACTGCACTCAGGGATTTTGAGAGACAACTGCACACTGGATCTTTGAGTTAGACATTCACTCTTGTTATTTGACACAGAGTGAGAGAGAGAGAGAGAGAGAGAGAGAGAGAGAGAGAGAGAGAGAGAGAGAGAGAGAAAGTGTGTGTGAGAGAGAGAGAGATAAGGGGTGTGTGTATGAGCGCTGCACTTTGATTTTTTATTAAGGGAGATGCAATCTGGTCTTTGAGAGAGCTGCCACCTGAAAGAGCTGCATCTTGCACTTTGAGAATGTGGCGCTCTGGTTCTGAGAGAGAGAGAGAGAGAGGGAGAGCAAGAGATTTGTACGTTTGCTCCTTGAGCTGGCTGTATTTCAGTTCCTTGGGTAATTTTCATTTGTGTTCTTTGAGAGTTACTTGTTTGTTCTTTGAGAGAGTTCCATATAGGGTCTTTGAGAGCTGTGCACTTGGTTCTGTGAGAGAGTTCCAGCATAGTTCCTTGGGAGAGGGTTGCAGTTTAGTGCACTGAGAGAGCTGTACTGTGTTTCTTTGAGAGATCTACTTTCACACCAGTAAGGTTTGTTTGCAATGTCAATTAAAGGCTCCTGCGATCGGCATCTTCCTCTAACAGGTTTTGAAAGTGCTCATTGCACCATGCATTGTCCTCTGCTCAGAGGAAACGTTGAAAATAACAAGCTGGAAATGCACAGTGACTTATGTGTTACATACTGGAAAGCATTGGATTCAAAAATTCACATAGTGGGGCGCCTTACTTTGTCTGGTCACTGATTGATATGAGACTGACAGTATTTATAGCTATTAAAGTGTGGGTTGGGCGAAGATTCGCATGATTAATTACAGATTGATCAATTAACTCAAAATATTTACCAAAATAATATTTACCAATCCCTTATTTGATCACATTTGATCCGCCCATATTCACCAGTCTTGTCTTTCTTTCTTCAAAATTGGTGTCCACTCCATTGAGCGGCAACTTCAAAGACCGTAAACTCGCCGCCGCCCCTTCCTTTGATCTATTCATTCAAGTTTACCCTACCATCGGCGATTACATTAATGACAATATCTCTGACTTCGGACGCAAAATATGCGCCGATTGAGATTTGGGCTATTTCAAAGTGACCACGTTTTATTCGTCCCCAGACTCAATGATTTTACTGGCATCTATACTATATATATTTGTGGACTTGAGATTTTTCGTTGCAAAAGGCTTCTGAACCACTCAACATTCAGACTTCAAATTTTATATGGTGCATCAGAATGGATGTAAGGGTGCACAGTTTTTAATAGAAGTCTCAAATTGGTGTAGTTTTTTTATTGGAAATTTATTGTTTCACCATCATATTAGATCTATTTCGAGTCATGGTTCGCCATTTTAAGGTTTCGTTATCACTTCCTACGATGTGTTCACTATCAAACACACTAACCCGTGCGCAAATCATGCTGTTGTACGGGATGCGGAGGGTGTCAACTCACAAAGGCAGAGTAGTAAGACTTATTTAAAAAACAAACAAAAATAAAATAAACAAATAGGAACAGGCCAGATGAAGCAGGTCCATAATAACCATCCAGAACTGAAACTAATATTCAAACCGATTTATCCCAGGTAGGGCCGGCGACCTCAGCTAGTATAACTATAATTATATAAAGTAATTTTTAAAAAGTCATTTCGAACTTAGTAAAACCTAATTACTCTGTGTGCCTGAGTGTGTGCATGCGTGTGTGACTTCTGTACACAACGACCTATTCCCTATATCTCCAAATCTTTAAAATAATTATGAGTTACAGGGTATAGTACATGACTGCTCTTCTTCAGTCTCATTATTTCTTAACATGATACAATCATGCACTACTACGAAATAATGATTTTTACAGTGAGGCTACATTTGTCGACTTTCACTTTTTTCTTCTTTTTCAGCGCCAATAATTGATACTTGTAATAGCCACGCTATTAAACGTTTACTAAACGTTCACTATTAAACGTTACTAAACTAAACGTTTAGCGAGGTTCAGGCGCCAACAATTGGCCGTGGCCAGCGATGCATAACCTCGCAATCGATTTTAGCGAGGTTCAAGCGCCGACATTTGGCCAGCTGAACGTTAAGCAGGTTATAACACGGAATTACATCATCGCTTTTCTCCACTACTAAGCAGAATTTTTTCGTTTTTTCAAGTGCAACCGATGCGTCTTGTGCTATAGATTCCATATTTTAAAAAAAGCGAATTTGCCCAAAAATGGACTTAAGCAGGTTCCAACAGCCAACCGACGAAAAGTTTCCCATACATTTTGCCAATTCAAACTTTTGTCTGTCAGCACTATTACCTGAGTATGACGCATGTTTATTACATTTTATCATCACAAGCGTTATCAGATGATACCATTGTGTTTGATACAGTAGGGGTGACAGGATGGGTAAACAATCTGTTGGAGCAACTGAGTTAACAAACAAGAGCTGCTACTTTGCTATACATAACAGAGGCCTCACACAGGACAAAGGTTATAGAGTGAGAAGCACACAAGTGGCCCCTAGACTTCATGTATGTTTCACAGCTGGCAGGCCCAGGCCTAGGATTCATAAAGTTTCTTTATTCAAAATGTCCCATTTATTTTCATCCCACAGATGTGAATGAGTGTAACTCCCCAGAGTTGAATATTTGTATAGGGAGCTGTACAAACACACAAGGTTCCTATACTTGTACTTGTCCATCTGGTTTCACAGTTGCTCCCAATGGAAGATGTCTTGGTAATGTATTGATTCTTTTCTAACTTTCTCATAGACCTACAGAAGTGTAACTGTCAGAACTAATTTGTAACAGAATGAAAAGTGCAAAGGGCATAATTTTATTGGAGAGGAAAAAGAACAGCTTCACTCCTACCTTAACTGCACTCTTTGTCTTAAATAAATTTTTAGTTAGAAACTAAATCTGGGCACTCGAGGGTTGAGCAAGCTGTTAAAAAAAATTTCAAGCATTATGTTTCTAATCCTGTGAAATGCCAGCACTCATATTTGACATAACTGTGACCATGGTAAATATGAAATGGAAACTTGTCACACAAACAACAACCGTTAAGATCCCAAGACAATTGAAAAGCTGTTATGGTTTTGGTGTTTCCACCAATCACTTCATTTGACTAGTCCATGGAGCAAGTTTCAGATTGGGGAGTGTGTAGGTGGGGAAGATATTCCTGTCTATGCACTTTGCATCATAGGTGGGAAAGATATTAAACATTTAGACAGTGTGATAACAGGATCCATATCTTTCTTATCTATCTATCTATCTGTCTGTCTGTCCGACTGATAGAGAGATAGAGATATCTTCTCCACCTATGCAAAATGCATAGATAGGAATACCCCCCCCCCCCACCTGTGCAAAGGGCATAGATAGAGATATCTTCTCCACCTATGCAAAGTGCATAGATAGGAATGTCTCTCCCTCTTGTGCAAAGTGCATAGATAGAGAGAGATATCTTCCCACCCATGCAGAGTGCCTTGATTGGAATATCCCCTCCCGCCTTTGCAAAGAGCATAGACAGGACTATCTTCCCCACCGATGCACTCCCTCACTTTATCCCATGTCTTTGGTTTGAAGTTATTCTTATTCTTTCCTCCAGACATTGATGAATGTCAAGGCACTAATCCTTGCTCTGTGGACAATCAAGAGTGCAGAAACACACCTGGGGGCTTCACTTGCTCATGTAAGGATGGTTACACCTCGACGAATAATGGCAGCGAGTGTTCAGGTACCACCGGAAGATAATTTGCATACTCACCTGGTCCTTGGCTGGATAAGGGAAAGTACTCTGCTAGACCGCCTTGAGGGAAATTGACTACCAGCCATTGTTGCTAGTGTCATCCTCTGCAAACCAGCCATTTCAAGTCTTTTTATGATATCACCGCACCATTGTTACCAGTAGTTAATATAGACACATGAAATTTGGAGAATGCTTTTGTAACATAACAAGCAGTAAATGCAGAAAGAAATTTTTTTTATCATCATTTTCCAAATTTATGCAAATTTTTTATCTTCTCATAAGAATTCACAAAAAATTGGTGACAGCTGAAGTTTGATGATTAAAACGAGATGCTCATTATAATTATCATACATATTTGTACCCCCTTAAAAAAAAAAAATGAGCATAACGTACACCCCCTTGACATGGAAAATGAGAATTTTCAGTGCAGTGACTCAGTCAACTGTCATCTTATGGGTGGTCAAAGTTGGACTATCATGCAGTGTGCAAAGGGGAGCAAATTTGAGGTGTTTTTTCACTTTTGAAAATGCCATAACTTTCAAGGTCTTTAAGCCAGAATGTTCAATATCATAATTCTTAGAAAAGCAAGCTCAATCAGATTAGGCAATAACTGATGATAAGAAGTAAAAAATCAGTTCGGATTACCTAGTCTTCTAGGCAGAAATGAACCATTACTGCTTTACCTTTCATAGTGGTTAAAAAAACCAAATACCAAGTTACAAGTAGTTTGGACAAAATGTGTAGAACTATGCAGGCTTTACAAAGTTATGAAGGGTTAAAAAACTATCATACTTGACCTGAGATTATTCTTGGATATTACTAGCATGTGGAATAGATTTGGGCATTGTTACACAAACATCAGAATAAATGAGGTCCATACTTCGTCAATTGCTGTTTCATTAAGGTCTTGTCTTCATCTGTTTCAATGTGGATTTGTTCTTATTTCTGTGTAGCTCTGATGAGACCAAAGCTTTCAGGTTTCTTTTAAAACACATTGGTTTTACTTTTCTGCAGGTTCACAGATTTCTGTGGTTTACATCTTTTCCACATATCGTGTTATTTCCTTCTCTGATAGTTTGCAGTGTTCTTTTAGTTTTAGTGAATGATATTTCCACTAAAATGTCTCATTAGTATTTCCCAAATTGGGGAGTTTGAAGACCTCGCCGTTAAATCCATGTTTTTATAATTGAAATTTTACAGAGTGATTTGTTGGACTGAAGTGATAATGATGGGGTCAGTGTGAAAGTGGTTAGATTTGGAAATTTTCCTAAGTGGTTAGATATTGAAATTTTCTATGTAAAGTTTTTATTTTATCTGCAGATGTAGATGAATGTGCCTCACCTGGGTTAAATGTTTGTGAACACAATTGTACAAACACAGAGGGTTCTTACATGTGTACTTGTCCACCTGGTTTTGCTGTTGCTTCTTCATCCAATGGAACATGTCTGGGTAATGTATTGATCTTTTTTATCCATTTGTATTTCCATTACTTTGTCAAGGTATTCTCTACAAAGTCAGAATTTTGTTACTGTGCTGACATAACAGCATTATCTCATTTTTCATAGTTTTCAGAAGAACAATTAAAACTGTTTTATTTACATTGTCTTGGGGTCAATACTGCTGTTTCACGAATTACTTTGGGGAGGGATCAGAGAAACTGATGCTTTTTCCTTTTGTTTACATGACAATGTTGGCCTGGACCTCAAGAAAAAACATGAAAGGTCAGAGTAATTTTGGGTGATGGTTGACTTAAACTATTATGTCAGCACAGTGACAATTTACAACATTACTGTAAAGTTATTTTCCTCATCTCCTTAGTTTGTAGAAAATGTTTAGAAAATATTTTCAACATTTGATGAATGATTGTATTAATTATTCCTAAAGTATAGGAAACAAATGTATTTTAAATGTGTGATTATTTCAGGAATACTGCGTTGATTTTCTCATATTTTCTGTTTCTTAGAAGGAACTACCATGAGATTCAAGCTAGTCATATAACATTCAGTGTTCTCATAGTTATCATTTCATTCTGTTTAATGTTTTTCAGATAATGTCTGATTTTTCCTGTATCCACTCGCTCTATTGAGGTTCTGCAAGGTTTTTTTTGTTGTATTTTGTTGTTGTTTTTTTTGCCCCATGTTACTCTGCACCTAACCCTAGAGTCAGTTTTCTGTGTCCATGTTGGTTACTGTTTAATTATAAATGGGTTTCATGGCCAACAGATATTGATGAATGTCAGCAACGTAATGCATGCTCCTTGGCCAATCAGTTATGTACAAATACCTGGGGAAACTATACGTGCACATGTAATGATGGTTACGCTCTGACTACTGATGGAAACAAATGCACTGGTAAGACAAGAGAGATGACAGTGTGTTGCTTGTTCGGGTAATTGGTTAGAAAGTGGATAGTTAGGCAATTAACTGATATGTGATTGGCCGATTAGCTGATCTGTCATGTTGTTTTGTTTCAGGTATTTCTTTACTTAAGTTACCCTTTTATTGCTTAGTCTGGAAGTTTCTAGATCAAGCTTGTGTGACAGATGCCAAGAGCCTGCAGAATTTGGCCTTTGAGAAGGTCACTCCTGTATGCACATACAAAGTGACATTATTGACAAAATCTAAGTATGATTTTTGAAACAATAGAAAGAAAAATATTCAAAAAGCCTCAATGCTGAAATTTCACAATATAAAAAAGCATACATAGGTAACGGTGGTACAAGACACAAAATGGTGTGATTTTAAAAATATTTTTTTATTTCGTTTTTTCCCCCCTGGCATATCATCGTTGCCATGAAAAAAACATGCTAACCTCGAAAATTATCAAAAATCACTTTTTTTTTGGATAAAATAGAAGTTGAGATCTTTTTTTGGCCCCTCACGTGTAAAATTAAGCTGTAACCTTAGGATTTGTGTGGTTTCATTTTAGTGCCAGAGAAATTCTATTGTATTTGGAATTGTACTCTATCTGCAGCTGTTTACATCTTGGATTTTACACTTCGTTTCCCACTGTTTGAACCCACGGATGCAATGTTAGAACCTACCTCAATGGAGTATGAAGACCTATCTGAAGAGATAAAGAAACAAGTGAGTCAGTTGCCCGAGTCTCTCATTTATCATTTACACTAACTCATTTTCCCATTTTCTTCTGTGTTTTATGCCCGTCTCTTCCCTGTGTCACATCTTTCCAGGAGAAATAGTTTTATTATTTTATTTTAATGATTTTATATCATTAACTCTATAAACCTCAAACTGCATACAACGAGTTAGTCAGGATGCTTCCAGTTGTTGAAAGTTATTTAGTGTGGATTGATCAAGTAGACCATTCTTTTTCACACTGAGTCTCTGCAGTTCTAGTTTTCTTTAATCTTTTTTTACTTCTCTGCACAACAATTTAGTTTTATAGGAGTTGAGTAAATTTTAAGTGTTTTATAGGAAGAAATAAATTATGATCTCTTTATCTTTAACAGCAGCACAAAAATTAACATGGGCAAAATGTGTAAAAATAAAAAATAAGTAGACCTTAAAGAGCTATTGACCACTGTAGTATCAGATTTTGATATCAATATCAAGTTTTCTTTTTTACTGTGGTTTCCATTCACCAAGTCGTAAATGACAACTGGTCTGTCATTGTATCCTCTTTGGAAACTTGGGCTATCAATGTGAGGTGTCACCAACAAACTTTATATGTTTTTGAAGCTTGTAATATTCTAACTTGAACACTTGTCTTATCTGCCAGGTACACGATCGACTGATTGGCCTGAGAGGCTTTATCAGATTCGTCATCACACAACTGAGGTGAGACATGACTTAAAATCTGCTTCCATCTAAATCTAAATTACTGAGTTGATATTACATGTATTTCTGTTCCCAGATGTTGTAACGTTCATCTTTCAAGGACTTTTGCAGATTAATGGGCCTGAGCAATTTTTATTGTTGGGCAGCTTTGCATCAGGTTACAGCAAGAGTGTATAAGCATAAACGTATAGTGTACTTACATATGTGAGTATTAGGCCTATAGTGATGAGCCCCTAAGAGTTTTGTATTTTGTATACTTCTTTAATCCCATTTGGGAAATTTGTCTTAGTGTCATTGCAGCCCAGTTACAGCTGGAGCAGACACATTGTCACTGCAGTGCAGTGCCAGTTGGCGAGTTGTTGTATGTGTGTGTGGGGGCGAGGGTGGGTTTTAGGGATAAGTTATTACAGTGGAGAACAGTTAAACCGAAAATGGCTAAACTGAAACTAGCGCTAAACCGAAAGAAAATAAGAATCCCCCGATTTTTTCCCTCTTTATCTTTGTTAACAAACTAGCGTTAAACCGAAATAACCCTATGGTTAAACCGAAAAGAAAATTGCTGGATTTAGTGGCCAGTCCACTGTGATTTGCCATACATCAAGCCAAGCCACTGTATCACCCTACTACACCTCCTCCTCCCTCCTCAAAAAAATAAGAGCAGAGCATGCTTCGTTCTGCCCGGAAGTATAGGCCTACATGGAAGCAGCAGCACTATAGGGATAGGGGAGAGGGAGGGGGGCCCATAAACTCACGAGTCCGAAGTCAGACGCAGCAGACTTTACGTTTGGCGCATGACGACTGACCTAATATGTGTGACATCAGAGAGACAACACTAGTTATCGCGGACAGCGCATTTCATGGCATCGTGTACGGTAAAGGTAATGAGATCGGCGGGACGCGGTTCTGTACTGTCCGTCCACACGCACGTCTACCTGTTTTGAGAGCTAGTCCGCATTCACCCGCATATCCATGCTTTGAGTTTGAGCGTGCCTAGGCCTGGGCAATCGCCCGTCCTCATTCTCAGTCAAAAACATAGAGCAAGCGACGTGTTGAGTCCGTTTAGCCTGTGCACTTGCATTATTTGTCCTCTATGATAGTGATTTGGGCTGTCTATCTTGAAACTGTCTTTCAAGCCTCCTATCACTAAACCGAAACTCTGTCTAAACCGAAAACAAACCCGTGGTCCCGCCGATTTCAGTTTAACCGTTGTGTACCGTATTTAATTTTCCTCGGGCAGCTTCCTGTTTTGCCTGCTCTTCTTGATGTCCAACTGCCAAAGTATCTTTAACGTGCACACGGGCCCTCCGAGGTTTTCCTCCTTATCTGAGAAGACTAGGTGCTCAATCCTATAATGGTACCAGTGACAGGAAAATATTGTCTGTTTGCTGTTGGAACCTTGTTAAGTCAAAAATCAAAATTTTGCAGGAGAAGGAATAAACTGATTATCTTTAATATTTTTTATTATTGGGACCTGTAACTTGGAGCCGAGCCTATGTTCTTGACCAGTAGTTGCATTTTGACAACCCTACTGTAATTACGTAGCCAGAGTTCATGAGGTTATCACACATGGAAGTCGGCTGTTGGAACCTCGCTGAAGCTTTAACAAGATTCAAGCGCATACAACGCGCCGCTTGGCTGATCGTACAACCTTGCTACCTTTCTTTGGGCATCTAGTAAAAATATGTTTAAAAGTGCCTCAGTGGCATTTGTTGTCATCTTTGCCATTTTAGTTCTCTTTTGAATTTGTCCCTCGAAACCAAGGAATGATGATTCTTCTTTACTCTTAGTATTTCACTTCATTTATTTCGTATGTGTCATCACCATCACCCTTCGAATCAATTTAATATAAATGGATGATTTGCTGTCTTGCGTAAAACAAACTATTTATTCACACTTCACACTTTAGTAACACGAAGTATTACATGTCATTTATTTACAAAAGACATTTAAATACATCATTAAGTTTCTCTTTCTCTTATTTATCTTTCTCTCTCTCTCCATGTCCTCTTCCCTTCTCTCTCTCTATCTGTCTGTCTGTCTCTCCCTCTTTATTTATCTTTGTCTGCGTTTCTCTCCTTGCTCACCCCCTCGACTCTCCCTCCAACTCCACCCCCACCACCCTTTTGCATCCACCTGCCCCTGTCCCCATCTCTCTCTCTCTTTCTCTTAACAATTCGCATTTGAAATTTGAACGCAGGTATTTCAGTTGGTTGTGGGGGGGGGGGGGGGGGGGGGGGAGGTGCGTGCATTTTTGTTGGGCAGTTCATTTTGTTCTGGCTATTGGAATACTTGAAATAATATGCTGTGGTTCTTCGAGAGAGTTGCACTTTGGTTTTTTGTGAGAGGGAGAGAGACAGACAGACAAAGAGAGATGCATTTTGGTTTTTCGAGAGAGTTGAACTCCAGTTCTTGGAGAGAGGGCTGCATTTTGGTTCTTTGAGAGAGATGCAACTGGAAAGAGGTGCACTCCAGCTCTTTGAGGGAGGGCTGCATTTTGGTTCTTTGAGAGTGATGCAACTTGAAAGAGGTGCACTCCAGATCTTTGAGAGTGATGAAACTTGAAAGCGGTACACTCCAGTCCTTTGAGAGAGAGCTGCATTTTGCTTCTTTGAGAGAGATGCAACTTGAAAGAAGTGCACCCTGGTTCTTTGATAAATCTGTATTCTGGGTCAGTGAGAGAAACTGCACTCAGGGATTTTGAGAACCAACTGCACTCTGGATCTTTAAGGGGAGTCATTCACACTGGTTATTTAAGACAGAGAGAAGACGGGATGAGAGTGTTGCACTTTGGTTCTTTGAGGGAGATGCAATCTGGTCTTTGAGAGAGCTGCATCTTGTTCTTTGAGAATGTGGCGCTCTGGTTCTGAGACAGAGAGAGAGGGAGAGAGAAAGAGAGTTGCACCTTTGCTCTTTGAGATAGTTGCATTTTAGTTTCTTGGGTAATTTTCATTTTTGTTCATTGAGAGAATTCCACTTCGGGTTTTTGACAGCTGTGCTCTTGGTTCTGTGAGAGAGTTCCAGTATAGTTCTTTGAGAGAGAGTTGCAGTTTAGTGCACTGAGAGAGCTGCACTGTGTTTCACACCAGTAAAGTTTGTGTGCAATGCCAATCAAAGGCTCTTGCGATTGTCATCTTCCTCTAATAGGTTTTGAAAGTGCTAATTGCACCATATATTGTCCTCTGCTCAGAGCAAATGTTGAAAATTACCAGCTGGAAATGCACAGTGACTTGTGTATTACATACTGCAAAACACTGGATTAAAAAATTCACATAATGGGGTGCCTTACTTTGACTGGTCACTGATTGATATGAGACTGGCATTATTTATAGCCATTAAAACGTCGAGCGAAATGATTAATTACAGATTGATCAATCAACTCAAATTATTTACCCAAATAATATTTACCATTACCTTATTTGGTCACATTACATCCACCCATATTCGCCGGTCTTGTCTTTCTTTCTTCAAAGACAGTGACTACTCTATTGTGCGGCAACTTCAAAGACTGTGAAATTGCCGCCGCCATACATTCCTTTGATCTATTCATTCAGTTGTACCCTACCATCAGCGATTACATCAATGACAATATCTCTGATTTTGGATGCAAAATCTGCGCCATTTGAGATCTAGGCATTTCAAAGTGACTAATTTTGATTTGTCCCCAGTCTCAAAAATTTTACTGGCACATAACTATCATTATATAAAGTAATAAAAGAAAAAATGTTATTTCGAACCTAGTAAAAACCTAATTACTCTCTCTCTCTCTCTCTCTCTATCTCTCTCTCTCTCTCTTGCTCTGTGTGTGTGCGTGTGTGAATTTCCTGCACAATAACCTGTTCCTTGTATCTCCAAACCCATTAAAATAATTATGAGCTACAGGATATGATACATGACTGTCATTCTTCAATCTCGTTATTTGTTAACATGATACATATTAGGAAATAATGATTTTTATATTGAGGCTACATTAATAGACTTTCACTTTTTTTCTTCTTTTTCAAGCGCCAATGATTGGTACACGTAATAGCCACGCTATTAAATGTTAACTGTTAAAACACTACTAAACTAAAAGTTTAGCGAGGTTCAAGCACCAATAATTGGCCATGGCCAGCGATGCATACGCTCGCAAACGATTTTAGCGAGGTTCAAGCGCCGACCTTCTCCAAGCGGAACTTTACAGAGGTTATAACACGGGATTACACCATCGCTTTTCTCCACTTCTAAACAGAATTTTTTTGTTTTTTCCTGCACCCGATGTGTCTCATGCTATAGATGTCATTTTTTTTTAAAAAGTGAATTTGCCCAAAAATCAACTTAACGAGGTTCCAACAGCCGACCGACGATATGAGAAAAATCCCAAATTCCAACATGCCCGCACTGACTGAGATTCAAATCCAGTGCCTTTGGCATGAGAGGCGAGCACTTTGCCTCTAGACCATGTGTATATGACCAATGGAATGTGATTTAGAAAAGATGTACTAAGAAGACTTGAAGGAGTGAGTTTGAATCCCCTAACAAAATTCCCTATAAAATTTATCTTTCAAAATAAACAAAAAAAAACTGAATGCAAAGTCCAAAGCAAATAACATCATACCTGCGTTATGAAGGGTTTAAATTGATGTAATTTTAGGTGACCAAGAGCAGAATGTTATGATACCTGACATATTTTAAGATAAGAGAAATTGAAGTTCTGTAACATGCCCAAGTCCACCAGCACTGCAAAACAAACAATATGGAAATGCACGAAGACCAGAGAGTATACCGTCTCCAGTCCAAAGCAGACAAACCAGGCACCTTGAGAGCATTCAAGTTTTCAGAGTCATACATTGCATTAAAAGTATGTTTTACTCATTATCTCAGTTATAGCTTGTGTGTCATAGGCATGATACAGAATTAAATAATCCCTTTAATTGTCCTCACTTTATTGTCCCTCCCCCACCCGTAATCCTGGCATGATGTGTTCATTGTCTGAGAATGTCCCTGTTTTGTGAATATCTACATATTAGGAGAGGCAGCCTGGAATGTGAGGGGCAAGTAATAGTGGACAAGGAGATCAACACAAATGTCGCTGGTGAAACTGTCTATGCCGTGTCTAAAATGAATACAACAGGAATGACTGTCAATGGAGCTCCACAGGCCCAGGCTAGCAAGAGCATTGCTAACACAGGTGAGTACAGAGAAGCATCAATAACTAATGTTTGCTTTCTCATTTGCCTGGATACACTTCATCTGCATTGTGATCAATGAAACTTTATGAACCACATATGACTTAACATGGTATTCATGTCATGCCATTCCACACATATAAGTAAACTATAAGTAAACCCTGTATTAATTCCTTCATCTTCACAATTGTCTCCTCTCTTTTAAAACCACACATATGCATACATTCAGTCACCCAATCGCTCACTCAGCCACCAATTCATCCTCATCCAGTTTTCTTACTCTCTCACTGTCCACAACCTCTCATTTGCACACTTATTGACATTCAAGTCTGCATGTAATTTTATCTTGCATGACAGAGATAACATCCAGTATGAGCCAGTGTGAGCTGAGACAGAAAGAAGAACCTTGTACAGATGGACAAAAGTGTGTGGAGAATGATGATGGGGTATCAGTCTGTCAGAGGTAATGTCTGTAATTTCTTGGTTTACAGCAACCTATCATAACCTGTTTCACCCCCTCCCCTTTACTCCTTTTACCACTCATGTCTATTGTCTTTAGTCTCATGTCTTTATTTCTTTCACTGGTGGGTTATTAAAGAATGTTTGTCCTTTTTTCTCTTTTATTGGTTTTGAGATATCGTTTGGTGGGTTCAGTTTCATAGACCTAGCAAGGCTGAGAGTGAGAGGGCAGCCTCTTCAGTGGGATCAAGCAATATGAAGAGCGCTAGTAGAAATTATACTGCATAATCTGAAATGAGAAAAATCTAAGGCAACTCTGTTATTGTTAATATATGACTGTACTCCATATTCTCCCATCACCGTTGACAATAAAATGAAAGCCAAGACACATGTTTGTTGGGATTTTCTTCTATGGAGATCTTATGTGATCTTGCTCCCCCAGGAGTATCGTGTCCTTTTTTGGTAATTTTAAATATAGGTAGTTGGATGGTCAAACAAAGATATAGTACATAATTGGATTGAATGGATGAACTATTAAGAAAGGAATCACTGGATTGAGTATCAGTTTGGATATGACAAAAACACAGCAAAGGAATTGAAAGGCTTAGTTCTGTTGTGTGCCTAAGTCACAAAATATTACAATAAGAATTGAACAAATATGTTTTTTTCATAGTGTGGCTCTAAATACTTCGGCGTCTTCCAAGGTATTTCTTAATAATAATAGTCGTGGATTAATGTGCCTTGCACAGAAGACGGTATAGTTGCTGATCTTATGGGCAACTACTGTATAGAAACCCAGGTGGACTTAAACATGGTATAGAACTAATCTCTTCAGGTTTTGAATTCAGAATACATATCTGCCATGTATATGTTGCAAAGGAGAAGAAATTCTGTGTTGCAGAAGTTGTTTTGAATCAGAATCTAAGCTTTGTCTCATGTCCGTTATGACATTTTAGTCAGTTTTTCACTCTGTTACTTGCCAGAGAATGTATGAACAAATGCTTATCTGTAGCAGTCAGTTTTCAACTTTTCTTGTTGTTAATGTCATGGCTTCATCACAATTTCATTGTAACTGATTTTTATTTTTCTTGTTTCCCAAACAGTGATGATGATGATGATGATGATGGTAAGTAATTTGTTGATGTCATGTTCAAAGGAGTTTTGATAAATTGATTTGTGTTTCTTTGAGCCCAGTCAACCTTATCATATTTTCCTGATGTTTGTGAAAATTTGCTACTAATTTCCTATGGCATAATAATATCAGTTTCATGAATAAATAACAACCCCTGTACAACGCAAAGGCGAGTGCGTAACTTATCTGTAGGACAAAGGAGTGAATAGGTCAAATTTCAGATATTTATACTCTTTTGTGGTTATCAAAAGTACATTGCCGGGTACTTTACCTGTTAATTAGACATGCAGATGAACGAGAGTGTAGAACAGATTTCAAGGTGTCCTGTTTATTCCGGTTGTCTGCACAAGGGACTGTACTCTCAGTTCCAGACGAGTGCCTAAACATTGTGTAAGTGTCGCAAATTTATAAAATTATAAATAACATATTAACATCCTCTTTTCTCAGGATAAACAATTCTGTGAATTATGTGTAATGTGTAATATGCAATGAGTGTTGAAATGAAGAGTCGTTCACATCATACTTTGATGAGATTAGTAAAAAAAAACAAACAACAATGTAATTTAAATTAACACTAACACAAAACAAAAGTAAATTTGTCATTGCAGGTGGAAACTGTTATAGTTTTAGCGAACAAAGTCTTTCATCCAATTTGGTCTGAAGCGCTCCCTGGTTGACCTTCTAGGTTCCATTGCCATTGGGTTATTTTCCGATGGTGTCTGTGTCACTGAGGGAGTATCATTTGATGTTCGGTCTGGGTTCGGTTCTGTGTACACCTCTGTTGGTACTTGGGGTGAGAATGGCGTTCTCTTGTGTCTGATGTGTACTCTGTTTCTCACAAAGTTTCCTCCTTTTTCTCCAGTGATCTGGTATGATTTGGAACTGTCTTTTGGAGCTGCCGTTATTATACCACTTTCCCACTTTTTCCTTTCAGGGTTTTGGTAGTACACTGGGGAGTTTGTGCAAATGGGTGGTAGCTCGTGAGCTCTTTTATTGAAACATTTCTTGATTGTCATTTTATGCTTCTGTAGTTCTTCGACAACGTCTGGGTTTCTTCTGTTCTTTTCTTTGTTCTCTGCTATTGAGGGTATCATTGTCCTAATGTTTCTTCCCATTAGGATTCTTGCAGGGCTCATTGTGAAACCTTGACGTGGTGTGTTGCGAAGTTCCAGCAATGCCTCATACTGATCTGCTCCTTCTTCTACAGCCTTCCACATCATTTTCTTTATGATTTTTACTGATGCCTCTGCCTTCCCATTAGCTTGATGATGTCCAGGGTCGGATTTGATGTGTTGAAAACCCCATCTTTGTGCGAAATTACTGAACTCACGAGAGGAATATTGCGGTCCAGAATCCGTAACAACACATTTTGGTATTCCATATCTGGCAACATGGCCTTTCAGTTTTGTGACTATCATGGAAGTTGTTGTGGTGGGCAGGTAGTCTACCTCGATGAAATTGGAGAAATAGTCTGTGACTACTTGGTATACTCACCCTTTGATTTCAAACAAATCTGTGGCAATTTTGGTCCATGGTTCACTTCCTTCTCCATGCTGTTGTAGGTTTTCCTTGCAGTTCGAAGGTTTAATTGCTTGGCAGCTTTCACAGTTTTCGGCCATTTGCTTGATTTCAGAGTTCATGTTAGGCCAATAAATTGCATCTCTTGCCCTTCTTACCATACTATCATATGCCAGGTGAGCTGCATGAAGTCTGGTTTTCATTTCATGTCTCAAAGTAAAAGGGACACTTATTTGTTTGCCTTTGAGAATTAGATCATTTTCTACTGACAGACAGTCCTTTATTTGGAAATATGGGAGTATTTCGGAAGGAACTTCACTTTTTGACTCAGGCCATCCTTCAATGATGGCTGTTTTCAGTTTTTGCAATGTTCTATCTCGCTTGCTCTCTTCAGCAAATCTATCTAGCATGAGGTCAGAAATGGGCACTGTTATGAAAGAGATTGTGGCTATGTCATCATTTACATCCGCTTCCTCAGTGTCATTTTTGAGGTAGTGTCGTGAGAGGAAATCTGCGAGGATGAGCTTTTCTCCTTGAAGCCATTGAAATTTGAAATGATATTTGTTGCTCCTCATAAGCAACCGTTGAAGTCGTGGCGGAGCTTGATTCAGTGGTTTGTCAATGATGGATAGCAATGGTTTGTGGTCATTTATTATTGTTACTTCTCTTCCATAAGTATATTGGTTGAAACGTTCCAGTCCAAATACCACAGCCAACATTTCTTTTTCAATTTGTGCCCACCTTTGTTCTGAGATGGTGAGCGCTCTTGAGGCGAATTCGATTGGCCGTCCATTTTGCATTAATACACAGCCAAGACCGGATTTGCTACTGTCCACTTGAACTTGCAGTTCTTGTTTAGGGTCAAAATATTTCAGCACAGGTGTATCAACTATCAGTTCTTTGACTTCATTGAACGCATCTTGACACTCTCCGCTCCAATGAAAGTCAGTATTTTTCTTCACCAAATTTCTTATTGGTGCCAGTTTCTCGGATAGGTTGGGCAGGAATCTTGCTAGGTATTGAATCATGCCGCAGAATCTGCGTACTTCCTGAGCATCTTTTGGGGGTGCCATATGTGTGATTGAAGATACTTTCTGGGGGTCTGGTTTGATTCCATCTACACCAATGCGGTGTCCCATGAAAGTGATTTCCCCTTGCTTGATGTGGGATTTGCCTTCGTTAAGCACAATGTTTTTCTCAGAGCACTTCTCTCTCAACCTGTGTAAATTTTCATCATGATCGACATTGGCCACTTCTTGTGTTGATCCTCTGCCAACAATGACTATGTCATCAGCAACATTTATGCAGCCAGGCAAGCCTTCCAGTGCCTGCATCAGTTTCTTTTGAAATATTTCTGTGGAAACATTTAATCCAAAAGGAAGCCGTGCCCACCTGAAACGTCCAAACGGGGTGATCATTGTAGTGAGCATGCTGGACTCATAATCTAGACACACATGCCAGAATGCATCTTTTACATCTAGCTTTGAGAAAACTTTTGCATTTTCAAAAAGAGGCAGAGTGTCCTCTAAAGTTGGTAGTTTGTAATGTTCTCTTTTGAGCGCCTTATTTAAAGGTTGTGGGTCAATGCAAATTCTGAGTTTCTTGTCTGCTTTTTCAACCACTACCATCTGATTGACCCAAGCACTGGGTTCCTCCACTGGAATGAGAATGTTTCTTTCCACTAATTGATTTAGCTCTTCTTTGACTTTGTCCTTTAAAGCAAAAGGCACGTTTCTGCATGGCAGGGCGACAGGTTTGGCATCTTGGTCTACATGTAGTTTGGCATAGCCCAGGCTTCCCAACTTTGGTTTGTCTTTGGTTTGCAATTTTCTACTGGTTTGTTGAGGTGGGTGTGATTCGGTAACATTGATAAATCTATCTCTGTGCACAGAAAGTATCTTGAATTCTTCACAAGCTTTTGTACCCAACAAACACATAAGATTGTTTTCTACCACAGTGAACTCTAGTTTCTTCTTTTGTCCTGTTCTGATGTTTTCAACTTCTAGTTCTGCTTTGCCCATTGGCAACAACTTTGTGTTGTTCCACATGACCAGAGTATGGTCTGTCTTCTCAATTTGTTCTTATTTTACAAATTTCTTGCAGATTATGTTCACATCTGCTCCGGTGTCGACAAGGAAACGAATGTTGTGGTTGTTAATCTTGAATTGAGCTGTTATCCTGTTGTTCTTTGATTTATCGTTGTCTACTGCAAAAAGCCATGCTGTACTCGTAGACTCTTCTTCTTGTGTCTCCATTGTTTCTGTACTTGCACAGGTTTCTGAAAGGCACAGATTTATTTTCATACATTTTGCTCGAAAATGATTTCTTCCTTTGCAGGCTGAGCACGTTTTTCCCCACGCTGGGCATAGTTCCTTTTGTCTAGGGTGGCTTTTGCCACAATATCTGCAGTTTGCCAACATGATTGGTTTTTGCTTTGATGATGACTGTCTCGGTGGCTGGCTAACAGCCTCAATCTTCCTTTCTTGAGAGGTTGTGTTCATTTCCTGGACATGTAATGTTGATTGCTCCACTGCTCGACAAATTTGAATTGTCTTGTTGAGGTCTAACTCTACTTCTCTTGAGAGGCGTTCCTGCAACTTTTTCTCAACAGTAAAAACTATTTTGTCTCTCAACATCCTGTCGTCTTTGAAATTGCATGAGTTTGCTCGAGCTCTCAATTCTGTTACAAATGAATCAAATGGAACACTGATGGGAGTGTTCCAGAAACGATATGACTGTAGTACTTCATTTGTTTTGGGGTTACAGTATTCTTCTAACTTTTGGAGGATTTTCCCAGGATTTTGCCTGTCCTCTTCTTTCTCAAAGGGAAGTTGGTCGACGACTTCAACAGCCGTAGGACCAGCAATATGAAGGATAGTTGCAGCTTTCCTTATGTCATCCTTTTCAGAAACACCTGAAGCTGTCATGTAAATGTCTAAATGGTGTTTCCATTTACGAAAATTCTCGGCAACATTGCCTTCATTGATTTCTAAGGACGGAGGCAGACGAAAATTTGCCTCAGCCATGATGGTTGTTTCACTCCAAATTTAGTGAATGATGACGAACTGATAACAGTGGCACTAACAGGGCCGACTGATTATTAGAATTGATCAACAGGGCACTAGCGGGGCCGATTGACCAAGAGATTTGAGAAACAGTGGCACTAACAGTAACAGGGCCCACTGTGTGACTGTGAGTATGTTTCAGTTTTGTTGCTACGTTTTCAAACTTGTAGTGGTGGATTGTTCATTGCGAGTTGTGTCAATTGCATTCTGTTGCGATTAGTTCGAGGTGATACAATTTTGTTCTTGCACATTTACTGGATCTTCATGAATGACAACACATGCTATGTTGCAATTAGTTTGAGGTTTTAACTTGGACTAGGTCACACCAAGGGGGGTAAGAGTGGTTTGCTTGAGGGTTCTTGAATGTATTCTTGAGTTGTCTCCCTTCGATGGCTTTTTTGTGTTTGAGCGTGTGGCGTCCAGGAAAGTTCATTTCAGTTCCACATTCGTTCAATTTCATTCCGCGATGAGTTCGAACTCGGGAGGTTGGGTTCAATCATTCATTCAGTGAATGTACTTAACTGACTGCCACCATGTTAATTAGACATGTAGATGAACGAGAGTGTAGAACAGATTTCAAGGTGTCCTGTTTATTCCGGTTGTCTGCACAAGGGACTGTACTCTCAGTTCCAGACGAGTGCCTAAACATTGTGTAAGTGTCGCAAATTTATAAAATTATAAATAACATATTAACATTACCCAACACGAGCAATTTTTTAAGATCTCATTTAGTTTTTGTGTTATGTTGTATGACAAGCTTTGGAGAAATCAATAATGAGAGCAGCACAAAATTTCCAAAACCGAATTTGTCGCAACACTGATTTTAGGGGTTCTCTCATTTGTCGTACAGAGAAATTAAGCTTTCACATTTTCTCTGTCCAGCTGTTGATATCTGTTTGCCCGTTAGTCATGAAACCGATGATAAGGAACATAAAGGCTTTAAAGCTTTTCCAGAACTGTACTGAGGTTTAAATATCACTCATTTAGAATGCAATTTTAGCTACTGATAGTATCTGTAAGCAAAATTTGTTTACTTTGCACGGAAAATGATCAGGAATTTTCAAAAATGACTTTCCGGTAAAATTCCATTTTATTCTGAATGAAGGAGGAAGTCAGCTGATTGACTTGTGGGTGACTTTTCTTTATGTCATTCCTAGACACTGCTGGTAAATTTCAAGTTACTGATTATCAAATATTTTCCAGTATTGTTTATTTCATACAGCTTAATTAACTTATTATGTGGTTTAATAGAGTCATATAATATATTTGATATCTCTGTGATAGTTATGTGTTTGTGTGTCTTATGACAACTATTCAGGCACAAGACAGCTTGATAAAGTAGCAATTCCTGGAGTCAAAATTGTTAATGCTTTTTCCCAAAATGTTCAAGTGAAATTTGTAAATATTAATTTATTATTTGATATTTACATCCCTTGTCTTCAGATGACACAGACAAGTGGATTGGTATTGGCATTGGTATTGGAGCAGCAGTGATTATCATTGTGGGCGTCATAATTGCGGTCTGTGTGATGCGTCACCAGAAGAGTCGCAGGTATACAGGTAAGTTCTCCCTCTTTTTGTCTTTGTGATGGCAATTTTGCACAACTATATTGTGTGCAGATTTACTCTATACCTGCCAAGTCTACTGAGATGTTACTAGGTTCCTGGACTTCCTGTGTGAACCATTGACCTCTGGATCATCATGGATATGTTTGCATTTTTTTTTTAGTCATCTCTGTCTCTTTAATAATTCCATATTTAATTCCCGTGACATTTTTCATGTAATCTTGTTTAGTTAGGGGCTATGCATAAAAATGTACACTGGGCTGGGAGTGCCAGTTTGCCACAAGTGTATGAATGGGGTAGGGATGGGAGATATGATGTCTGGGAGACTAGATACTTTTTCACTTGAGGAAACAGATTTCAAAAAATGTTAAAAAAAAACATTTAAAAAAATGCATAGTTGGGTCTGTTGGATTTATATAAAAATCAAATCAAATACATTTGTAATGCAACAGTCAGAGGGTCCATGCTAAATGTCGCTGTAAGGATTTGAATGCCAGTGTCTTATCATTCTAATAGCTGTATTTTGCTGGGATCTTGGCGGCCATGTGCCTGGAACTGTTCTGGGCCTAGTTTGTATGCCTTTCTTGAGTGATCGTATGGAGATAGTTCCCAAATTATGATTGTTTTGTATTTCCTAATTAGTTCCCCTACTTACTTGCATCATTTGAGTGTATTTTGAAAGCTTGAGATTTGTGGTGTCTATTTTTTTAGATTTGTTTGTTTTGTCCCCTTTTGCACCCGGCATATGAATGGAAATCTGTGTCGCAGGCAAAGGGTTAAAGACATTTGTACCATTGCATTGAGTTATGCAGATAACATAAAATTAATGTCAACTTCAGGACTCCGACAGTTTCAATTTATTCAAGCATGAGGAGTAATAAAGAATTCATTTCCATTTATTTTAACTCCTTGTTCAGCCAAGTTCAAACAGAAGTAGTCGAATATTATCACACATGAAAGTAGTCACTGACTTAAATGGGGGAGGGGGGGGGGGGGGGGGAATCATCAAAGCTCAGAACGGGGTTGCTAAGCTAAAGCCTTGAAAGGCCCTAGTTTGCTGGGGAAAGTCTTGTGGGAATCATAGTTCAAAATCTTTTTCTTTTCTAAAACTTTTGTTTCATTTTGTTCACAGCTTAAGTGATCAAGGACAAGGATTCTTTGACAGGAGCTGAAGATATAAGAAAGGACATTATACGGAACTCTTTGCCAAAACTGTAAAAACATGGTATATCATTGGTTGCTTGGTCTTTCACCTTATCTTGCAAAATGATATACATGCAGCATTTTATTTTTTTATTTTTTTAAAAATCATATTACTTAAAAAATTTATGTCTATGAAAACATACAAAATACACTTTGCTATTTTGTTGTGTACCTGAAGCAATATTTCCAGTTGATAGATATAATGTTCTTAACCGTTTCAGTGCTATACGATTTTCCCCACCATTTGCCGAACAGCACACTCTCACAGTATGTTCTAAGATATATATGGTGTGCGTCCACAGTGCACTGTACTGTTGATTATATGATGCACTGCTGTACATCCACAGCGCAGTGAAGAGGTTATGAAAGATTACTGTTATGATGCACACAGTAAATACTTGTCCAAAAGCCTTATTTTAAATTCTTTTTTTCTGAAAAACACTGAACGAATTTGAATAGATTTTTAATCAAGTGAAAGGACTACAGTTAAACACATGGATGGATTTTTTCCCAGCTGCAATATACTGTGGCACTTGCACAGATTAGTAAAATTTGCTAGTGTGAAGTGGCAGTGGATGCTGAGGCCTTTTTGTCATTCTTCATTCCATTTAGGAATTAAATTGAAGCGGTGCTTTTAAAACTGAATAAAAGTTTTGGATATTTACAGTAAGCAAAGATGCGGTTGTAAATTAAAATTCATTTTTTCTTATTAACTCTAATATTAAATGATACAGGCGCTTAAGTGATGTCCAAACATATCAGCTCATATATGAATATTATATATAGTTTTATTTTGTGTTTTTCTCAAGATTTGTGTTAAATGTTTAAAGACTTTCTTCCAGCCACCAAAAATAATAGATCAGACCTTCAAATTTTGACAGACATTCCCATGGTATGAACAGTTTTTGTATGAAAAGTTATACTGTTTGTGTTTTTCGGTTCCTTCAATGTTGTATAGATCAAGAGAGGCATTATTTTGTCACGGTTTTCTGACAAAGGTCACAATATTTTTACCTTCATTATAACAAGTTTAAGCTTTTTCAGCATTTCTCAAAAAAATGAAGAGTATGTTCAGCTACTGCTTTAGGGAATGATACATGCTTTATAAAAGCAATATCAAAACTGTATGAAAATGATATAATTATGTCCAGTCATTTTGCAACATTGGGACTAAAAAATTATTGCTGTTTAGAATGGCTTTGGTGATCACTTCATAAATACAGAAAGTGCTAGGCGATACATGGGAAAACATTTGATTTTGGTGTACAAACTAATGAATTATGTATAACCGCCCAACAAAATGAGGAACATTTCGGCACTACCCGATTGGAGAAATCCTTAAAAGCCATCAGAAGGCCAAGTTGATCAATTTTGTGTTTTCAGTATCTTTGAGTAGGATAAATGCCTCAAAACTGACTTTGAATCGAGTCACCATCAATAATTTTGATGAAAATCTGATTTAAAAGTGTTTTCATCAAAACTGTGGTTCTGTCACTTCTCGTCTTTGATAGGCCTTATCTTCTCTGCTAATTAAATTTAAATTACAATAATATTTTTTTACCAAATGAAAGGATTTTGATTAATCTATTTGATGAATCGAATGTCTCCATACCACCAAAAATGCACTGTGCCTCATTTTCTCAGGTGCCTACACATATAATATCTTTTGTAGTACCATATTAAATCAGTAGACACCCTTACTTGTTTAGGCATCATAATATACCAAAATGATCCCAGCTGAGACACACTCAGAGTTATTATTCCAAATGTACTACAAAATTGTTTATCTTTTAAACATCAACACTTTTACAACTGTTTTTGTTTATGGATTCTTTAGTGATGGATTCTCTTGTGTCATTTTTGTATCTTGCAATTCTGTTTTTACTTTTTTTCCTGTTTTATACCCACAATATTTTATTACAGTGTTGTGCTTTTCCGTATTTTCTCCATTGCAGAATGCCATAATGGGCAGATATATGTACATTTAGATAAATTTGTTATTATACTTCAACTTTGATAATTGAAAAGGTGATTCTTTAGGGATTATATGAGAAAAATGGCACTTTACAGTGGATTGGTGGAGTTGGGAGAAGATTAAATGTGAGTAAAACTTTGAATTTTGACCATAAAATTTGTTTTTCAATAAAAGCTTTTGGTTTCTTTGGTATTGCTGTTGTTAAAGAGAAAGAGAAAAAAAAAGTATTTAGATTTTGAAATGCATGCCTTTGTGCAGAGTGTCCCATAGTTTGTATATTGTGACAAACACAATCTTTATTTCAATTTCTGGCATTCATCAAATTGAAATGTCTGAACTCAACACCCCTCCCCCCCCCCCCCCCCCCCCCCCCCCGCCCCTTAAATCCCAGACATAATTATATCTGCAGATCGTATATACCATTTTAAAAAACATTTTTGAAACACACAGAATTAACGTAAAACCACCAGATGAATGCAAAGATTACTTGTTGATAAATTAGAAAGTGTTTGAAGTTTAAAACATTGCACATTGTAGAATTCTTGAGGGATTTCAATTCTGTTCTGTTATCATTAACAGTAATATCAAATGGTGTATCTAAAATATGGGATAGATTAACGCATGAGCAAATCTAAACCAGAAAGATGGAAAGACCTTGCGGTCAGATATAAATTTCTACAGCAGATTGCCACATCATTAAATCTGAGATTTTTTTTTTACATTATATAGTGATAAAACTGATATCTGTTCTGCCATATGATTTAAAATCTACAGCAATAAAATCCTTTTGATACAAGTCAGTAGTTGAACTTTTTTTTAAATGTTCCTTGTGACAGATCATTGAACTTTGCTGTCACTTTTGTAATTCTTCCTTCCATCCATCCCATCTTTCTTTGTTTTGCTTATCCTCACACTCCTCCTATCTAGGGTTTCCGTAATATTTCAAGTCCGTGCTGCACACTCAACAAGCACCTAAGTTAGCACATTGCCAATTAAACATTGGCAACTCTAAATTTTATACATGATACAGGGAAAAGCAAGACATGATGAAACTTCCGAAACCGGCAACAGTTATCTAGGCCCGGTGGCCAGTCTAGCCCAAAGAGATTATTCTGGCCTATTATAAAGATCTGGTAGTGACAGTGGGCATTTGGAAATAATCAGTACATGACAATGTACATCGAATAAAATTCCGATGCTGTGTTAACAAAACATTTTCAAACCCTAACCTTGACCGTCAAGCTTAACCCTGACATTACGGTGAAAATAATTTTTTTTAAAAAGGAAACTATTTTTTAAAAAGAGCACTGCCTTGAGTTGTGAGCTCGGCAAAGAAATGGCGGCTGATATACGAACTATTTAAATCTGATTTGTTGGAACTCTTCTGAACAGGCTGTAATTAATCTGACAGGTCAAATACTTTGCTTGTAGCAAATTTGATTGGTCAAACATTTCCAAATTTGGCTACTATTCTAAATTTGATCGGCCAAGCATGTTCAAATTTGGCTACTGTTCTAAATCTGATTGGTCAAACATTTTCAAATTCGTCCGTACAAGTGTAATAAAGCTGATCGGTCAAACGTTTTCAAATTCCACTGCAGTAAATATGATTGGTCAAACATTTTCAGATTCGGCTGTAATGAATCTGATTGGTCAAACATTTCAATTCGGCTGTAATAAATCTTATTGGTCAAACATTTTCAATTCAGGCTGTGTTAACAATCTCTTACAAAAATTTATCCCGAAATATGAATTTAGAAATTAACAACAGAGAATAACTCCCTTAAATAAGTGGTAAATACAAATACATGTGGATGAATTAGACCTATACTGCTCATGATAGTTCAATCTTATGTTCAATTATACGTTGAACCATCATAACGTCAAAGGCGTACGTATAAAACGGCTGCCCGGACAAAGTTCAATTCTAAAAGCGTTCAGTCTATAGCTATATAGAATATATATTGCACAAGATACACCATAATGCACACACCTGCACGACAGTCTGCGGAGTCAAATGAAAATACACTGCCGATTTTTCGACAATAGCCTCCGTCAAGGAAAAGAAGAAACAACAACAAAAAATGCGAAATTGAACAGATAAAATAATCGAACAATAAAAAATAGAATAACAAATAAATAGAATCTAAATAGAATTATGTCTACTTGGCTGCGAGTTCTTGCATGTATTGCAGCAGAGAAGCACGTCTGCCGATGTTCCCCTGCGGTTTTTATAATAATTATTTTCGTCAAACCTGATCCTAATTTGACCTTAAATTGTCAAAAAACATTCACTGATCAAACAAAACCCAACAGCGATCATTGTGGCTCAGAAAAGTTGTTTCCATTTAACGAAAAGTAAATGTTCGAGGTTTTTTGGTGGACTCGGACCTCTAGCACGCATAACAATGATGAGAAAGTGATCGAGGGTTTTGTAGTTTTGAACGGTAAATGCACAAGGACACGGTGGGGCGCTCTGTTTCCTCAGAAATAGACCCTATTTGGCAAGACAGCCACACACAGATAGATTCAATAATTTGCCCCACCCACTGTTCTAATGTTCTATACCACCCGTCATGTCAGCAAAATGAATTAGCATGCTACTTTATTCTGGGCTGGTCTGTTTTTACTTGTCAAGAGAAAAGCCTGTGGATTTGAATACACCCTCCTTCGCCTTAATACGACAAAATGATCAGATATCCACCCACATTTGAATGGTTTTGTTCACAAATGTAAAAGTTTGGCCCACTCACTCACTCTCCAGCCCTGTGGGTGGTTGATCAGCGTTTCTGGTAGGGTCTGCTTCTGTCCTATAGTTCTTTGACATTCTGTGTATCGTTTTGCTTTCTCCTGGCACAATGTGATTGTTATCGTGTCGACATTCTTTCTCCAAACTCTAACTCTAACTCAAATTCACTCGTTAGCCCACTCAAACATCCACGTTTTCTCTAAGCCACTCTCAGCGAGGTATCATACCAGAGAGTATAGATGTATAGAGAGATCTCACTTCCGCCAAATGGCGAAACTAGGTCGCTGCGGTAAACAAGAAATTGAAGAACTGAAAGAGACCGCCTTCACCAAAGATTGTGTGCAATCTGTTTTCTGTGGTTTGTTCATATTTTTGGCCTGACTGAAACTATCTAGAGCCGTTTGTAAGTTCTTACGCCCTGTGGAAATGCACGATCAGGTATTGTTTACCGCAGCGACCTACTTTCCGCTCCATGCTAACAATAGTTTCGCGGCGCCTCCTGTTTCTCACAGTGCAAATGGATCAATAGTGAAACCTCTCTATACATCTATACTCTCTGATCATACTAAGCCCGGTCAGACACAGTCAGATGCTGCCAGCAAAATGTGCACCAAAGAAATAGTGGTGGAAGCTGACTGTGTCTGACCCAGGGCTTAGTATGATAGGATCTTCCCGGATTTACTGAGAAAACAGGAAATTGTGGTGTGCACTTCTTGTCTGCCAGCATCTGACTGTGTCTGACCAGGCTTAGCATGATACCTCCTTGACACAGTCACATCCAGTCAAAATTCATTCATTCCATTTTCCAGTTCCTTATCTTCCTCACTTCGCGAAGTATAATATTTTATTTATACCTTATGACAAGTTTTCTTTTTGTATTTGTTTTTGACTAGATGGTCGTGTATTTGCCATATTAATGTGCGTTTTGACCGTCTCAAGAAAATGATGATTGAAGTTTGGACGACAAAGCGGGCTAAAACGCATACAGGAATACACCACAAACACATATATCTCGAAACATTAATTGTAGCCCATTGAAATGACACTTATACATAATGAAATTAGGAGGAAGAGAACCACTTTCATGAAAAAACCTCAAAATGGGCAAATTGTCGCATGCAACAATAATTACGGCAACAGCAATAATTAAGTATACTTTTCGAATTGTCACCGGTGACCTACCACCTTCTGTCATTCCTAATCCTACTCTTCCTCTCTCTTCTGTCTCGTTGTTTCTCCTCTCAGTCACCTCTATCTCTCTCAGATCGCCGCATTCTTGTCCTCATGTTTTTAGTGGTAACTTTCCTAAGTTCAGGGCTGTACTCGTCGAACGTGGGCGAGATGTGTTCATTTCTCATATCCTGCTCTGAACCGAATATCCTATAACCCATAACTTTAAGCAGATTGGCACACTGGTTTTGTATGATTACAATACTCTGAAATGACAACATCTGCCGCCATTTCATGGCCGTCCGTGTTGCGTTGCTTCTGGTGGTGCAAATAACGCAGTTATCGGGGTTTCCCGCATATGTAATATTCCAAATATAGTCTTCTATCGTCGGCGACATATCCAGATGCAGAAAGGCGTACATTTCTTTCGTAGCCTCTACCGGTGAATCTGTGATGTCTTCGTAACGCACCGTTAAAATCCTGTCAGGAAACTCTTTCAGTATTTGTTTAGCAATCTCTAAATCATCTTCCAACCTGCGGCAGAAATCTTTGGCTTCTCTTTCGAGATCATCCCATTTAAACCTTGACACATTACTTTGCGACCTCAAAGTTCCTCTCGGGTCACGTATGAGATGAATGATCTTGACGTCGGGGTCAGACTCCATGAGGATTTTGGCTTGTTTCATTGGGAAGAGGATAACCTTGAGAGCGATGACATCTGACCTCTGGCAATTGTCGAACATTGTGGTCAAACAGCTGCGGGTTTTTAATGGGTCTGAGGGGAAAAAAAGAGTCAAATTGGTGACAAGACAATCGAGCACAGCCACAAGCACGATCTTCTGTGTAATATCTAAGAGTGGGCCGAATCAACGAACTGGCTGATTCTCGAGCCCGAACATTTTGTGACCCCGATTCGACGAACACGGATTCGAATTCGAATCGAGGCCAGCGCTCATTACTATTCATAACCAATCATCACAAAGGAAGAATGTCATAATTGGAGTATGTTCGCAGGGAAATTCGACTTGATTCGGGTCAAATTCGAACACCCCTCGTAACTTCGAATCAGACACTGTGCGGGGGAAAATAACTTAGTTCTGTATTTCATCGGCATTTTTGTCAATCTACGTGAAATATACCGAACTATTTATTCAAACTTTTCTAAAGACATAGTATCTTTTTAGTGTGCATCCGTTATTTACAGTATTTAAAAGGGATTTAGTTTGGTAAACTATTTTTTATACTTCATTTTCTCCTTCTGGCCTTAATCGTCTGATTCGTGTTGAGATTCGGCTTTGATGTGTGATTCGTCGAATTTGAATTCAGCTTCCCGAATTCATCGAATTTCGAATTCGGAATCGAATTAGGCCACCCTTAGTAATACCCTTAACCTTCTGATGATAATTTATTTTATCAAACGCTTCATTTCTTTTGTTTTTTTCCATGTGTTAGAAATAGTTCAAATAGACAGTCGGCGGGCAAACACAAAGGGAGACAGACAGACAAACGGGCACACACGCAGACGGATAGGCAGGCAGACAGACATGAACTCTCTGGAACAGACAGACACAGGCAGGCAGGCAGACAGACATAGGCAGGCAGGCAGGCAGACAGTCATAAGCAGGCAGGCAGACAGACATAGCCGGGCAGCGAGAATCTTTTTTACACTGCGTTGCCGGAAAGGCGGTACTTCTTTGGAATCCCCGTGACTATTTATAACAACCGCACAGGCGATCATTACGTCACCGAATTCCTTGGGTAAAGCCTGTTAATTGGAATTGGGAGTCACCCCCCTTTAACATGGCAATTTATAACAGCCGAACAAACGGTGAATTCCTTGGGTAATGCCCACTCTACAGAAATAGCCGCGAGAACGTAAAAAGTTTCCTGCGTGACAGTATGTTGTTGAACACTCTTTGGGTCTCATCCCTCGAGACTCACTCCCACACATTGCTGTGGTTCAACACCTGTGTGGTATAAATCTAGATCTAGATTTAATTGTCATTAGATATCTCATCACTCAAGGCTCACACTCTCATATCTGTGTGATAGAAATCTGGATCTAGATTTAATTATCATTAGGCTACATATCTCATCACTCAAGGCTCACACTCTCATATCTGTGTAATGGAAATCTAGATCTAATCACTCACGGCTCACACTCTAGTGTTATGCAATAATATATAGGCTCACACTCCCATATCTGTGTGATATAAATCTAGATCTAGATCTAGATTTAATTATCCTTGCATATCTCATCACTCAAGGCTCACACTCTCATACCTGTATGGTACAAATCAAGACCTAGATTTAAATATCATTATATATATATCTCATCACTCAAGGCTCACACTCTCTTACCTGCATGGTATAAATCTAGATCTAGATTTAAATATCATTACATATACATCTCATCACTCAAGGCTCACACTCTCATACCTGTATGGTATAAATCTAGATCTAGATTTAAATATCTTTACATATATCTCATCACTCAAGGCTCACACTCTCATACCTGCATGGTATAAATCTAGATCTAGATTTAAATATCATTACACATATCTCATCACTCAAGGCTCACACTTTCATACCTGTATGATATAAATCTAGATCTAGATTTAAATATCATTACATATATTTCATGATTCAAGGTTCACACTGTCATATCTGTGTGATATAAATCTAGATCTAGATTTAAATATCATTAAATATCTCATGACTCAAGGCTCACATTGTCATATCTGTGTGATATAAATCTAGATCTAGATTTAATTATCATTACATATCTATAATAATAATAATATTGAAGATCACTTATATCTCATCACTCAAAGCTCACACTCTCATATCTGTGTGATATTAATCTAGATCCAGATGTAATTATCATTACATATCTCATCACTCAAGCCTCACATATCTCATATCTGTGTAGTGTGTGTATAGATCTTAAGTGTCATTACATATCTCATCACTCAAGCCTCACATAATATCTCATATCTGTGTAGTGTGTGGTATAGATCTAATTATCATTACATATCTCATCACTCAAGCCTCACATATCTCATATCTGTGTAGGCCTAGTGTGTGGTATAGATCTAATTATCCTTACATATCTCATCACTCAAGCCTCACATTCTCATATCTGTGTGATGCTGGGTAGATCTAAGCATAATTTTATCTTTCATCGCTCACGGCTCAATCTCTAATATTGCTGCTGGTCAACAGCTCTGTGATTACTGATAGGAGACTAGATTTATTTAGGCCTATGAGTTCATATTTTATTATTCATATCTGTGTGATACAGATACATTTAATTATTATGTTGTATCTCACAATTCAAGCACTCTCTGTCTCTCATTCTGTTAGTGCTGCAATTCAGGAAGCATACCAGTTTGTCACAGGCCCAGTTTGCCACAGGCCCAGTTTGTCACAGACCCAGTTTGTCACAGTGGGGTGGGCCTGTGACAAACTGGGCCTATGACAAACTGGGCCTGTGACAAACTGGGCAGCACCCCCCCCCCTAAAAAAAGCTTTAAAAGGCGCTTTGTGAACTATGGGGAACTATGGACATAATTTATGTTTCTGTTATTAAGTGGTTGACTAAGTGTGTTCCCCCTCCAGATTAGCCCAAGTAGGCCTTAGATAATTTCTTTGCCTTCCTTTGTTAGACTGTAAATCTGATGTTCAAAATGATGTACAATTACTTTAGTTTTATGTTGTCCTGCATATAAGAAATTAAGATACCAGTTTATTTGTTTTACTCTAGAATATTTTTGTATGCCTACATTAATTTGGGCCCTTCAATTTACTCTTCTCATTACTTCCAGTTGCAATGAACATGTTTTTCACACAAACTGTGTTGATCTGTATACAAACTTAAAAGAAGCATAATTATGTCTTGAAAGAAGACTCATGAAGAAGATCGCTTTGTTATTTCATTTAAGTATTTGAGTATTGATGACAGTCATAATTACAGCACTTTAACACTGTAGTTGTAACTTAAGTTTTTATTCTCCACCTTCAAATTGGTGGTGTAGAGATAGTCCCTCTAAAATGTCAATTCAGCTTGTGTTGTTCAATATTTCTTCCTTTTTGTATGCAAATCAAAGCAAATTACTCTGTAAAATTTCAACAATGAATGTTCTTTCGTTAAAAACAATTGAAAAAAAAAATTCAATTCATACAATCAATCAATCATTCATTTACTCTTTTTGAGAGTGTCAGTGATAACTTCCATCATGCAGGGCACAGTCGAGGCGGGGTGGGCCTGTGACAAACTGGGCTTGTGACAAACTGGGCCTGTGACAAACTGGGCAGCCCCCGCAATTCAACATCTGTGTGATCAGATCTAGATCTAACTGTGATTCCATACCTCATCACTCAGGACTCGCTCCCTCACACTACTGCATTCTGGCTATATCTGGTGAATTTTAATCAGTAGCCTATTTTGCCAGTGCATCATCTTCATTTCATTTGTAGGCTACAGTGTGAATCTAGAACTGCTTAAAAGCAAGTCAATAAGAAAGTTTTAAATTATAACTGAGATTTAATTTTATTAAGTCGGTGACTTTATTGTGCGGTAAAATGAAAATAACCGCACTCGCTAGACATCTAACCCTACAGCGCTAAAGTACATATTTATCTGATCTAGATCTAGATTCTAGATCTAACTCTTCTGTGACGGAAATGACGGGCTTACTTTCACCACGTTATTCATAAATGATAAAAACTGACAAGTACCTGAGATGAAGTGCTCGGCACAAACAGAATGGGTCGATTTCACTTTTTTTTAATGTCTAGATCTAGACTCTAGATATGCCACTCCTGCTGGTAGCTTGCCAACCACACCACAGTCGAACGACGTTCGGTCAATTCTTTCACTTCCTTTCCTTTGTTTACAGGAATGGTGGGGAATCTGACCAACTTTTATCCATCCTTCCCATCCCTGTCTCGCGTAGCAATCAACGACAATGCAGCTAGCAGGCATTTTAATTAACAAAACCGCTTCGATATATCTCTAAATTAATCAGCTGATCCACCGGCTAAACAATCGCGATGGCGGAAAAACAAAACAAAAGCAGTCTGTGACGTCATGCGCATTCTGTCTATAAATTATAGCTGGCCGATGACGGAGAGGGAAATGCCTCCTACTGCGCATGCGATATTTTATTATCGACACAAACGGTGGGGTGGTGACGTAGAGCTTTGTTTGGATTTCCGGCAACGCAGTGTAAAAAAGATTCTCGCAGCCGGGCAGGTAGACAGACATAGGCAGGCAGGCAGACACTCATAAGCAGTCAGGCAGACAGACATAGCCAGGCAGGTAGACAGACATAGGCAGGCAGGCAGACAGTCAGTGAGTCACAAGCAGGCAGGCAGACAGACATAGCCAGGCAGGGAGGCAGACAGTCATAAGCAGGCAGGCAGACAGACATAGCCAGGAAGGCAGACAGTTATTGGCAGGCAGGCAGGCAGACAGATATAGGCAGGCAGGCAGACAGCCATGGGCAGGAAGGCAGACAGACATAGCCAGGCAGGCAGACAGACAGTCAGATATAGGCAGACAGTCATAGGCGGGTAGGCCGGCTGACATAGCCAGCCAGGCAGGCAGGCAGTCATAGGCAGGTAGGCAGGCTGACAGAGGCAGACAGGCAGACAGATATTGCCAGGCAGGCAGGCAGACAGTCATGGGCAGGCAGGCAGACAGACATAGCCAGGAAGGCAGACAGACATAGCCAGGAAGGTAGACAGTCATAGGCAGGCAGACAGGCAAAGGCAGGCAGGAAGACGGACATAGCCAGGAAGGCAGGCAGACAGTCATAGGCAGGCAGGCAGGCAGACAGACATAGCCAGGAAGGCAGGCAGACAGTCATAGGCAGGCAGGCAGACAGGCAAAGGCAGGCAGGCAGACGGACATAGCCAGGAAGGCAGGCAGACAGTCATAGACAGGCAGGCAGATAGGTAGGCAGGCAGATACTGAGATAGACTTAGCCAGGCAGGCAGACAGACATCGGAAAACTGGTAGATAGACACAGGCAGGCAGGCAGATAGACAGACATAGCCAGGCAGGCAGGTAAACAAGCGTCAAGGGACACAGACAGACAGACAAGCATGTACGGACAGACAGACAACCTCATCCAGTACAGAAAAAAATGAGATTTGTTGTTTTATTCAGGATAGCAGAAATAAACAAGAAAACAAATGACAGGAAGAACTAAAATAAATAATGAACTAATGAAGGGAGCAAAGGCATTTAATGGTGATTTACCTGAGGTGTAGTTGTGGCAGCCGTGGGCAAAATGGGTCGTTTTGCTGCGAACCATGTGATATTGCTGGTAAAGAGACCGGAGTACATGGACGCTTGTAATGTTAGACTAGAGATGATGTGTTTCGACATAGATGGCTGGATAATTGGGTGAGTGGATGGATGGCTGGAAGAGTGGGTGAGTGGATGGGTGGATGAGTGGATGGATGGATGAGTGGGTGGACGGGTGGATGGCTGAATGGGTAAATGGGTGGATGGATGAGTGGTTGGACGGGTGGTTGGACGGGTGGATGGCTGAATGGGTAAGTGGATGGATGGATGAGTGGGTGAGTAGATGGATGGATGAATGAGTAGGTGGGTGGATGGATGGATGAGTAGGTGGGTGGATGGATGAATGAGTAGGTGGTGGATGAATGGGTAAGTGTATGAATGGATGGATGGATGAGTGGGTGAGGAATGTATGGATGGTGGGTGGATGGATGGATAAGTGGGTGGGTGAATGGATGGATGGATAAATGGGTGAGTAGATGGATGGATGAATCGATTGATGGATGGATGGATTAATGGATGGGTGGGTGGGTGGATGGATGGATAAACAACTCACCGTCAGGGTTTCTACGGCAAGATCCTCCAAACGGCAATGGAAGAATGAGTTCACTTCATCCCTGTGCAAGTTATACATCTCTTCCCTAGTGCGTGGCGTTCTGGAAGAGGAGACAAGGGTAAAGAGTATAACGATTCCATTGTTTTGCGAAAATCACACAAAAACTACTTTACTGTCTAAATACAATCTGAGAACCATTCTAATTAAACGGTTTGCTATGATTAATTCAGGGGTTTCTATTGGTATTTTAGTATAGAATATTGATGTAGATAGTGCACAATCGTCATAATTATGGTGTCACAAGGCAAAAAGTCAAAGGTGACCTACTTTTGGACTTTAACGGTTTGCGGGTTTCACAGTCGAGAAATGTATTATCTACCTGGTGAAAACAAAGCTCATTAGGTGGACCACAATGGAAAGAAACACAATGGGAAAGGAATAGAAAACAAGCGTCGACAGCTCACTTATTCTTTAGGCCTTTTAATTTCCAAGAATTTGGACATTTGATTTATTCTTTTTGATACAAGCGTTGAGACTTCAACGCTCAGATATACAAATAGACAGACTGAAAGATAGGACAGACAATTCAACAGACTGATAGATAGATAGATAGATAGATAGATAGATAGATAGATAGATAGATAGATAGATAGATAGATAGATAGATAGATAGATAGATAGATAGAGTCAGTCGGATGGACTGACAAACGGAATAATGGATGAATGGATGGATAATGCACAGACAGACAGAAGGACCAGAGAGACGGTCAGATAGATCAGTTGATACAGACCAACAGACAGACAGAGACTGACTTATAGTTATAGATAGACAGACGGAGAGATAGACAGCCAGACAGATCAGCGGAACAACAGAGACAGACAGGCAGGCAGACAGTTGTCAACAGTGTCTGACCAAACCATTTTGCTTTCAACGTTTGAAATGAAATCCAGGCTGTGTTACTCACTCAATTGTGTTAGTGTTGAGCAGCCGTATGGTTGGATGTTTCATCCTGTAGATGTATTCGGTGGTGTGTAACGGCTCGTACACGTAGAAGACACCGGGGGGTTGCTGAAGTAGGTCTCCCGTAAAGCTTGAACCACTTCTCATGTAGGTTAGCAGAATGACTTTAGTTTTTCCAGACGGCGCTGATCCGGGATGGAGAGAAGGAAACAACAGTTCAGGTGCATAAAAACCAAAAACAAACAAAAACAAGAAAAGAAACGATATTTTTGTAAATAGATAGATAGATAGATAGATAGATAGATAGATAGATAGATAGATAGATAGATAGATAGATAGATAGATAGATAGATAGATAGATAGATAGATAGATAGATAGATAGATAGATAGATAGATAGATAGATAGATAGATAGATAGATAGATAGATAGATAGGTAGGTAGTTAGGTAGGTAGGTAGATAGACAGATATGTAGGTAGGTAGGTAGGTAGGTAGGTAGGTAGGTAGGTAGGTAGATAGATAGATAGATAGATAGATAGATAGATACATAGATAGATAGATAGATAGATAGATAGATAGATAGATAGATAGATATATTATGTCAGCACCCACCTCGTGTCCTGGATAGGCCACTGGTTCTCTGAGCTCCTGCCACGCCCTCCCAGCTGTGAGTCAACGATTCTGTGCGACTTTGGCGCATCAATTCCTCAGAGGCTGAAACTGAAAGTAAGAATTTCTGTATGTGACCTACGCCTTTTTACAGAGAAATGTTTGGTCAGGTCAGTTATGCCCAAAGCTATCTCACTGAGTAGGTAGGCTAACTGATTAATGAACTTGACGACTGCTAGGTAGGCTAATAATGATAATAATAATTCAACAATAATTTAAGCAACAATTAACAATAATCATGATAATGATGATGACAAAGAATTGTAATAATAACAATCATCATCATCATCATCATAATTATAGTAAAGGCAGAAAGGCCTTCAATGCAGTCGTGAAAGTGTTTTTAACCGCTTAGCCTTAAATTCTACAAAATATCATTCTATTCGAAGAAAGTGTGCGCGGGCATATTTGAAAAGGTCTTGAAGTTCGCTTTATTTTTTATTACTTTTTTTGATTTAGAGCCATAACTGGCTTGAACCACGGAGCTCTATAGAACCCTGTTAGTTGAACCAAAGATACTAGAAACAATAAGATGAGTCACTGACTTCTTCGCACCACTAAAGAAATTGTGCACACAATTTTGGCGCTGATCGGGGGCGGGGCCCATATCGCATTAGTATGAAAAGAATGCTTGATATAATGGTAAATCTATGATGCAAAATAGTGACAGGTGCTACTGCGACAAAAAAAAAAAAATAGCCAGTTTTTTTCCCACAGCGATTGAGGTTATAATTCCACAATAAGTGACGTCAATCAAGGCCTATCGCCATAATTGAAGAATAAACAAAATTCAATATTTTCCCTATTTGGCTTTGTAGTATACGCCACTTTTCATGACTTCCGCGCGTTTGCCGCTAGGTGGTGGTGCGAAATCTGTGCACTCTAAAAGCACTAGCTGTCTCATCTATCATTTCTAGTACCTTTGGTTGAACAGAAGAAAGTGTTCCGTCGTGCATATATATATAATGTAAAAGATAAGTTTTCTTCAAGTAAAATTAAAAAGTATGACAGGAAATTTCGTTCTGTGCTTCAATTTACACATCAGGGGTCGAAACCCAACTTTAGAAGTCATATCTGTGTATTCCCCGAGTCAGCAGGCCAACGAGTTATTGTAATAATGATAAAATAATATCAGTAATATACACCACATTGATAATTAATACAAAAGGAATAATAAAACAATAACATTGGATCTAAAATGTAACTTTGATGACAAAAAATCAAAGATATAAATACAGTGGTTCTCAACGTGGGAGATATTGTCCCCGGGGTTAAGGGGGGGCGGGGCGATTCTGAAATTTACGGGGGAGAAAACGAAGATAAGGGCTACAGGGTGGGAGGGGCGCAAACGATTACGGGGGGGGGGGGCAATTTGGGGGCCTGGGCAAATACAGGGCAGCCACTGACTTGTTCAGCAACGAGAGTAGATGCGTTTTAATTTTTGGGAACAGAAAAGAGAGTCCTTTTTTTCTTTTCTTTTTTGTACATTTGATAAAGAATGCCTTCTGTTTTGTACTGAATAATTAACATAAAAGTATGCGCCAATAAGTGTTTCAAAAACGGAACACTCTAATGTGTGTGTAGTTTGTCTTCTTGTGAAATGTATCTGTTGGGTTGGAGTGGGGATTTTGAGAAAAAGAGAGAGAAAGAAAGAGAGAGAGAGAGAAAGAGAGAGATAGGGACAGCGGGCTGCGACACAGAGAGGGAAACAGACAGATAGAGAGAGAGAGAGAAAGAGAGATACAAAAACAGACAGACAGACAGAGACAGAGAGAGAGAAAGAGAGAGAGAGAGAGAGCGGGAGAGGGGGCGAAGGGGGGGGTGGGTGCTGACAGAAAATCTATAGCAGGGGGGCGATTGCCTGAAAAGAGGTTGAGAACCATTGCTTTAACATGATAGACGTACCAACCGAAGGTCAACTGGTAAAGTATCGTAACTCGACTTTAAAAAGGAAAAACAGTGAGGTAAATGGCATGCTTGTAACCCTTTGCCATTTCGCAGGTTGCGTTATGAGCTGGGGGTTAATAACCTTTTGTTTGTGTTGTTTTTTTTTCTTTTAATGTCGTAACTACAAAGTCTGATAAGGAAAGTAATTCAGTTTGTTTGATTTTGCTTCTCTTGGAAAATGTTGAAAACGAGTTACGATAGTATAACATGCGCCCCTTGATGGACGATGAACATACTTACAGTACATGTGCTGGACTAGAAGTGTGAGGCAAAAACCAATCACCAGCACAGTGATGAAGGTCGCTCTTAGAGACAACTTCATGTCTACAGAAACAAAAGAAGTAACTGACTGTATTACCTGAATAGCCAAACTTGCTTAATGTGTGTACTTTGTGGATCGTCCCTGTCCAAAGCTCAAACTTTGATTAATCTATCAATTTTTGTATTGGATGATCGATAAATTGGTAAGCCTGCCTATCTATCTATCTATCTATCTATCTATCTATCTATCTATCTATCTATCTATCTATCTATCTATCTATCTATCTATCTATCTATCTATCTATCCCTTGTCTATCTATCTATCTATCTATCTATCTATCTATCTATCTATCTATCTATCTATCTATCTATCTATCTATCTATCTAACGAGTTTTACAGTGATCCATCAGAACGTACACGCGTTAGCTTACGTTGGCCTTTGCCACAAAAATTATCATTGATTTTGCCCATTGTTAAAGCGACGCTATGACTTTTGTCAACAACACAAGTGGAAGGAGACAGTACCTGATGTTGCGTGAGGTAAATACATTCGTGGACCCTGTGAAAATAATCTTGGTTTAAAGGCGTAAGTGTGAGATTTAGATCTTCACTATCTTGTATTTGTATTTTGTGTACTTCTTTAATCCCATTTGGGAAATTTGCCTTATTGTCATTGCAGCCCAGTTACAATTGAAGCAGTCACGTCGTCGCCACAGTGCAGCACCGGGGGTTTAGTGTAAGCTACAGATCTGAAAGAAGACTCATCTCGTAATTCAGTCACTGAGAAAAAGGGACGTGTTGGTCAACGCTATTCAATATAAAATTACACGCACAGTAGCAACAACACAGCAACCATTACTACCACTACCACTACCACTACCACTACAATTAATACTACTGCTGCCACTGTTACTACCTACAGCTACTAATACTAAATTACTATTATTTCTACTACGACTACTACTGCCACTGCTAGTACTACTACTACTTCTTCTACTACTTCTTCGACTACTAACACTACTACTACTATTACCACTACTACTACTGTTCCTACTACCTCATCTACTACTTTTATTGGTACCACTGCTACTATTACTACAATTAATACGGCTACTACTGCTGCTGCTACTGCTACAACTACTACTACCTCTACTGCTACTACTACCACATCTACTATTTCTATTGCTAGCACCTCTACTAGTATTACTACAATTATTCGACTACTACTGCTACTACCACGACTCCTACTACTACTACTACTACTAATACTACTACTACCGCCACTACTCCTACTATTAAAACTTTTTCTACAACTGCCACTACTACAATTACGACTGCTACTACAACTACTACTATTACTACTACTACTGCTACTGCTGCTACGGCTACTACTAGTACTACTACTCCTCCTCTAACTACTACTACCACTAATACCACTACCATTACTACTACTACTACTACTATTGTAACTACAACTATCACTACTTCCACTATTACTACTGTGACTACTGCTACTATTAATTACTACTACCACTGCTACTGCTACCACTACTCCTATTGTTACAACTATTTCTATAACTACTGCTACTACTACCACCACTACCATTGCTAGTATTACAATTACTGCCACTGCTACAATTACTACTCTACTACCATTACTATTATTACTATTTCTACTATTGTCACTACTGCTGCGACAACTACTGGTACTCTGATACTGCTACTACTACTTCTATTACTAAAACTACTACTACCTCTACTATAGTACTACTACTGCTACAGCTACTACAACTACAACAACTACTACTTCTACTAAACTGCCGTGGCCAGTTAGCTAAGCGCAACCTTAACGCTAATCCTTGCACTTTTTCCAATAAAAACTCATAGTACATGTACTAACAACACACCAGTGTGAGTACAAGGCGCAGTGTCAGTCTGCAGTTATAATGTAGAAGGCTCTTGTTATTTGTACGTACGTACCCCATGCGTCTTACGATAGGGCGCCAATCCAACGTATACTAACCTCTCCTTAACCCCGTCCTTATCCACAACACTAAACCTTATCGAATCCCTAACCCTGCCCCTTATCATTTCAACCAAAAAAACAGAAGGAAAACAAAAAGAAAATCTGAAATAATAATTAATTAAAGCTGTTGTTTGGAGTATTTCGGAAGGAACTCCCTAGCTCTGGAGTCACAAAAGACTGTAAAATACGTCTCTCTAGCGTCAAAAACTTGTTGGGCGGGGGGGGGGGGGGCGCACGTACTTGTATCAACGTTTTAGTGAAAATACTGATTTATGTTCATTGTTCAGTAATGGCTTATAATGTAATGTAGAATACCACGCGTCTCCAGCAAACAGTCACTATAGTGTTCGCTGGCATTCGATCCCAGGGTTTCAGAATAATACAGTATTACCCTGACCCTGTGTACTCGATTTCTTTTTTATGATGTTGACTTGTTTCACTGTTTAGCTTTATTATAATATCGATACTGTTTTCGTTTAGCCTACTACTGGACACGATTCCGCCAGCGATCCGACGGAAATCCGACCGGTGGGACTGACGTCAAAGGTACTACAGTTTATAAGATGAGACAGCGAATGCTTTTAGCGTGCACAGATTTCGCACCGCCACCTAGCGGCAAACGTGGGGAAGTCATGAAAAGTGCCATATTTTACAAAGCCAGATAGGGAAAATATTGAATTTTGTTCACTGTTCGGCTATCGCTACAGACCTTGATTGACGACACTTATTGTGGAATTATAACTTCAATCGCTGGGGGGGGGGAGAAGAACTCTGGCTATTTTTCCCCCTTTTTATTTTTGTGGCAGTAGCACTGTCACAATTTTACATCATAAATTTACCATTATATCAGGCATTCTTTTCATACTATACGCCATGGGCCCCGCCCCCGATCATAACGCAAATTGTGTGCACAGTGTTTTTAGTCGTGGGAAGAAGACAGTGTCCCATCTTATCGTTTCTAGTATCTTTGCTGTCTTCAAGTTTGCACAAAAGAAACGAATCCCTAGCACAACAAGAAAAATAAAACAAGAAAAAGTGAGGTGTAAATGCCAAGGGCAGTAAACCTAAAATAAAGAGCGAAAGACGGAAAATGTAGAATATTAAATCAATACCATCGCTTATCTGCGAGTCCAGACTGTGTTTTCTGGTCGTTTTCTCTGTCTTTTATAATGTTTCGTCAAGATGCTGAGGCAACCTGTTATCATTTTCTTTTCTTTTCAGATTTTTAAGTGCTGATTTTGAAAAGCAGTAACCGCCACAAGAGGGCAATCGAAAGAACAATGCTTTTACATCAGACTACAAGATAAAATTCCCGAAATATCATAAAAACCACAGAAAAACTGTGGGGTCGCAGAAGGGCTATAAGCAAAGACAAAACTGAAAGATAAAATTCCCCACACTGAAATACTCAAACAAACAAAGCTAACGGACAAAGTAAACGCATCGTAAATTCATGCTACAACAAAAGTGGAATTGGGCTGGACGTGTGGGGAGGATGAATGACAATACATGTAGATGGACAAAACGCTGCACTGAATGGCAACCACGGACAGGAAAAAGAACACGAGGACGACCAGGAAGAAGATGGCAGGATGATATTAAAAAAGAGAGATGGATGAGGAAGACATCAGACATCAAACAGAAATATTGACTTCTGTTTGATAAAACTCGGAGGCAAACATCTTGTCTTCGTTGTCCTAGATGTTCGTAGTGTCCAATGGCAGGCAGGTGAAAAAGAGAGAAAGGGGAGGGGAGGGGTGACGCAAGTGGGTTGGGTCCCAGTGAACGAATACTCAAGTAAGCAAGAGACACCGTGAGACACAGTTAGGCCACGATCGTCTCTTTTTTTTTTTAGAGACGGAGTGGCCGAGCGGTTAAGTGATCTGTTTTCTGCTTGGCAAGGCGTCGGGTGCCGTAGCGGAGGTCGCGGCCGTAGCGGAGGTCGCGGCGGAGGTCGCGGGTTCTAGTCCCATCTTGATCATTTTTCTTTCTTCCTTCTTTCACTCCCGCTTTCCTGGGCACTGACTAGGCACTACAACCTTGGTTCGCCTAATACTTATTTTCTCTTAAACTGTTATCTTAGTGCTCTGCCTCCCCCCGAGCTTCTGCTTACCTATATTGACTTCTATCAGTCAGAAAGGAATGGGAAGTTAGTATCGGAGAGCTACCCCTGCAGTGGATGGACAGTGCCTAGGTGAAAGGTGAAACAACAACAGCTAGAAATGCCTGTGTTACCCACGGTGAAGTCTACACCAACAACATTATTTTAACGGCTTCGATTATTCAGCAGATCCGAAACTGAATTATTTCCATTGAATTTACTCGGGATTAAATTTACATGACAGAGTCGATTCAAGAAGCAATGGTTGAAAATAATCGATTAAATGACAAAATGGGAGCCATATACAAATACCTTTTCACTGTGGTTGTTAAACTGTTACTGTAGTTACGCCACGCCTGAGATCAATAAATTTTATTTGCATGTTTCAGTTATGCCATCCAAAACTCTGATGCACCTACTCCTTTCCCTCCCAGGAGCGGATCTACTATGGAACTAGTGAAGCTTAAAGCTCCAGGGCTCCTGGTCCCGGAGGGGCCGTGAAGAAACTTTCTTTTTTCAATGAGTGAATTTTTTATGTTGTCCTTGTGTTGCTGGTTGCGAAACTACCATAATTTTGGCATAGTTCTCCTGGCTCCATAGCAGTTCAAGCCGCGGGGTTCCAAAAATGTAGGTCCGCCTCTGGCACCGCCCCCCCCCCCCCTTCACCCCTTTGTCTCAATGGACGGCGGCAATTAGGAAACCTCAAAATGGGCAAAATGTCGCTTACAGCAATATGGCAAATACCCCTCCATAATACATTATATCCTAGTGTAAGGGTTGGCAACCTATGGCCCGCCTGTAGAAGGATTCTGCCAGTCCGCGAGCATTTTGTTTCCTTATTTTGGGTGTTTCAGGCGACCATGCTGATAGACCACAATAGCGTCATGTTACACTTGGCTAAGGTTATATTTTGCTTCAAGCCAAACACTAGTAATGCAATAATACAGAAGTCATGAATTTCTGTCCCAGGTCAAACTGTGTTTCATATGAACGGAAATGGAAACTGCAAAACCCCTTCGAGTAGTCAAATAGAAAGAATGTTTTCATTCGTACGAAAACGCAATTTCCATTCATATGGAAACATTTTCTTTTGTCTATTTGATAATAATAATAATAATAATAATAATAATGGATGGCAGTTAAATGGCGCATATCCATTTAAAATACCCTATGCGCTTTACAGAAGCAACATGTCAACCACAGAGCAGAATGGAGCCCTGCGAAGCGCTCAACACGCTACACTGCTTCTTTCTCTCTCCCTGTCTCGCTCACTCTCTCTCTCTTTACCTCTCTATCTCAGAGCAAATTGTAACGCAGCCTGTTAGGCGCAGTTCACAACTCACACAGCCTTACTCATTGACTTGAAGCAAAATATAACTTTCGTTCCCATATTTATCTTTTTCATACCTCGTCAGTTTACATGACAAAAGCCTAAGTTATATAGTATGCGGTTTAAAATTATCATTGCCTTTCTCACTTGTCTGGAACAAATTTGAGTTTTCAAGAAAAATCATTCTGAGTCCTTAACAGATAATGTAACTTAGATGTACCAAACATAAGCTGCAATCAGAATTGCTTGGGCATGGAAGTGTAATAGTGTTTCGTTTTTTTTTTCTTCTTATTTTCTCAAAACCCGCCATTTTGACTGAGGCCTTATACAACTGATTTTATTATTCAGTTTGTTTTCTGAGGCATCTATCCGGGCCACAGCCCACTCATTGGTAGACACTCGGGCCCATAGAGACAAACAGTTTGCCGATCCCTGCCCTCGACCTAAACGCTCGATATTTCAGGCGCCCTGGGCGTGCCCCGAGTTACGACATTAGTCTATTGCACTTTAACACCATCAACCCTCGCACAGGCGATGAAGCGACAAATGTGTTTTTAAAGGCGTGTCATTCTGTAATATTAGAAGGTTTTGTTAAACGCTTCAGATCATTTCTAGGTAATGGCAATATCCAAATTGCCGCTTGTGTTGATCCTTGCTGTGCCAGCATGGCAAAACTATGATGTTTATAATTGAAGTGGCTGGAGAATTAAAAGCGGTCTAAGTGCCATTTGCGTCTAGATCCCTTGCAGTTCGAACCCTCTTAAACTACTTGAGGGAGTTAGAATCACAAGGGATCTAAGTCCAGATGGAACGTGAACCCCTTTTAACCCCTTCAATTCTAGTTCTAGAGACGTGTAGATCTGATAACTGAGATCTTTTTATACACAACATCTAAACGAACAAACAAACAAAAACTCCCGCAGTTTTGTATTAAGACCATGGAGCTATTAATAACACTGGAGTCCGTACAGCTGATTTCATGCGTGCGCATTAGAAGGCGATAGTCGCCATCTTGTATAGGGCAAGCACGGACTGCGCCTCAGCGTTTACACATCCGTTGCACTACAGCTTCTGCTTTCTACCTTCCCTTTCCTTTTCCTCTGCTAACTCCTTCTTTCTTTTCCTCTGCTCCTGTACTTTCTGTTTCTTCTCTACCTTCTTTCTTTCCTGCTTTAAAAGGAGGGAGAACTGTTCTCATTCAATTTAGGTCAATGAATTTACTACATATAAAACTAGACCTAAATAGCCTATGTATTTGGATTTTACCACAATATTATTCTTTGTTTCTCATTAAATTCAGTTGTTTACTATTAGCTGGTGTGCCCTGGCTCTTTTCAACTCTTGTTTTGAATACATCATGTAATCATAATAATAAATAATAATGGTGCTAGTGATCCCAGTTGATGCACATACAACACTGATGTCACAATGCAATTACCACTTAATACCATTGACTGCACCTCAAGGTGTCAGATGAATGCATGTCGGTGCAGTCAGTGCCATATGTGCATAATCATACTCATAATACCCAGAAAACATTTTTTTAAAATGAAAATCCAGCCAAAGTAGAATGTCCAGAGCACTTCTGTGGGCTTACACCAGGCCACTAAATGGAGAAATCTGTAGGGTCACATATTTACCTTTGAAATCAAGATGGAAGTTGTGCGAACACAAAACTTGGGAAAGTTATCCAAGGCAAAATACAAGCTTAAACAGCAGTCATATGCTATGTGATGTTTGTGACCCAGCACGGCAATTCAAATCCTAACCCTGACAATGTTGTGATCTCTTGATTAGAACGTCACAAAACGTGGATTGGTCACAAAGACACTGGTAAATGAAACTGTATGGAAAAACAAATATTGACAGCATCAACGTGCTGACTGCACCTAGTGCATTGACTATAGATCTAGATTCACTAGGTGAGAGATTGACCTGTAGCCGTAGGAATTTATACATTTTTGTTTGGAAAAGCTCTGGAATGCACAATCCAGCTGTGCTCAAACCTCTGAATAACTAGGCTAAGGATCTTCTGATTTTTAGATATATATACCATTATTATATACACTTGACTGAGTGAGTACAACCAAGCTTGTAGGTTAAGATGTTCTTCTTCTTGGCTATGCAGATAATTTGCTACATTTCGGCATATGATTTACACATATTATTATAATTATGCCTCTCTCTCTCTCTCTCTCTCTCTCTCTCTCTCACACACACACACACACACACACACACACACACACACACACACACACACATACACACACACACACAGGGAGAGAGAGAGAGAGAGAGAGAGAGAGCTCCTGGATCTTAATGGGACTATGGCAAAACCAACTTTCCCTCAGTTCTTTAGCACGGTTGTTGTTTTTTTGTGTGTGTGTTTTTATAATTGTTATGGGTACACCCTCTCATTGTTGGTTATCTGAGAGAAACTGACTTGTAAAGTTTCCTCTGTCCACACGCTGATTTTTTTTTTTCTTTTAACATGACTCATCATGAGCAAAACTAACATGCGGTAAAAAGAGTACTACATAGTTCCCTTCCCTTTTACTTCTAAACGATTGACCAATTAATAAAAATACCATAATATAAAAACAGCATAAATCATAAATTTGTATTTATTATCAAACACTTTAAAAGAAAATAATACAAGTATATGATAATCCGTAAATAACATAATAATGTTATTATTTCTGTTTGTTATCTTTTAATTTTGATCACCACCGTGAAAAGAGAAAAAAAAGCGCTGATTAGGCCCTATCTATTATGTCATGATTCAGATATTATTAAAACTCACGCAGAGAGTGAGTTGTTGTTGTTTTACCAGGGCCATGAGAAATTGGCTGGTGGCCTTGAATGGTCCTCGCCAAATTATAGTTGGTGAGTAAATAAATGTAAAGTTAAACTGTTAGATTCACGCTTGTGGGTTTTAATGTTCGTGATTAATAAGTAATGGAGTAGGGGTGAAACAAGGTGGGGCTAGTTGACATTGTTAAGTATGACTAGACAAGTTTTTGCACGTTAACTGGCTGGTAGAATAGTGCAGACGTATTACTACAATTAAAATGGTGGGAGGTTTCGACCTATGAGATAGCTGAACTAATTGGGCCAGCGGACTAGCACGCTGGGTAGTTAGATAGTATATAACATCGTGTAACGTTCAGATTAGGTGAATACAGGCGAGCAGAAGCATCGTGTCGTGAAGTATCTCCGGTCGACCAGTACCTGAACTGTGTGCTTTGAAGACAAGAAGTCCTTGCTAACGGACTGACTGAGCTCTAGAAAGAAAGGTCCGAGTGGGCTGACCTTTGAAAGCCCACGCTGCGCTATATTGATGTTCGCGCCTACCAGTAGGCGTGAGCAATGGTAATATATCTTATTATTCAAGTATAATAGAGATCGGAGATAGAGAGAGAACTACAGCCTCATAGGAAGACTAAGGAAACCCCAGCTGGCACTCGACCACGAGTGTCCTGTATCATAGATCTATTGCCATAGTATGATTGGAATAATATAGCACATTGTTGATGAATTGAATAGTGATTGTGCATAAAATATAGTCTTTTGGCAACTGCTTAAATTACCTACAAGCCGAAGAGTGCTTCTGTAGGCTTTGAACGTACTGGGCTCTCCTAACATTTAAGCCCATATGATTTATGGAGAGTTTGCCTGGCGACTGGCCAGTGGCGACTCAACTGTCACTTTAAATTGATATCTAGTTTCGTATAATATACCTATTTGCTATTGATTGCAGTACCTCCATAGTTACATGAATATCATTGGTTAAGTTATTAATTAGAGTTTTTTTGGTTTGAATATATACCTCTATTGTCTTTTGCTTTGTTATTAATATTTATGTAAACTATGGCCTGACCGGCCTGACATATATACGCTCTAGTTATTTAATACTTTTCTTGTGTGGTTGTGTCCGAGTGTGAGTTAGCTGCCTCTCGTGCAGTCGTAACATCCCCAAGACCCTAACTCTGCTCGTGACATATTACATACAATAGTGTCCTGGGCGGGGCTTGCGCTGCCGTACCTTGCCCTACTTTTTCCGCCATCTTGCGCGGCTCGCAGGGCAAGCGAAGAGCGCTGTGCGCACTCCAGTTTTATTAGTACCTCCATGATTAAGACCTACAGCTGCGCACACAACTCGAACCTGCCTGAATTTTTGATGGCTCCTTCTTTTCGACCTGTGGCGAGTTCTTTTCTTAGATTTGGAGGCTCGGAATGACGGAGAAGTATTTTTTTTTTGTTTCGTTTGCGTTGTGTCGCTGATTTTGCCTGCGAACGTTTTTTTGTCTTTACGAACGCATAAGCCCGTGGCGTCACCACTTCCTGCAGTATTCTCGGTGCTCGAGGTTGTACACTGTGTATTCTTCTAGCTGTATTTAACTTGCTGAATTTTGCGCATGACTCTACGCACGTCGATATCTATAGGTAGAATGCGCATATCCACCATCTTGTCTGTCCGGACCCACTTAAGGCGTCGCGAACCAATCGGCGGCGAGTTCACTACTGTAAACAATGACACGTGTGTATACGCACATGGGAGACGCTCGGTCAATTCTTTCACTTCCTTTCCCTTGTTTATGGGGAAAGTCTTTTATGCCTTATGTTTGATTCTATCGTTGTTTTTTTTCCGTTTCTTTTTTTAGCTATAAACCCGTTCAACCTATACTAACCCATCTTTTTGTGCTGATTACTTTTTGTCTGTAGTGATGCTTTCAAAATATTTTTCGTTCTTTGAAAACTGATTTCATTTCGTATTTTGCTTGTTCGGGTCATGTGAAAAATTCTTCATGGAAAACCTAAGATTGCAGGCAAAAAAAAAAACAACAACAACCGAAACTGCAATACATCTACGAGTTTCTAAACGTACCGTAGTGTTGATGTATTACAATACGCGACTTCAGTTCTTGTTTGTTCCAACTCCACTTTTTGCACAACTGAGAAATTCGACGTTCAACGTTTGCAGCTTCAGAATTATGATGTAAGGAGTTTGACTAAATCGGAACGGCCAAACAGCTTGAAAAGGGCCAGGACGCTTTTTCAAACAAGTGTCAGATTGTGCATTAATTACTATACCTCTTTTACATACTAAAAGATCTCCAGTTTATTCAGAAAACGGAGATAGGACAAATAAGGTCTGAGGTCGCAATTAGTAACGCCCGAGCGTGATGCAAACACAAGCACTTGAAAAATGGAGGGAAGGAAACGGCAGCTGAACAGTGTCTGATCACAGTTTATAGAGAAGGCACACATAAAAGGTGTAATCTATGTGATGGGCCGGAGGTGGGTGGGTGCTGAGAGGTAAGAGGGTGGGGGAGGGGGGCGGGCGTGAGGTTTATTATACGGGCTTATCCTTTTCACGAGTGTTAGGACAATGGCTTAATTTCACGCCAAGTAAGTGTGAATAATCATTATGGTTGTCTTTGACGTGGATTCTTCCCCTATACTCGGCTATAGGCCTACACACACATCCATAGAATAAAGTGAAATGGAACAGAATAAACAAACAAAAGGAAATAAATAAGTAAATAAATAAATAAATAAATAAAGTTTTGATTTTCATGAAACACAGTCAGTCCCCATCTAAAATAATGTTTCGGTCTCAACGTTCAATTTATTCTCTTGTCTTATTCTATTTTCTTCATTGGTGCTGGTCTTTCTTTCATTTTCTGTTTGAATTTTGTTTGTTTAATTTTCAATTAGTAATGTTGGGTTTTGCCGAAGTAAAGCTCTCTCTCTCTCTCTCTCTCTCTCTCTCTCTCTCTCTCCCCCTCTTTTTCTTTCTCTCTGTCTGTGTGTGTCTCTCTCACTCTCTCTGTCTCCAGCTGTCTGTCTGTCTGTCTGTCTGTCTGTCTGTCTGTCTGTCTGTTTCTCTCTCTGTGTGTGTCGCTCTCTCTTTCTCTCTCCATACTTTTTCCCTTTCTCTTTCTATCACCCCTCCCCCTTCCTCTATGAAACATACATTCTTAAGCTCTCCTCGCCTCCCTCCCAATCTCTCTCTTTCTCTGCCCTCCTCTGTGTATCTCCGCCTCTCTCACATACATTCTTACACCCCTTCTCCATCTCCCTTTCATCTCTCTCTCTCCCTCTGAATCCCTCTCTTTCTCTCCTCTCCCCCTCTTTCTCTCTTTTCACCTCCAGTTTTTTTCCTCTCACTCCCCCCCCCTCCATATTTATCACATTCTAACTGACACACAAGACCTCTCTGCTCTGTCCCCAAGAGAACGAACCACAGCTTCGCCTGGTGGAACTCTTACAGTTACATTAAAATCTCTACGCTCGGCAAGCGGATGAACCAACGTCCACTAAATCTATCGGCTCTTGATAAGTTCCTTTTTCGGCTCTTGTTATAAGTACCTACGGTCCCCAAGCGTTTTGTGCTAGGGGCGCGTACGTATAGGTACCTATCCCTAACCCCGTCCGTATCCTCAATCCTAAATCCTGTCGAATCCCTAATCCTGCCCCTACCCTTTCAACCAAAAAACAAAAAAACAGGAGGAAAACAAAAGGAAAATCTGGAAGACTAATTAATTATGGCTCTTGTAAGGAGCATTTCGGGAGGAACTCTCTAGCTCTGGTGTCACAAAAAGGTTTTAAACTACGTGCCCCTAGGCCAAAAACAACTTGGGGGACGTACGTATTTGTAACGACATTCTTCTTTATCAAATTCTGGTTGGCGTCACAAAACACATTAACAAACTCATCAAAATAGTGATCTAGAGGTCACCCATTGACTCCAGATCCGATCCGGCCTGCTCGGGTATGCAAAAATACTCCTATTAATGTGTATCCGGTTATGGCCACGGATATTTCATTGGATACAGGCGTGGCCGGGTTAGGAATATCGGGTTCAAGCAAATACCAAAGGAAGTGCATAGGTAGGGAAGATATCCCCTGCCTATTCACTTTGCATAGGTAAGGAAGATATCCCCAGCCTATGCAATCCCTATGTGCAAAGTGCATGCAGAGAAGATATATTTCTTGACTCTTCACTTAACTTAGGCAAGGAAAATATTTTAGTCTCTGCATATTTTTTAGGTCGGGAAGATATTTCTTGTGTAATAAGTCTACTTTGCTTAGGCAGGGAAAATATTCCTTTCTTTCTGTGCTTTGCCTGCTCTGTTTGCGATAGCTATGAAACATTATAATTACAGGTAATGATCATGTATCACACTCATCATCCGGCGGTAGGAAGCCAAATCAGTGCCTATCCCCATTACGACCTATTGGCGACAGTAAACCTAACCTACCTCTGTCAAAATATGGCAAAAAGAAAAAGATGAAAGGAGAAAGGCGACCCTATAGATTTTCGTTGTTCTTACGCTTCTTCAATTTACGTGCATGTATGAGGGGACAATGAATTTGATAGGCTTTAATTTTAAGCCCATAGAGGTAGAATGTAATTACATGTATTATTGTAATTGAGCATGGCACCTATGAAAAGTCCAGAGTGGATCTATTGGGAGAGGAGAAAGGGGAACAAGCTGCTGTTTCCTGCCTACTTGGGAAAACATAATAGGCCTACAGTAAAGCACATCTACACGAAGAATACACAGGTATTTAATTTGTTGAGGCACTTGTAGGTCAAGCATTCCAGGGAATTTCCCAGCCAGGACCCCTACGCCAATCCGACGTATTTGTGTAAGATATCCCCGTAGAGTAGGTAGGATTACCGTAGGGGTGGGTTCCCTACATCAAACAGACGTCGGTCAATGCTGTAAACAGCGGGTCTACGAGGGAACGATGCCATTGCTTTGTGCAAACATCCTACACAGAGGATTACCTTAGGTTGCTGGCTGGAGTGATGAAACTTCGACTACGCAGTAGTTCGACGACCGAACCCATCACATTTCAGTTCATTCTCCACAAATTATACAAGAGAGGAGAAACAAAAATTTTGAAACTATTTCAAGCTAATATTTGCTTCTTGCCAGTTCAGTATTGTCCACGCCGATTTATTTTGTTTGTTTTTCAACTTTGGTGAATAAAGAAATCGACCGATTACACCCCCCCCCCCCTTACACACACACAAGTTCAGTAAGCGCATGGTTACGTTATAGTCCATGCTGCCACACCACGAGGTCAGCTTCAGTCTCGACCTCTGCTCGGAGTGGGCGATGGAGCAACGAGCCTTTGTCACAACGTTTTGCTTTGAGCTCGGTTTAGGCCGTTCCTCTGTCTCTTGTCTTTGCTGACTCGCCGACTGATTCGAATGATTTTGATTCATATAACCTCTTGTCGTCGACTGACTCGAATCGCGATTAGCTCCTGCCGCCACTGGCTCGCCGACAACTAATTCTATTTAATATCGCGAATTCGCGATTCAAATCAAAGGACTGACTCGAATCGCGATTAGCTCCTGCCGCCACGGGCTCGCCGACAACTAATTCTATTTAATATCGCGGATTCGCGATTCAAATCAAATGCACTGAATTTAGACCAATAATAATTCCACACGTTTAGTGATGGCGTTGTACACTATCTTCCCTACCTATGCAAAGTGCATAGTAATAATAATAATAGTTCGTCCATCAGGTATGATGATGACCTTAACAACACCAGAGGAATAAAGAACAGAAATTGTTGAGAATTTCAACACATGGACAATAAAGAGAACTAAAGGACACAGAGGACAGAATGGAAAGACTGTTCTTTCATGACTTATGGCTTCTCATGTGACTGATAAGTCCTATTTTTGCCCTGCAGACCCTTCCGCATAAATGACAAGAGTGCTCCGTTGGTTCAGTACCACTGGGCCCTTTCTTGCGCCGTTCTCTTTTTTTGATAGCCTGCTGGACTCTGTCAGCTTCCCATGCTTTGCTGCCTCTGGTAAGGGCCGCCCTCCAATTTGCACGATCAAGCGAGAGCTTTTCCCACTCACTCACATCAATGGCAAAGGCCTTCAGTGATTGCTTGAGAGTGTCTTTGTAACGTCTCTTTGGGGCCCCAACATTCCTCGTTCCATTGGAGAGCTCAGAGAAGAAGATTTGCTTAGGGAGTCTGGAGTCGGGCATTCTGACAACATGTCCTGCCCAACGTAGCTGAAATTTTTTCAGGTGGCAGAAGATGCTCAATTCCTTGGCACGATTGAGGACCTCAGTGTCTGGAATTTTATCCTGCCATTTGATCCTTAGGATCTTTCTAAGGCAGGCCAGATGAAAGTGATTTAGCTTTCTGGCATGCGATTGGTACACTGTCCAGGTTTCAGCCCCATAGAGTAGGGTGGGAAGGACCACAGCATTGTACACTTTCAGCTTAGTGTCTGTGCGAATGCCGGCAACATCCCACACTCTCTTTCGAAGCCTGCCAAATGCAGAGCTGGCTTTGCTGATTCTTGAGAGAATTTCAGTATCAACACGAGCCGCGGAAGACAGTGTACTGCCAAGATAGGTGAAGTTCTCCGACACCTTCAGAAGACTGTCATGGACTTTGATATTTGGGGTCACAGGATACTTGTCGTCTGGAGTAGGCTGATGGAGCACTTCCGTCTTCTTTGTGCTTATTGTGAGGCCAAAGTTGTCACAGGCACTAGAGAACTTATCAACACAGTTTTGCATGCTATCCTCATCGTGTGCCAGAAGTGCACAATCATCAGCAAATAGTAGGTCACAGACTTGAGTACTTTTGGTTTTGGTTTTTGCCTGAAGTCTCCTGAGGTTGAATAGACTGCCATCAGTTCGGTACTTGATGCTTACCCCTTGAGGAGGAGAGCTAAAGGCTTCTTGTAGCATTGCAGATAACATGATGCTGAACAGAGTTGGGGCTAAGACACAACCCTGTTTTACCCCATTTGTGACAGCAAAGGGCTCTGAAACACTGCCGTTGCTTTTGACTGCAGCTTGCATGCCATCATGAAACTGGCGCACTATTGTGATGAATTCGGGTGGACACCCAAACTTCGCCAAGATTTTCCAGAGGCCTTCACGACACACTGTGTCAAATGCTTTTGTGAGGTCAACAAATGTGATATACAGCGCTTTATTTTGTTCCATGCATTTTTCCTGAATCTGTCTGGCAGCAAAAATCATATCCGCCGTTCCCCTCTCTTTACGAAAACCACATTGGCTCTCGGGAAGCAAGTCATTTGACGAGAGGTGATCAAGAAGGCGATTCAGAAGCATTCTTGCCAATATTTTGCCAGCAATTGAAAGTAGAGAGATTCCCCGATGGTTGTCACAGACTTGGCTGTCCCCTTTGTTTTTGTACAGATGGATGATTGAAGCATCTTTGAAGTCCTGTGGCAGCTTCCCTGCTTTCAACATATGATTGAACAACTCGGTCAACCTTTCAATAAGCTTTTCTCCACCGAAGGCATACACCTCAGCAGGAATTGAATCCACGCCTGGTGATTTGTTAAAGGACATCTGATTTGTGGCAGTTCGGGTCTCATTTGCTGTGAATGGCTTGGCAAGAGCTGCATTAATAGGATTCTGAGGGAGGCGGTCAATGGACTCAGTATTTATATTTGATGGCCGATTTAGCACACCTCCGAAATGTTCTGCTCAACGCTGAATTATGGCATTCAATTCAACAATGCGTGTTGAACCATCTGACGCAAGAAGTGGCGTAGTGCCAGAGCGGGATGTTGTTTGTGTCGGCATATTTCTGAGTTTCTCTTACTCGCTCTTCAAGCCAGTCATTTTTCATTTTCCTCAGCTTCTTCTGGAATACACCCTTACATGCACGCAGTGCATCAGCTTTTGCTGTGGAAGAGGGGTCACTGCAGTGAGCTTGGATGAGACTATTTTTTTCTTTGATGAGCACTTTGATTTGATTATCATTATCATTGAACCAGTCCTGGTGCTTGCGGACAGGAAAACCAACTGTGCTGCTGGCGCAAGAGTGTACAGTCGTATTTAGGTCAGTCCAGCTCTGTTCAATGTTCTCAGGGTCAAAAGTCACGCAATCCAATTTTGAGGAGAGTTCTGATGAGACCTCGCTCTGTTTCTCAGCTGAGCAGAGTTTTGAAACATTTAGGCGTTTAGGTGGCGCTTTCCCTTGAGGGCGTCTATTGCGCCTCAATGTTAGTCTGAGCTTGCAAACAATGAGTCTGTGGTCAGTTCCACACTCGGCACCACACATCGCCTTTGTTACAAGGACATCCTTTCTGTCAGTCTTCCTCACAATGACATAGTCTATGAGATGCCAATGCTTTGAGCGGGGATGCATCCATGACGTTCTGTTTCTCACGGGGAGACTAAAATTTGTGTTGGTAATGAACAGGCCAAATTCAGCGCACAAAGTAAGTAAGCGCAACCCATTGTTATTGCATGAACCAACTCCATGAGGGCCCAAAACATTTGGCCACGCTGAGATTTCGGAGCCAACCCTAGCATTGAAGTCCCCCAAGAGAATCAGCTTATCAGCTGCCGGGACAGAGCATAATATTATGACAGATTCTAGATCAGAATAGAACTTGTCTTTGGCTTCATCTGGGTTTGTCATGGTGGGCGCATATGCGCTAATGAGGGTGGCTGACTGGCTTTTCCCAACTGGGATCCTGAGTGTCATTAGCCTGTCATTTATTTCAATTGGCATGGACTGCAAGTTTCTGACAAGGTCATTTTTAATTGCAAACCCAACACCATGCTGTCTCGGTTCGACTGCACCCTTGCCTTTCCAGAAGAAGGTGTATCCACCACTGAGCTCTTTGAGTTGGCCACTATCAGGGAGTCTGGTCTCACTGAGTGCCACTATGTCCAGGTTGTACCTGCTGAGCTCAATGGCAATAAGTGCAGTGCGTCTTTCCGGGTTGTTTGAGTTGTCCTGTAGTGTGCGTATATTCCAGGCTCCTAGCCTGAGTAAGCTGAATTTCTTTTTGTTTCGACCGCAAACAGGGATCCCCAATGGTCGCAAAGTGCATAGGGAGGGAATATCTCCCCTCCCTATGCACTTCCAATACCAAAACATTCCCACTGGACTATTTGCGCCCTTTTGATTGAGCTGCTATTTGGCGATCTTACTTTTAGTTCTTGTTTGTTCCAATTCCACTTTTTGCACGGGTGAAAATTTCAATGTTAAACTTTCCCGGCTTTAGTTATTATGATAATGAGTTAGAACAGTGGTTCTCAACGTGGGCGACACCCTCAAGCCCCCGAGGGCGATTTTGAGTTGGGTGTGGGCGGTACAAGAAAGGGCGACACTGGTGCGAAAACCACAAAAAGAAGCGATTTTGGGGGGAGGGGGGGGGGGTTAATGGGGGAAAATTTGGTGGAAATTATTTATTCACAGTTTTTGCACGATGACTTGGCGAAACGTGTAGGCCCATTGCGGATATCGGCCATTTTAGTTGTAAGGACCGAGACATAACCATGGCGGTGGTAGCATTGACTTTGATTGGTTAGGTCATTTGCACTTTAGGCGTCGCTAAAAAAAAAAGTTCACTACAGTAAACAATGACGCGTGTGCACACGCACATGGGAGACATTCGGTCAATTCTTTCACTTCCTTTCCCTTGTTTACACGGATGGTAGGGAATCTGACAAGCTTGGATTCATCCTTCCACCCCTGTCATAATAGTCAACTGCAATGCAACCAGCAGGCATTTTAACCGCTTAGACATATCTCGGAGTTACACTCGTCAGCTGATCCACCCGCCATTTTGGGTGTCGAAAGTACAAAAACAAAAACACTCTGTGACGTCATTCGCAATGGGCCTAATGTTCTGTGTACTTTTAAATCCATATTATCATGTCTATTACTAGACTGTTGTGCAAAAAAAAAAAGTTCCTGGACAATTCGGTATTACCAGTAGATGATATAGTAGCTAATCCAGCCAGCCGTACCACCCCCCCCCCCCCCATGACAAGATCTGTGTATGGTCCACAGAATAAAGATATTATCAGAAGCGACACAAAGAAGGAATAATTATGACATCAGTTTTGACTACTCTGGGCCATTTTGGATCAGATAGTCTGTACGTAACTAAGCACGCGCGCAACGATGTTTAATGTAACATCAGAGAGTATGTATTTAGAGAGAGATCTCACTTCCGCCAGATCGCTAAACTAGACCACGGCGGTAACAAAAATTGAAAGAGCCCGTCTTCATCAAAATTCAAAGACAGTTTGCATGTCTGTGTATTGTGGTTTGTTCATATTTTTCGGTTGGTTGAAACTATTTAGAATCATTTGTAAGCTCTTACACAGATTCGATGTGTAATTTGTAAGTATCACTAGAAAGCTTTGCTCTAAAAGCCATGATCACATGAAACTTCAATCCTCGATTTCTCAAAAGTTGACGGAGGGAATTAGGACCTTGTCATTCTAAGGGGACGGTATAATTATCTGAGCATGTTTTTTCTTTGTTTTGTAGTCTTGACTCAACACTGCTCGGAACTGTGACACAGCTTGATGAGTGCCACAACGCATCACAAATACGTGTCAAAGTGTGCTTTTTGTTATACATCTTCTACCTACTACCAGATCTCCAGTTTTTCAGAAAATGGAGACAGAACAAACAAAACCTAGGGTCGAGATGGGGTACCACGTGATATGTTTCCCAAACTGAACACGCGGGACTTGAGTAGAAGTAAGAAAATTATTTTAAGTTTCACTCGGCCCTCTAATTTTCTGCTTGAAGTTTGTTTTTTTTTAATCTTGATGGGATATGATCATGGATCGACCTTATAATTTACATATTAAAATAACAACAACAACAAAATCACCATCATCATCACCAACAACATCTTCATCATCATCATCTTCGACAACAACAACAACGTTATCAACAACAATAATATCATCCTCATCCTCATCAAAAACAACAACAAAAGAGAGTACGTCATAAAGCAAATCAGACCTAACATGTAAATAAGAAAAAGCAAAAAAAAAAAAAAACGAGATTAAAATTTGGTTTTATAACATGTCACTGACCAGCGTTGCCGACGAAGATTTTAAAAAATCCCAAAATCCTAAGATAACCTTCAAAATCCCAAGACCCTAGGAAAAATCCCAAGGACCGGCAACGCGGTCACCGATGATAAGGATATCATGATGATGATAGGGGACACGGTGGTCTAGAGGCATGGTGCTCGCTTCTCGTGCCAAGGGTCCCGGGTTCGAAACCCGGGCTGTGCAGGCATGTTGGAAATTGGGATTTTTGTCATATTTTCGTGTCGCTGATCCTATTGGGGGGTAGGATCAAGTACCTAGTCTTCTCGGATAAGGACGAACATTTCGGAAGGCCCGTGTGCACGTTGCGCACGTTAAAGAAACCTTGGCAGTTGGAAATCGTAAAGAGTAGGCCGTATAGGTCGCTGCCCGGGCAAAATTGAAACTAATTTTTAGTTTAAAATTCAGCTATGTCACCCCCCCCCCCTCCCCCACATCTCCAACAAACAAAAAAATGTATATAATTCATTATTAATTATTAAAAATAGGGAGAACCCCTAAAGGCAGACTACACGAAGGAATGCACGTCCTGCAACAATGTTGATTCCAGCGTATCGACCATGTCGTTCCATCCAATGGATCAAACCAACACTGTCGAGAAGGGGGAAAGTGCACCATGGGCTAAGCACTTTCTCCATACCCACAGCCCAGGCATGCAGCACAAAAACTATTTAGCTGCTGACCGTCTGCCAAGACGAAAAGAGCCAATTATTATTATTATTATTATTATGTTAATATTATTAGCACGTCCTATGGCGATAGACCTGTACAAATTTCTGATAAAACGTTTCGGTTCAACTCGACGACGTCTGTCTATTTCTCGCCGCTCAAAAAAAAATGTTAACCTTTTGGAGACGGATCCTAATTGGGGTTTCGGTGCCAAGAATACGGAGCCCTATTCAGAAGCCTTAATTAAAGTGTGCACGCAATAATTGTCTTTAACAATTTCTGAAAAATAAAGTAATCACTTGGCATTATAGATAACTATGTATATTCTTGAAGGACACTGAATGAACTAACAGATTCTGCAAAAATTAGATGCGACAAACAATCTGGTTGGCTGTTACGAAGACCAGCCGGCTAATGACGAGGGTTGTATTGACCGGCCGATGGATCGGCCTCATCGTCTTTTTCTTACTTCGACTCCTCCAGCCGATAGATCGGCCCCATCGTCTCCGAAGGGTTAAATAAATAATATTAAAGATTGAATTTTTGTCCAATATGGACGCGTCCGCGTAATTTCCTGTAAAAAATTGAGGCAGTAAACAAAGTTTCCTAATGTTTGGTAATGTAGTCATGAAGTTTCAGGTGCTTACGTCATATTCACCCCCTGGTTCCGTTACAGTATGATAATGCTGAGTGTTAACTGTTATTATCAATGTTAATGTTGTTGTCGTTGTTATTGTTATGTTGATATCATTATTACTATTATTAACTTAACCCGAATCCTTCACACTATTTGGTGGAATCAGGCACTCGCAACAACAGCAGTAATCATCACATAATAAAGGAAGTAAGGCCTCCAAAGTAATCATGAAAGGCTTTTTAACCGCTGACCCATAATCTTATTGCAAAAAAAAACAAGAAAAGTGCCGGGAGTAATTCATTGTGGTACAATTTTGGTCCCCTTTTATTGCTCGAAGCTACAGCCTAAACGACAGATTCAAAAACTATAAAATTAATTTTCTTAAGTGTCAGCTAATCCAGCCCAATTGCTTTTGTATCGATCGATTGTGTTGATTCAAATTCAGGCATTTTTAAATAAAACATTGTAAAATAACAAATTACAATGATCTTTGTTTTGGCTCCCTGTAGTAAGCAAACCGCAATGGAAACGATGTATTAATATGCGTTCAGTTCCGTGCGCACAATTTTCCTACAAAAGATGAGTGCGCAGTGCTTTGGTGCACTTGAAATCCGTAGTAAGACGATAGAATTTGGGAAGTTTTGTGGACCAAAGAAAGAGAGAGATATAGAAAGTTGGGTTCACAGGTTTATTCCGGATAATGCCGGGTACTTCAGCTAGTTTCTACAAATGTCATTTATTATGCATAGAAAGACATAAAGTTGGGCCTGGATATAATTATTTCAATAGGCCTTCGCGTTCGCTAAATTTTTTAATACTTTTGTTTATTTTGACCCACAAATGAGTCGAACAAAAGAAATGTTCCGACTGAGTGCATTTTCTTCGAGTAGAATTTAGAAGTATGTCAGGAAATTTCGTTCTGCGCTTCAAGTTCACACATTGGTGATCAAAGCTCAACTTTAAGAATCACATCTGTGTATTCCCTGAGTCAGTCAGTGGGCAACTAGTAATAATAATAAAAGCAACAACAACAACAAAAAATATACAAGAACTGTGTGAAGTGAAACGAAAAAAATCTGAATTTAAAAGGAAATGAAAACAAATTCGTTGATAATATAATACTTGAAATACCTACTGCTCGCTTTAAAAGAGTAAGATTCTGCTTTTGACCAAAGTGAATTGTCCCAGCAATCACATCATTTCTCCAGCAATGGCAGATCCGCTAACCAGAACGACAAATCCAAGGTATTTGTTCTAGAAGGATCTCTGCTTTGGGTGGAGTCAGCCACTCACTGCTTTTCGCTAGCGTGATTATTTATATTATATATCACCAACGTCCAGACGTATTCCTGGCAAACGATGAGTGCTTCACACACTGTAATACAATGCCAGGTAGGACAAGCAATCGTGATATCCCAGCAGTTTTATAAACAACATTGAAAAATCCACTTGCACGGTTTGGTTATTTATGTATTACCAACCTCCTGCCCCGTTCCTGGCAAACCCTGGTCTGCCCAGAAATGTATGCCAGGTAGGACTAACGATCGCGACAACAGTGGTGTGAAAATTCATCTGCTCAGCATGGCTGCTCTAAATGATCAAATAGTTCGACTTCGGCCAAGTTAGTAAAACTGACAAATCGATCCAACCATCAGGCAGAGAGCAAGCAGTGTTGTTGGCTGCCACGTGTGTCGTGTTGACTTTGAGCGTCCTTTTCTCCATAGTGACATGACGTGAAACAAATGAAGTCAATTACGATGACTTCAAATGCAGAATAAGTATTCATTGCTGGGTGAATTTTTTTTTGTTGTATTTTGTATTTTGTATACTTCTTTAATTCCATTTAGGAAATTAGGAAAATTTGCCCTAGTGTTACTGCAGCCCCGTTACAACTGGAGCAGACACGTAGTCGCCACAGTGCAGAGCCAGTCGGTGTTGTTGGTTTTTTTTTTTGGTGGGTGGTCGGGGGGGGGGGGGGTCGTTGAGATAAATTTTATTTGATTTTGCCCAGGCAAGGGCCTGTTTTGCCTGCTCTTCTCGATTTCCAACTGCCAAGGTATCTTTAAAGTGCGCAACGTGCACACGGGCTCTCCGAGTTTTCCGTCCTTATCTGCTACCATTGACATTTACACCTCACGTTTCTTGTTTTTATTTTTCTTATTCTTTACTCTGTGTCTTTCTGTGGTAAGGATAATTTCAAGAATTTCGCCCTAGTAGCCGCCTTGTTCGGCCCGCTTTTCTCGACTTTCAACTGTCAATGTATCTTTAACGTGCGCAATATCTTTAACGTGCGCAACATGCACCCGGGCCCTCCGCATTTTTCGTCCTTTATCCGAGAAGACTAGGTGCTCGATCCTACATACTTCAGGGACAGGAATTTTTTTCCCCGAAAAAAAAAAAAACTTCCAACAAGCCTGCACCGAGCGGGGATGGAACTCGAAACCTTGAGCATGAGAGGCGAGCACCCTGCCACTAGACCACTGTGTCCCTATTATTATTATTCGGAGTGTCTGTTTCCATTTTATAGTGGGAAGACTAGGGGTTAATAATGATAATAATAATAATAATAATAAGATAACAATATAGTAATAACAAGAACAACAAAAATGCTCGCATCATGTTTGCCTAAATAATAAAGATACTAGTAGTTTTGTAAACACAAACGCAAAAAGACAGAAAAAAAAATGTAAAAACAGCGGATGACCAAAAAGTGCAAGACGGCAAGACTTTCCCAAACACTTAACTGTTTACTTAGTGTTTTTTTTTTGTTTTTTTAAATCAGAATCCGATACATCTGACAGCGAGGCGATATAAGTGGCCATGTCCACAGTATTCCTTCCGCTCCGCTCCGCCTTTTTAACGGAAAATGACGTATGAATAAGTGAAACACTCTTTGTCTCTGTATACTTGTGCACAGCATCCGTTTCGCTCCGCTATTTTTACGGAAAATGACGAATGAAAAAGTAAACCACTCTTTGCCTCGGTGTACTTGTCCATAGCATCCGTTCCGCTCCGCTATAGAGGCAAAGACAGTTTTTCGTGCGTAAATTTTCTGTAAAAATATCGGAGGGGATGCTGTGGACAAGGCCAGTAACGAATTGGGCATGCTTGGAGTCACTCACAAAAATCGGTAGGGTTAAATATGAACAGAACAATCTACACTGTACAATAACGGGCACCGAGAGTACTGCAGGAATTGGTGACGCCAAGGGCATAATTTATGGCGTTCGTAAAGACCAAAAAAAACAACGTTTCCGGTGCTGTTTCAGTTTCCGCACGCATGAAAACTTGGCTTTAGTAATGTATTAGTATAGTATCTAACTAAGTGACTGTCTAAAGCTGGGTTTTCATGTCTACGAAAACAGATGCTGCAGCGGAAACGTCAAAGCACGTTCAAGTAGTGAAATAGAAAGGATATTTTCACATGTCCGTGAGCAGGGCGTTCCGTACACATGGAAACACGCTTTCTCCTTACCGCTTGATGGATTTTTGACGTTTCCGCACACATGAAAACGCAGCTTAACATCTTTGACGTATTACCCACATTGTGGGTGAACGATGTGGCAGTCATTTGTTTTATATCATCACCATCATCATCATCATCATCATCATCATCATTATTATACTAAGGACAAGTCTGTGGCGCCCTTTCCCTAAACTGGCTCAGAGCGCTTCATCGTCATCAATTTATTAGAAAGGCCTCCAATGTAATCATGGAAGGCTTTTTAACCGCTGAGCCTTAAATTCTACAAAATACTGCATTACGCAAAGAACGACGTAAAGGCGTACGTGAGCATATTTTAAAAGGTCTTGACGTTTGCTACATTTTTAATACTTTCATTGATTTTGAGTCACAACTGAATTGAACAGAAGAAAGTGTTCCGTCATTTTGACCCGAAAAAAAAAAAGACGCATTTTTGGGGGGTAGAATTAAAAAGTATGACTGGAAATTCCATCCTGCGCTTTAATGTACACATTGGTGATTGAAACCCAGCAACAGGGTCAAGAGAGCAGGTGGACCCTACGATGACCTGCTCTCACTGTGGTGAAAAGCAGAAAGCTGCAATGGTACAGACATGATTGTGTCAAGATCCAATGGGCTTGCTACGACCATCTTGCAGGGTACCGTACCAGGAAGGAGAGAGAAAGGTAGACAGAGAAAAAAATGGGAAGACAACATCGAAGAGTGGACATCCTTGACCTTCGCTGACTCACAACGAGCTGCGGAGGACAGAGGCCGATGGAGGAGAAATAGTTCGAAAATCATCAGTGGTGACTCAACAACCCCACCCCGGGGGGTTAGGAGGTCGGAAACCCAACTTTTGAAAAAATGACATCCTTGTGTATTCCCGGAGTCAGCGGGCCAACTAGTTACAATAGCAATTATTGCATCTCTTATAGACAAAGGCTACTTGTACATAGAGACAACCATGCAACAGTTTAACCCACAAGCGTCCACGAGACCATAATAATAAACATTTCCCTTTTGGTGCCGAATGTTCTACATTTTCCACAATTTTTAACTCCTCCATTAATCATTTCACCTGGTGGTAAAGTCTTACTTCTTCCTTATTTTTTTTCGTTCGTTTTAATTAAAATTTGTAGTTTTCAAACTTTTAAAACAAGGAGCGTTATGTCCGGCCATTAGAGGTTTAAACAACACATACGCTTATACAGCTATTATTAGTTACGAAAGGAGTAGTACAAAAATCAATACGCGGATTAAAAAAAAAAAATCGGCTTTGGGCCAGTAAAATAAATCACTAGGGATTCAAGGGACGATGAAAGGCTTTTAAATCAATATCTCTCTTCAATACACTTTAATTCACAAGTAAGTCGTTTGCATTTTTACAACAGCTGTTAAAAAAAAACAACAATACGTCAATACACAGCACTCACCCCCGCCTACACCCACATTGGTATTTTCTGTGTTCTATCCCTCGAAAATGCGTAAGGTGGTCTGTCTTGTCCGCAGCATCTGCTCCGCTAGCTTTACGGAAAATGACGTATGGCAGAGTATAATGTTCTTTTGCCGCTGTATAGACCCGTTTCATTTACCGTCCTCCATATCACATGATTTGCAAACAAAATGGCGGCGTGCCCCACTTGTAGGGAGGAAGCGGTGGACAACGGTCGAACGATGCCATCCTCTTGTTGGACACCCAACTGTACAAACCCGTTACGTGCTGGTTCTGGCATAAAATTTCATCTTTGCTTAGACTGTGCACATATTCAGATGCCATCACTAAGGCAAGTGGAGGTTTTTGCCCTACACGGTGCTTTGCGAAGCCGTGCGGCTCCCCGCAAACAACCGTAACGCGAAAGTGAAAAGGGTCTATACTTGTCCACAGCATTTGTTCCACCCCGCTCCTCACCGCTTTAGGGGCAAAGAGTGTTTTACATTGTCATACGCAATTTCCCGTGAAAATAGCGGATCAGAGCAGAATGCTGTGATCAAAGACCACTTAAAGGTATTTTGAAACATAATTTGAACAAATTTCATTACCGAGAAAGTCAGTCATTTATTCAGGTACTTACTCTTTGCCTCTCTAGCTGTGAGGACCCGAACGGATGCTGCGGACGTGTACAGAGGCAAACAATATTTACCTTTTTGGTGCGTCATTTCCGTAAAATAGCGGAGCGCAAACGGGTTCCGTGGAATAGTAAACAGAGGCAATGAGTGTTTTTACTTTTTCATACGTCAATCTCCGTCA
>OZ007582.1:36994296-37019296 GCA_963931925.1 Onchidella celtica | reverse complement strand
AGGGTTTCGACAAGATTTGGGTTGAACGGGTAAGGGGCCAGGGTTTCGACAAGATTTGGGTTGAACGGGTAAGGGGCCAGGGTTTCGACAAGATTTGGGTTGAACGGGTAAGGGGCCAGGGTTTCGACAAGATTTGGGTTGAGAATGAGAATAAGGACGGGGTTAGGGATAGGTACGTATAGGTAAGCGCCCCTAGCGGAAAACGCTTGGTTTGCGTACGTACAAGTAACAGTAGCCCCCCCCCCCCCAAAAAAAAAAAATTGTATCTCATAAATGGTGTTGTTTGTACTTTCAACGATAAATTCTAACAACACCGAAATGAGTTATATGATGAGACTTTGCATGGAGCCTTCTATCTAACTTTCTTAACATTAGATCTGTTCGCGATTAGGAAATTCCCCATTAGTCATAAAATTCTGTTAAAACCAGCCGTCATTTCCGCTTTCATTCTAAGAAGGCAAAAGTCACGTAACGTAAAGGCAGCCTTGAAATCCATATAACAGATGATGCGATACACTTGCTCAGCAGAAAGGAGCAAACTGTAATCTTTAGGCTAAGAACTGGACATAACAGACTCCGGCAGCATCTTTACAAAAAATTCAGGGTTGGAGACACTGAGACATGCCCATGTGGAAATTCCCCATCTGGAGAATGCAGAACATGTCCTCCAACAATGCCCCCTATACAGACAACAAAGGGAAGACAGCTAGCCCCGGGGTGCGGCGCTACACACTAAGCTATATGGGACAGCAGACGATCTCAGGGCCACAGCGTCCTTCATAAAGGCTTACCGGCCTCCTAATATAAACAGCCTGACACGAAGAACGCAGAAGAAGAAGAATTTCCGCTTTTACCAACCTAGTGGTATTAGAAAATTTACAGCAGTCCTTTTTCCGTGTTCAGTGTTGATACAAAAGGGCACTCAGAAATTACCTGTAGAGCATTCATACTAGGCTAACCCAAAAATGAAACTCAGGTCTGAAATTAAGAATTGTAACTTTATATGTTATGAACATATTTCTTAGAAATTTGGCACATTGATAGGCACTTAATTTGTGCATATGATGCTAAATTTCGTAATGGAATAAAATGAGAATCTTTGCGCATCCAAGGGACGTAATTCCGGATGGTTAGTTGGGGGGTGGGGGGTGTCAATAGCGTGTGTGCCCACCCACAGCATCAAAAACAGCTTGGCAGACTCGATTGCCAACGATCAAGTCGGTAGCAGTCTGAGATGCAGTTCAAAATGGTTCATGACGCCTTGTCGCACTATAAGTCGATCATGGGTTGCAGTTGTCCACCTTGGTCGACCTGTCCGTGGAAAAATCGGCAACAGTTCCAGTGCCACGAGCTCTTGAAGTCTTCTGATGGTGGTCAAAGTCCAAACCCCTTGCCACACGATTAACTGACCACCCCCGCCTGCAGATTGCCAATTGCAATATTCCGCTGATCACGTGTCAATGGAACCATGTTATGAAAGTAAAAACAGAGAGTGAGGAATGCACGGAACGCGTCAAAAACATAAGCCAAAAGAAGGAATGGAAACAATAATAATGATGGAGATCATTTATATAGCGCCCAATCAAAACATGTTCGCTCTAGGCTGAACCCACGTGCCAAAAATCTCTTTTCAACTTCCAACCGAAAAGGACGGCAAGCGAAAAGAGTATTGTCTACATCTGCTGTCACAAAACAAGAAATGGGTCGAAATTTAAATTATTGTTATTCATCTTAATATTCGATGACTACAAGAAGACATTTGAAACTATGGTATAGTTTTCAATAATTCATGTATTATGAAATCATTATTTTAGGTAGGCGTCTCATATTTGGGTCAGTACAATCATTATAGATTGTAAATCCTGCTGTGCGCCACAGTGCCATTGATTTTCACACATTAAAAAAAAAAAAAATGACTAATGGATCTCTGTGGAATTTTGTGTGAGTTCTGAGTTTGTCATAGAGGCTGTGGAAATTTTGTTGTTTTTTTTCCAGTCAGACATTGGCTCAATTCGAAATCTTATCTGCGAGTAATAAAATACTTCAGAGTTTTTGCGGGAAAGTGTGGCTTGGAATTGCCAACTATCAATAAAATATAATTTTAGTTGAATGTGTAGACTTCATGCTTTTCCGAAGAAGGCACTATGCCTGCAGATCCATGAAAGAGTTATTTTCAGACATGGACCCGCAACGCATTCTGTCCTTTCTGAGAGAGGCTAAGAGCTATAACGTGATTGATAACTTTTATACTCGTTTACAAAACTTTTCTCAGATTAAAAAAAAAACAAAACAAAAAACTTATGAGAATTTTATCCATGTTATAAAATTATATGAATGTATTTAATTCTATTGTTGAACTTAACAGCTCTGAATACGAAACATAAAGAAAGTGTACCCAAATAGACGGTGAAAGGCGCAAAGTGGCGGTTATCGTGCTGACGTGTCGTAAAACCCAAACTCAGACAAACAAACAAACCTGCCAGAAAACAATAACAGCAAAATAAAAAATAAAACACACACACACTTTCAGTAACATGAAAGGAAAAAATGCGGCAGATTCCGATTTTACTCAATAGTAATAACGTGTAAGTTGCAACCGAAGAGAGTTTTTTCCAAAATTGAGTAAGTCCATTTGAATGATTTTGTACTTTTTTTTAAAATAACGTCTTAATTAAAGCAGCAATTGAATTCTCCTTTAAGTATAAAGATAAAGGGTACCAAAGCTAATTTACCATTAGTATCGAAACAAATCGACAACTTATTTCTGTACTATAGTTTGACCTACATTTTCCCAAAACGTATCAGATCCATTGGATTTAACTTACTAGTTTTGGCTGACTCAGACTGCAACTTATGTACCGAACCCTTACAGGGTTTCAGTATGGTAATGTATGACAAATGTATAGTAATAGAAATAGATCTGTACTGTCAATTCTGCTTTCTCATTGGAAACGACTCCAATCGGACATTACCATTATCAACCACTATGATTACTACTGACGACAGAGGTAACACAACTAACACAGTAGCGTGTAGTGCAATAGCTTTCTTGCAAATGCTTTTAGCTAAAGGGTAGATTCAATTATATTTAAGGACTGGACTCGGAGGATGTGGCTGTTACATCGCCACAGAGATTTGTCAAGTTTTGGAAGATTAGTCCAGCAAGACATACCCAGTTTTGGATAAAATACCCAAAGTTGACACAATCATCTATAAAGAAGGGACAGAGCAAGTTTTAACCACAGTCACACCACGTCTTACATTAACTTTGAATGGCTATCTGAAAATAATAATAATAATAATGGATGGCATTTATATAGCGCATATCCAATCAAAATGCTTTATGCGCTTTATAGAAACAACGTGCCAACCACTTAGCAGAATGGAGCGCATGCGAAGCGCTCAACACACTACACTGCTTCTTTCTCTCTCCCTGTCTCGCTCACTCTCTCTCTCTCTCTCTGCCTCTCTCTATCTCAGAGAAAATTGTAACGCAGCCTATTAGGCGCAGTTCACAACTCACAACAGTTCACAACTCACATCACATAATATCACAACTCATATCACAACTCAAATAATATTTGAATATTTATTAATAATAATATAGATTATAAATGAATAATAAATGTTGTTGATGCTGTGGGGGGGGGGGGGGGGAGGGGGATAATATGGATAAATTTTTATTCTATTAATTTCAATTTTGCCCGGGCAGCGGCCTGTTCGGCTTGTTCTTTACGATTTCCAACTGCCAAGGTCTCTTTAACGTACGCAACGTGCACACGGGCCCTCCGAATTTTTCCTCCTTATCCGAGAAGACTAGGTACTTGATCCTACCCCCCCCCCCTCTATAAGATCAGGGACTTGAAAATATGAGAAAAATCTCCAACATGCCTGCACTGCCCGGGTTTTGAACCCCGGACCCTTGGCATGAGAGGCGAGCATCTTGCCTCTAGACCACCTTGTCCCGGTAATGTGCAGTAACTCATTATATGCAAAAAAATTTATTGCGTTACATTGTTGCACCCTTCTACGCTGACCTAATATTGGCATTATGTTGTAGGAGTTGAATAAACTGATTTCAAGAATCCAAAATTCAAGCTCTGATTAATTATTGAATGGTATTAGGGGCGCGCAGTAATATAAATACAAAGCCAGATAGAGAAAATACTGAGTGGTACCTTAATTATTACTGGGAGCGCCTCACAGTATCTATAGGTAGAATGCGCATGACGTCACAGAGTGGTTTCGTTTTGGTTTTCCGCCATGTTGTTTGGCCAGTGGAGTCGATTCAAGTGAGTGCGAGGCGTGACGAATTCCACTTGGATATTAAAACAGTTACGGTACAATGATAGCGAAATGCATCGTTGTTGGCTGCCGCAACAAGGGTGGAAAGGGTGGCTGTAAGATGTTCAGCTTCCCTAGCGCCCGTGTTAAGGAGGGAAAGGAAGTGAAAGAATTAACGGAACGTCGACGTCGTCTGTGGTTGAAGGCAGAGAACAGAAAGGGAATTGACTCCAAAACGCTGAAGCCGCACCATTTTGTTTGTGCCGAGCACTTCGTCTCAGGTAATCATCATTTTACATCTTAATTGAATAATGTGATAAAACTAAGCCTGTTATTTTCGTCGCAGGAGAGCTAGATCTAGATCTCCATAGGCTACATGTATTGCACGATATTGCAGGCCAGATAGATCTAGCCTAGGGCTCTAGAGCAATATATTATATCCGAGTGAAGGTAGGTGTCTGACAGAATTAACGGTTAGGACCAGGCAGTTCGGTAGTAGGTTTTGGAACTGGGTTAGTTGTGAATTTCTTTCAAGTTGAATCATTAAGAACATCCTACCTGTTAGTGTGTTTTCTGGAGGTAAGCAGATTCAGTAAATTCCTTCTGAACTGCACTGATCAAGATCCTAGATCTAGTAGGCCTGATTTCATCCATTTTAAACAAGTTCAACATGTTGTCCTTTCAGATTACTGTTGCTTAATGATACAGTGTAATTTAATTTGATAAAATTTTATGTTAAAATGACAAGGCAAAACTGAGCTGCCACAGATAGGTTGGGGGAATTCCCCCATTATTGTAGGTGATACAAGTTGAGACTGCGGTCACAGAACAGTAATACTAATAGAACACAAAGATAACTGCTAATATGTGGAACCAGAGAATATTCATTTCAAATTTCTACAATTCTTGATCTGCATAGCATTGACTGGGTCCAAATGGCTTACTTTAGCGTCTTCTACACTGCATTCCTCCATTGTTGTGGACAGGCCTAGCCAAACAACATGGCGGACCCGGAAGTAAAGTGAAATATGCGCATTCTACCTATAGGCCTTTTCATTTACCGTCCTCCATATCACATGATTTGCAAACAACATGGCGGCGTGCCCCACTTGTAGGGAGGAAGCGGTGGACAACGATGCCATCCACTTGTTGGACACCCAACTGTACAAACCCGTTACGTGCTGGCTCTGGCATAAAAATGTATCTTTGCTTAGACTGTGCACATATTCAGATGCCATCACTAAGGCAAGTGGAGGTTTTTGCCCTACACGGTGCTTTTCGAAGCCATGCGGCTCCCCGCAAACAACCGTAACGCGGAAGTTGAAATGGTCTATAGGCCCATTGCTCATATCGGCCATCTTTGATGTAAAGACCCACACATCATCATGGCGATAGTAGAACTGATTTTGATTCGTTAGCCTATTTGCACTGCGAGCACTTGAGGCGTCCCGAACCAACCGTAGGCGAGCAAAAGCTGGTTCACTACTGTAAACAATGGCACGTGTGTACATGCACATGGGAGACGTTCGGTCAATTCTTTCACTTCCTTTCCCTTGTTTACACGAATGGTAGGGAATCTGACCAGCTTGGATCCATCCTTTCCACCCCTGTCATAACAGACACTTACAATGCAACCAACAGGCATTTTAACCGCTTAGACATAATTATCTCGAAATTACACTCGTCAGCTGACCCACGGGCCATTTTGGGTGTCGGAAGAACAAAACAAAAACACTCTGTGCCGTTATTGGCAATGGGCCTAGAGCTCAGGGGCCTAGAAAATCATAACAGTGCCCTTCAGGTGAACACCACTCATAAACAACCACTCGTCCTCTTAGAAGAGAAAAAAGGGGGTGGGGGAATATGAAAGAAATTTTGGAGCCCAAGGGAGCGATTGACCGAAAACGGTTGAGAAACCACTGGCCCACCGGAATTGCATTCTCTTTGCGCTCCATTCAAAAGTGGTTCTCTTATAACTGCCGGCGCCATCTGAAAGACACAAAGAAAAAGCAAAAAGCAGACAGAAGAAAAGATTTTTAAAAAGTAGGTCACCAGTTACCGCAAAGTGATGAAATGTTATAAAAAGCACAGGAAAACTGTAGAGACGCAGCGGGCTCAAATTAAAGTACTTGGCATTTTCTGTCTTGCCTTTTTCTTGGCCGTTCCCTGTATCGTTTGGGTATTATTTCTTTCAGGAGGCTTTGCTGCATACAACTTTTTCTTTTTGCACATTTTTTGCTTTGATTAAAGCAAACCAATGATGCGTGTTCACACGGGGCTGTGTATTCAATGAGCCCGAGGGCCCTGTATAGTCGGGGTTGAAGCCTTTTGTTTTATGGGGACCACTGCCTTCGACATTTTGCTCATTAAATTTGAAGTGTATATCCGTACAACTTGTTGTGTGGATATGGATAATGCATTCCGTACAACATGTTTACCAAAAAGCGCGACTGGTGAGGGTTTGCTGAAACAAAACTTGGTATGGTGTTCACGAATTTAAAGTGACAACACATGGAATAGTCAGAAGGACCTAGGGGCGTGAGGGCCTAGTCAGTTTGTATCAATGGGCGGTAGACAGATTGACTAATCAGGCGAAAAGGGGTTGGGGTAGCCATTGGTGAGCGACCAACACTCACGTATATTATTAGCGCAGATCACGCAATCTCCGAGCAGAAGTCCGATTGTTTTGCTACTAAGCCGATTCATATTTTTAAAAACTATGCAAATTAACAGGGTCAGTAATATAGTATTCCGGTGTGAGTTGTACGTCATCGAATTGTGTGCGTTGTACGGATATGCACTGTCCATATCCGTACAACATGTTGTACCTATGTGGGGCCCCCATTAAATTTGCATCTAGCTCTATTTAGTCAATAGATTTCCCTGCCTTTATTCCTTTAAAACATGGATTGCTGGGGAAACCAGTTTTGGGGACACGGTGGTCTGGAGGCAAAGTGCTCGCCTCTCATGCCGAAGGTACCGGATTCGGTCCCCGGTCAATGCAGGCATGTGGGCATTTTTTTTTTTAACCTGTCCCTGATCCTAAGGTAGCTAGGATCGAGCAACTAGTCTTCTCGGATGAGGACGAACAACTCGGAGGGCCTGTGTGCAAGTTGCGCACGTTGAAGATACCTTGGCAGTTAAAAGCCGAGAAGAACTGATAGAACAAGGCCGCTGCCCAGGCAAAATTCTAAAAAAACAAACAAACAAACTAATCCCTACCACAAAAACACAGACAGAAACAAGAACAAGAAAAATAAACTACAAGAAAAATGAGGTGTAAATGCCAGTGGCAGCGAAACTTCCTCAAATAAAAACCAAAACACAAACAAGATTAAATTCTAAATTTAGATCTGTTTCCAGTGGTTCGAGCCAATAGGAAATTGATGCAATCTTTGGTGTTGATGATGGAAAGAGATGGTAAATCTCAAACCAGATCTATTGCCCCCTCCCCGCCGCCCCCCCCCCCCACCTCCCGAATAAATTATGCTACGTGGTGGGAAAATTGATTGTCCCAATTATCCACAACATCTAGGACAAAGCATTCTTGAAAGTGCAAAGAGAACAACCGAAAAGTCAAGTTAATACCATACACTAAATGCTCTTCTCCACAGCATCCGCTCCAACGCTATTTTTACGAACAATGACGTATGAAAAAGGAAAACATTCTTTGTCTCCATAGCAGTGAGGAGCTAATGCTGTGGACAAGTATACAAAGGCAAAGAGTGTTTTACGTCATTATTCCGTAAAAATAGCGGAACGGAGAAGATGCTGATCACAACAGCAGCATGTTTGTGAAGAAACCACCCACTACGTTTTTAGAAGAAACCACCCACTAAGTTTTTAGAAGAAACCACCCACTACGTTTTTAGAAGAAACCACCCACTAAGTTTTTAGAAGAAACCACCCACTAAGACTTTAGAAGAAACCACCCACTAAGTTTTTAGAAGAAACCACCTATTAAGTTTGAGAAGGAACCACCCAATAAGTCTGGGAATGATCCGCCCACAAAGTTGGGAAGAAACCACCCACTATGTTGGGGAAAACCAACCATCAAGTTTGGGAGAGAAAAAAAACCACTCACCAAGTTTGGAAAGAAACCAACTTCTCACTTCGGGAAGATTTTGACTGATACGGTTCTTTCTGATTTTTTTGATTTTTTTTGAAGGCCTGAATTATGGATGCTGACGCTTGATTGGCGGCTTTGGGGAATTTGCCAAATCTATTTTAATATTTCAGCGATGTTGGCCGTAAACAAAAATTCGGTTGATCCGCTTTCAGGACACGTTATTCGTGTATATATATTTGATTAATGTCAAAGAGCTTCATACAGTGTTGAAAGATCTGTGTGAATAGATTTTTTTGCCCCACAAAAGAAATTCGCCACGACAAGCCGCATTCAGAGGAACAACATCTGCCACTGTTCAATATTCTTCACGCCCGGATTAACTTTGTTATTCCTACATCTGTTCTGTGGAAAGTATCCATAATTGACCTGAAGTCATAAGTTATTGTCTGGTACATTTGGTGTTGCTGTTGTCGCCTTCTTTGTCATATAGCATCTGTTAATTTCTGACTTTGACTCGTGTTTCCAAATTTCAGAATTTGTCTTGGGAACTTTTAACTTTTGACAGTTCTTGGCTGTCAGATATTTTGGGGACATTGTGGTCTAGAGGCAAAATACTCGCCATTCATGCCGAAGATACCGGTTTCGAATCTCGGTCGGTGCCGGCATGTTGGAATTTTGGGATTTTTCTCATATTTTCATGTCCCTGATCCCACGGTAATTAGGATCGAGCACCTAGTCTTCTAGGATAAGGACGAAAATTTCGGAGGGCCAGTGTGCACGTTCAGCATATTAAATATACCTTGGCTGTTGGAAATCAAGATGGACAGGCCGAGCAGGCCGCTGCCCGGAAATTAGTCAAACATTTAAAAAAATAATAAAAAACCATTCCGCCCCCCCCCCGCCCCCCACCCTAAAAAAAAAAACCCACCTCGCCGTCCGGCTCTGCACTGTGGCGACGACATGTCTGCTCCAATTATAATTGGGTTGTAATGTCATTAAAGCAAATTTCCCAAATGGGATTACAGAAGTATACAAAGTACAAAATAATACACATTTCCGACACACTTCTTTGACCAAATTTTCATTAAGTTCGCACATCTCGTCTCGGACCTGCATCTGTGTCACGAGTGGAGTGAGTGCAATTAAGGGGATTGCTACAGAGCGGGTGTAGAATAAGAAGAGCTCACGACAGACGGATAGGAAAAGACGTGAAAGGGGAAGAGTAAAAATAACTCATGCAGACAAGTGGGAAAAGCGTGCGTGTATGAGTGGTGTGGAAGTCTGAATGAGGCGAAAGCGCTGGATTACTATCACTGCAAGTTAGAAGGTCCGACGGAGCGGACCTGTGAATAAGAGCCCATCGGGCGGACATAAAGGGAGCAGTCGAGAAGACTAGTGAGAGTCTTTCCAGTAATGACTGGTATGTAGAACGTTGATTGATTATTATGATTGATGTATTATATTATATTCGTCTATTACCATGATGTGAATAAGTATATGTGAGGAATGTGGAAGTCCTTGATATTGGATATAGCAATGTGCGCCATGAGCGATAGATGAAAGTGAGTTCATGGATTTGTAGCGCGAGTGAGTAGTGTGTACTCCGATGGAGGTGTGTTACCGTAAGATGTGTGGTGAGTGAAAGGTGAACTAGTGTGTGTACGCTTCATGGATTGTAAGGAGAGGTGGAGTGAATAGAAATGGTAGGGTATTATACCAATGTAATGTTATTCTTGTAGGTGTCGGGGACGGGCCGCAGAGCCACCTCGATGAGCACAGGGGATAGGCCAGCATAGGGCCGGAGGCCACACATAGGCCAGAAGTGAGGCTGTCAGTGCAGGACAGTAGAGGCACATAAAGTCGTGGCAGTCAGGCCACGGACAGGGACGTAGATATGAGAGTGAATGAGATACTATATTGTTGCCATGTTGATAGGCTAGTGAACTGATACTATATTGTTGCCATGTTGATAGGCTAGTGAACTGATACTATGTTGTTGCCATGTTGATGGCTATGGAAATAATAATGTGTTATTGCCCTGCTGAGGTGCGAGGGGAATGCTAAGGTGTATGACAATAGGAAGGTGATATTGAGAGACTGCGGTGCCAGTAAATTATTAATGTGCTATTAAGACCCTGAGGGGAGAGGCTGAGGCCGAAGTGCCTTTAGGAGTAACTACCGGATTGTGGATCCGAGGGAGAGTGTGTGTGAGAATAAGGCCGTTGTACGGCAGTCATTTCAATAATATAATGTATGTAATTGCGCTATTATATGTATAATTATGTTTAATAAACGTGTGAGTCTGATGGGTTGTTCTGTTAAGTGTTAAACTTGTTTGTTCGTGATTGTTGTCCTGTCATACTTATTACATCTCCCAGTCTGGGATTTGTGACAATCTGCCTCAAATTGTTCCAAAATTCTCGTCACATCCGTCCTCTCCAGAAATTTCTTCATATCACGTCCCATCGGACATGGTGGACTAGAGACAAGGTGCTCGCCTCTCATGCCGAAGGTACAGTGTTCAATGCAGGCATGTTCGAATCCTGTCCCTGATCCTATGGTAGATAGGATCGAACACCTAGTCTTCTCAGATAAGGAGGAAGAATTCTGGGGGCCCGTGTGCGCGTTACGCACGTTAAAGATACCTTGGCAGTTGGAAATCGGGAAGAGCAAGTCGTTGCCCATGCAAAATTGAATAAAATTTACCCCCCCCCCCCGCCCGCCCTTTCCCTAAAGACCATTCGACCGAAGCTGCACTATGGCGACCATGTGTCTGACCTGGTTGTAACTGGCTGCAATGGCACTAAGGCAAATTTCCCAACTGGGATTAAAGAGGTATTCAAAAGAAAAAAAAATGATTAACAGATCTCCAGTTATTTGTTGTTGTTGTTGTTTTTAGAATATAGAGATAAAACAAACAAGAACTAAAGTCGTGATTTGCTAAGTCGACCTAGGCCATAGACGATCAGGGAACACGTCAAGCGGAGTGTCAATAACCACTTAATACAGAATTAGAGAATGTCGGGATAGAGATTTTATTGTTCTGATACCCGTGGACACGGGCAACACGGATTTAACTGGCATGATTTTGAAAAGGTCGTATTTCTATTTTTATGGGTTTTTATGAAAATGTAGGCCTTCTTTTCAAACTGCATATTACGTATTTTTGTAATACTAGATGATGTTCCCGGCATTAACCGGGATAAACCTGTGAACCCATCGTTCTATCTCTCTCTTTTTGGTCTAGAAAGCTTCCCATAGTCTACAGTCTTACTATTGATTTCATGCACACCATAGCACTAAGCACTCATTTCTGGTGGGGAAATTGCGCGCACGGAATTGAACGCGTATTAATATCTTTTTTCCGGCGCTGTGGACTTATTACAAGCAGCCAAAACAAAGATCATTGTATATTATATTTTTATGAATTTGTATTTAAAAATAACTGAAGCTTGAATCAATACAATCGGCCGATACAAAGACGATTGGGCTAGATTAGTTGACACTTAAGAACATTGATTTTATAATTTTTGGAACGGTCGTTTAGGCTGCAGCGGCGAGCAAAAAAAAAAAAAGGCCAAAATTGCACCACAATGAATTATTCCCGCCACTATTTTTTTTTTTATATTACTAGATAAAGTTCCTGACATTATCCGGGATAAACCTGTGAACCCACTGTTCTATCTCCCTCTCTTTTGGCTCTAGAAAGGTTCCCATAGTCTACAGTCTTTCTACAGATTCCATGCGCATCAGAGCACTACGCACCCATTTCTGGTAGGGAAATTGTGCGCACCGACCTGAATGCGTATTAATACATCGTTTCGATGCGATGGGCTTACTACAGGGAGCCAAAAACAAAGCTGAGCATTGTATTTTACATTTTTACAACTTTTTACTTAAAAATACCTGAAACTTGAATCAACACAGTCGGTCGATACAAAAGGGATTGGACTGGATTAGTTGACACTTTGGAAAATTAACTTTATCATTGTTGAATCTGTCATTTGGGCTGTAGCGTCGAGCAAAAAAAGGATCCAAATTGCACCACAATGAATTACTCCCGCCACTATTTTTTTTTATATTAAGACTAAAGGAAGTTTCCGGTGTAACAGGCCAAAATATACCCCCCGCCCAGACTATACCCGGGGTTAAACTGGCCTAGCCCAGAATGTACCCCGGGGGTATAAACTGGCTTAGCCCAGCATATACCTGAGACTAGGTGAACGGAATAGTATTTAATCCGGTCACCTCGACCTGAGAGCATGATATAGGCTAGGCTCCTTTAAGCCCTGGTGTAGTCTGCTACACTGGGTTAAAGTGGCTTAATCTATTTTGTACCCCAGGTATATTCTGGGCTAGGCCAGTTTATACCCTGGGGTATACTTTGGGTAAGGTCAAAGTATATCCCACCAGTCCAGATTATGTTCCCACATTCAGGCAAAATATTCAAGGATACGACATTAAGTCTTTTAAATTTTATTTCACTCGCAAAATGACATACTCTTTTTCACTATAAGTTTATATATATATATCACATAACTGCAATCTTTCAAATGTCCTGCAAACTAATCCAGTGCCCTAAACCATGAGCTACATGAAATGTGCACCTTTCTACAAATAAGCTATCAAAGAATTTACTAAGAAGAAATGTTGTCAACTCAACATGATCCATCGAATTTTTGCTGTAACATCTATAAATTGTATAATTACTCTATACAATGCACTGTTGTCCCAGTAGATTTAATCTGTCAGTTTACACAACTATCAAGGCTAGGGCACTTTACGAAAGCTTTCTGTCCAGTTCTACTTGAATAGTTAAAAACATTAACACAATTTTTTTTTACATATAATTGATACAAACACACTGCCACTTATAGATTCTAGAATGATATATAGGTCATTTTTTAGATCCCCTCTTATCTTTATGTTATTCCAAGATGATGATCATAATGATTCTGATATTGATATTAATTTCTCTTTCTTTCAAGTGTAAATAAGATTTGGTGTTCTTATTGCTATTACTGTATATTGCTGGTTAGCATTCTGTAACATTTCAAGTGTATCTGGACAGGTGGAGTTCATCATGTGAAAAAAAATTGAGTGTTTATTTACTTTTATGTGAAGTTTTAATTTCTGCTGGGTGTCATGATCTCATTTTGGGGATCCAGTGAGTAGTGTTAGGGTGATCCGACCCTTAGAATAAAAAGGTGGGATTTTATAGGTTAGTGGACTCACGCCCTAAGGCGGTGAGTTGTGTAAGCAATGCACGGGGCACGTGAACCCGGCATGATTTCGGAAGGTGAGACAAGAAACTTTCACGGGGTTTGGCTGGAGGTATATAAGCTTAAGTCGCCATTGTTTAAGCAGAGAACGGCTGTGGAAATCATTCGATCCAGTGAGGTTCCTCTCGGCTCGAGCTCCAGGGCCTGACAATAGGAGTCGAGCACAGACAGAATAGATACAAGTGAAGTCGAAGTGGAGTGACCGTGTCGTCATCCAGAGAATTGATAAACGCCTCGTCGCACTAGGCCAAAAGTGCGAACCGTGTCCTTTGGATCTACGCTCGTACTTGGCTACGAGCGTATAATGGTAGGCAATCCATAAGTCCACACAATAGAGACAGGAATTACTAGATCAGCCCAGTGACGAAGCTGAGTAGTAGGAAAGCCACCTGGCAATCCTCACAATAGAGACAGGATTAATACAGTGTAGAATGATATTGTGTGTGGAAAGAAAGAAGTATTGAAGTCATTCATAGAAAAATAAGCTTTTGTAGACGTAGTATGTAGAGATTATCTCATGTTATATTGAATGCCTTAGTTGTATCCCATGTGAGATTAGAACTCTTGAATTACAGTTAATAAGTTCAGCGACAAGCTGGAGTTCCCACAATGGGGCTTGGGTGTAGCCACTAATTAATGCAGTCCTATTTATTGTATCTGCAATCCTATCTATTGTATCTGCAACCATATTTATTGTATCTGCAATACTATCTATTGTATCTGCAAACATATTATTGTATCTGCAATCATATCTATTGTATCTGCAGCCATATTTATTGTATCTGCAATCATACCTATTGTATCCGTAGTAATAAAGTAGTATGGCCCTTCAGGCCTGATATATATATTCAACAAGTGTGTTATTAATTATTATGATTGTGCCTGGACGAGTGTGACTGGCCTTTCGATTAGTCGAATGCGCTATTATCCCCAAGACCTTACTCACCTCGAACATTGACACTGGGTGATGGAATGGCACCATCTGTCAGTTGGGTTATTAAACTGTTGATACTTGTTTTCTATGTGTGCTCTTTCCCGGCCTTTTCTCTCTGCATTATTGTAACTTTGTATGTAGATCTAATCGTTCTGACATATCAAGCACATTTCTCATTTTCAAAAATTAAAATAAAATTCAAATAACTTTACATTTATGAGTCTTATAATTATTCCGTACCTTGCCACTAAGTATATGTGAGTGTGCATGAGAACCCACAATAAGTCGGCAGAGCCGATTTTGAGAAAAACGGCTTTGAAGTGAAAATATGGGTCCGACACAAACTTCTAACTTGGCTGTTGTTTAGGGGACCGTAGCATGTTACAGGGTAAACTGTGGATCAGCAGTGAACACTACTTACTATGATCTCTATAACGGCTTTGTAATTAGACTACGGTCTCCTAACAAGAATCACTCCAATATTACTTGATCGATTAGCTATTGCCACTTATAGGATTAAATGCCATTTTCTCAAAATCTTGTTTTAGGGGGGTCACTGACTTCAATTTATCAGAAATGTCGTGTCTTTTATTATATGTACAGAACTCAAAATGTCATATTCCCAACTTATTGTGGGTTTTCCCATGCACACTCACATATGTCAGTGGTGCCAAACAAAAAACACAATGCATGTTTAATACATGGACAACTGATTATTAAAAAAAACAGCAATAAACCAACAATAATACAAACGGACACAAGTAGAGTTAGTGTTAAATTCTAGTCATAATACAGCAATTTGAATGGATTTTCAATCCTTTTGTATATCAATGCTTTTTAATGCATGTCTTTTTCCTCTTAAATGTATCTCAGTTTACAAGAGCCAAGAAAATATGTTTCAATATGATACCTGATGACAGTGACAGTGAACAATTTAAACTGAGATTGAAATAGACCGTTTTCTTGACTTGTTTAAAGAAAAGAATAGGGGTATAAGCTGTACTGGGGGGGGGGGGGGTATAGTCTGACCTAGCCCAAAGTATGCCCCTGAGTATATTCTGGGCTAGGCCAGTTTAACCCCGGGTATAGTCTGGCGGGGGTGTAATCTGGCCTGCTACACCGGCATTATCTGGGATAAACCTGGGAATCCACCATTCTATCTCTCCCTCTTTCTTTTTGGTCTACAAAGCTTCCCATATTCTACATACTACAGACTCCATGCCCTTCAGGGCACTACTCACTCATTTTTGATAGGGAAAGTGTGCACACCGAAGTGAACTCGTATTAAAATTTGTATCGTTTCCGGTGCGATGGGCTTATTACAGGGAGTAAAAACAATCATTGTCCATGTATTTTACATTTTAAAAACTTTTTATTAAAAAAATATCTGAAACTTGAATCACCATAATCGGTCGATACGAAAGCGATTGGGGTGGATTAGTTGACACTTAAGAAAATTAATTTTATACTTTTTAAAACTGTCATATACGTTGTAGCGTCGAGCCAAAAAAAACAAGAAAAAGGGGTCAAATTTGTACCGCAATGAATTACTCCCGCCACTATTTTTATTCAGTGATAGATAAGATGTGGAAAAAAAGACAACAAAGGATTACGTTGGGGTGAAAACGCACAACAGTGGTTCCCAACCTTTTTTAAGCAATGTCCGTTTAGACTCCAAATTTCCTTTCATCGCCCCTCCTCACACACACACACACACACACACGCACACTTACACACACACGCTTAATCCCTCAACAACCCCAATAGATACATTTCACAAGAAGAGAGACTAAAAACAATGGACAGTTTTTCAAAGCCTTCATAATGACAATAAACGTGTTGATTTTTTGTATTTGTACTTGTATACTACTTTAATCCCATTTGGGAAATTTGCCTTTGTGTCATTGCAGCCATTTACAACTGGAGCAGGCATGTCGTCGCCACAGTGCAGCGCCGGTTTTTTTTTTGGGGGGGGGGGTGGGAGATGAAGGGGGAAGGGGAAGGAGTGGCAGGGATGAATTTTAATTGATTTTGCCCGGGCAGCGGCCTCTTTACGATTTCCAACTGCCAAGGTATCTTTAACGTGCGCAGCGTGCACACTGGCCTTCCGGAATTTTTCGTCCTTATCCGAGAAGACTAGGTACTCGATCCTACCTCCCAATAAGACCATGGACACGAAAATATTAGAAATTTATCCTTCCCAAACTTCCAACATGCCTGCACCGGCCGGTTATTCATTATAAAACAGAAAACATTCCTTATATTATAATGCACTAAAAATGTTGGGCCTCTTCTGTTCAGAAACCCCATCTACGCATGCTGTCGAGCTCGTCAGTGGTTGCCCGGTATTTGCCCCCTGTTCATCCTCCGTTCATGCTTTAGTCCCCTTGTCACCCCTTCCTTCGTTTTCCTCCCTTTGGAAATCAAAATCGGCCCTCGGGGTGGAGTGGGGGCGCGATATCACCCACGTTGAGAACCGCTGATTGTGAGTGTGCATGAGAAAACCAGGCTTAAGTCGGCAACATGACATTTTGAGTTCTATACATATAATAAAAGGCAAGACATTTCTGATTGTAACAGTTGATATAAAGTTCAGCACGTTATGATACGGAGAGTCAGGTGATCTGAGCTGCTACCCTTAAAAAAACGAAACTGTCTCGAACTGTCGTAGAAATAAATGAAAACAGGATCCGATGAACGATTAACATTAACTTTTAATAACTGTAGATGAACCTTCGATATCTCACAACATACTTACGAGGAAGGCACGCAGTTACAAAAACCTAGATTGGGTTTTGCACACACAAAATGACGGGATCTTGCCCACATGCGGAATAAGTGACTCTTGCGCACACACTCACTCGCTTGCCATCCTTTATATACCAATCTAGATAGAACGTTCGCGAACGGGAAATCCAGAAACTACGGGATGCATAAAGGCCACCTAATCGCACTTAGACACGTCACAGAATTGCTTCACTCCAAGGCCAACCTAGCGTAATTACTCCAACATGAATGATTTGGTACATTCTCGACTGAACTACAATAAACAATAACATCACACAGCGAGACATCACAGAAAAGTAAAACTAGCACACGAGGGGTCGCCGAAGGCTGCGGACAACATTGTTAGCCCGTATGACTAGGACGTTACAGTGATAAATTAAAGTCAGTGACCGCCCTAAAATAAGATTTTGGGAAAACGGCATTTAACCCTACAAGTGGCAACAGCTAATTGGCCAAGTAATATTGGAGTGATTGTTGTTAGGAGACCGTAGTCTAATTACAAAGCCTTTATAGAGATCATAGTGAGTAGTGTTCACTGCTCATCTACAGTTTACCCTGTAACATGCCACGGTCCCCTAAACAACAGCCTAGTTGGAAGTTTGTGTCGGACCCATAATTATTATTTTCACTTCAAAGCCGTTTTTCTCAAAATCATCTTTGCCGACTTAAGCCGGGTTTTCTTATTCACAATCTCTATAACTGTATTTGATGAACTCCCAAGTAACAGAACAGAATAAAAGACCATGAAGATTAATTTTTAACTCGGCATAGCAAATAACATTAGTATCAGATGACGGTTCCCCCTTGACTCTCTGTACAGTATCAATATCGCGAACATAGGTCTTATTTGTTCTCTCTCTATTTGCTAAAGAACTAGCGTGACACGTATTTAAAATGCATTGTGGTACATACTAAGCTGTTACCCAGTTCCGATTTATTCTAACTCCTTATCATAATATTAAAGCCGCAGTCGTTTTAGGCCGAATTCTTCAGTGGTGCTAAAAAGTGGAGTTGGAAAACACGAGAACTAAGGTCGCGATTACTATTCTCCTTCCTTTGTCTCTGTCGGGGGGGGGGGAGGGGGGGGAGGGGGGGACTCTCCCCGCCTCGTGTAAATCTTGGGCCCATAGCACCCCCCCCCCACCCCTCACAGACCTAGTCTGGCCAGTTGGTACGTTTTGATTCTCAATTTCTCATTTTGTCAAAACGATTTTTATATAACAAAACATGAAATTTTACATTTCTAGCCAAACGATATTTCTTTTTACTCAAGCATGACATGCCAACAGCTGCTGCTACTTCATGCCAATGCGTCACTTTCTTAACCAAACCATAAACGCGGCTCCTCATATTTTGTTTGGAAATAGCTAGACCAATATCTCATTTTGCCTCCAGAATCTTCACTCCAAGAAAGATGCGAATTTGGATTTTACGGCGTGTCGGCACGATAAACGGCCACTCTGTGCCTTTCAGACACGTTCTATGTTGGTTCTTTCTGTTTGGCATTCGGAGCTTCTAATTTCACAAGTGGAACCAAAGAGTTCCGTGCACTGTTGCTTATCCAACCATTCAACGAGTCGACAGAGTAAAATCGGCCGGTGAGCACCCAGGCTAAACTATATCAAAGAGGTTACTGAACATTATAAGCCCGTTGCACTATAGAAAGCCTTTATAAAACGTTTCTTCACAAGGTTTCAAAAAGATTCGTAGGCCTACCAAGCAAGAAATTCGGGTCGCAAATATAAAACAAGTTGGAAAACATAATAATGTGTGTCTACACTCTGTAGTCTATAGCAAAGTGAAAACAAGAAAAAATGTTTTCAAATGTATACAATAGGCTTGGAGTATTAAGTAGATATTACTTACTTGGTTGGAATTAATTCCGTTTTCCACACTTGTCGGTGTACCTTTCTCTCTCTCTCTCTCTCTCTCTCTTTCTCTCTCTCTCTGTTTCTCTCTGTATCGTCCTCTCTCTTTCTCTCTCTTGCTATCTGTCTCTCTCTCTTTCTCCCTCTTTCCCTCTCTCTTTCTCTCTCTCTTTCTCTGTCTCTCTCTCTCTCCCCCTCTCTGTTTCTCAATGTCGTTCTCTCTCTATTTCTTTCTCTCTCTCTCTCTCTCTTCCCCTTCTCTCTTTCTTGCTCTCTTTCTTTTTCTCCCCTTCTCTCTCTCTCTCTCCCCCTTTCTTCCCTTTTCTCTCAATCTCCTAAACGCCTTAGTGTGCCACAAACGCAGTTCCTTTCAGAAAATATTCACTGAATTGAATGCCGTGAAAAGCTTCCAAACATGGCCAAACCAAACGATGCGTATCCTTTCTCATTCAGAAAACGGACCGGTGTAAACAAACAACGTTTCGAAGGGGGAAATCGGAAAGCAAAAGACGGAAAGCCAGGAGAGTTCGTCCCACACAGTCCACCGTTCCTTTTTTCTATTCCTAAAACCTACCAGTGTAAACAAGCCTTTAGTAATATTAGCCCGGTCTCTGGTTCGAAGATATGATAGTGTTAGGCGTGTTGATTACTAAACAGCTGATATTTTGATTACGTATCAGGAGAAGCCGCGGCTGATGAGGCGTGACGTCATAGTCGCGTAGAGTGGACGCCAATGATCTCTTGTATCTAATTGCTTTTTAATTGTCTCCAGCAGAGACCTGGTCGGTGTTAGATGTCGCACGGGATCGCAGTTTAATCATGTCTCTGGTCAAGCTATTGAATTTTTTTTTTGGTGGTGTTTCTATCTGATTCTGTCATCTGTCTATGTCTATCTATCTGTCTACTTGCCTGTCTGTCTGTATGTTTGACAGTCCGTCCGCCAGGCAGCCCATGTGTCCGTCCGTCTGTCTGTACTTGTTTGGAACATCTATTCATCCATCCATGCGTCCGTCCTTCTGTCTGTCTGTCTGTCTGTCTGTCCATCCGTCCGTCTGTCTGTACTTGTTTGGAACATCTATTCCTCCATCCATCCATCCATCCGTCCTTCCGTCCGTCTGTCTATCTATATATCTATCTATCTGTCTATCTATCTATCTATCTATCTATCTATCTATCTATCTATCTATCTATCTATCTATCTATCTATCTATCTATCTATCTATCTATCTATCTATCTATCTATCTATCTATCTATCTATCTATCTATCTATCTATCTATCTATCTATCTATCTTTCTACTTACCTGTCTATCTGATCCGCTGGGCTATTTCAGCCACTGAAAACATGCAGGTCTCAACAGCATATTAAACTATTACATCATCCACCAACATTCACATTCCAGAACGAAGTGATCATTGAGACAGCAGCTACAGCAATGGTTCTCAACCTTTTTAAGGCCATGCCCCCTAAGACTCCAACTTCACTTTCATCCCCCCCCCCTCCCAAAAAATCAATACTCAATTGATCAAACTGAACAGATACATTTCACAAGAAAACAGACTACATACAAATTATGATATTAAGTTTTGTTTAAAGTTTTATCAGTTGATGATTCATTATAAAACAGAAAGCAATCTTTATCAAATGCACTTTAAAGAAAAACGGAAAGACCTTGTCTGTTCATAAAACTTATTTACGTGTGCTGCTGGACAAACAAAAACTCAGGATGCGATATTCTTTATCAAAGAGTTCCTTATCCTTAGTCTCTGTCCAGGGGCGTAGCCCACCCACCCCCACTCTTTAACATCATGGGACATGCCACTCGCTCCGCCTGCCCCCACCACCTTACGTACGTACGCTCCGGCCCGTTGGTACGCTTTGATTCGCAATTCCTCATTTTGCCCCCCATTAATGTTTTAGCCCCCCCCCCAGTCGCCCCCTTAATCATTTTCAACCCCCCCCCCCCCGGAAATGAAAATGACATCCTGGAGCGTCGATATCGCTGACGTTGAGAACCACTGATGTCCGGTATCCGGGTACAGCCGGCCGGCTGGCTGCCTCAATGTACCACTGCCGGATATGGACCTCAATAAGTTACGGAACCCCCGCGTTACATTTTCTTTTGTCCTATCAAACGTTGCTTTTTTCACCCGATTCAATATAATTTTTGAAAAGCTTTCACTGAATTCAATTTCAATAAGGCGGTGAACGTGTGTGTGTGGAAGAGGGGTGGGGTGGCACTGGCAGGTGTATGGGGAGTGTTATATCCGAGACACACAATACCAGCACGAACAATTTCCTTCTACCACTATATGACCACAAATTGCCCGCGTATAAATAAAATGGGTACTAGTGTTTTGCGTTCAATTATGAAGGGGTGTGTTGCGAACTGTTCAGTCAAAATTGGGCAAAAAGATAAACTACAGATTTCCTGTTGAAGTCTTTTATTGTTCGATTTTTTTCACTTGAAAAAGGCGAAACCCGAAAATTGTGTGTATTGTCTGTCTTCTTTTTAGTTTCCTTTGTATCGTTTTGGTTTTATTTCTCGCGCCAACTTTTTCTTTTTGCCCAATTTTGACTTTGCAACCCCACAGTTTTTCTGTGGTTTTTATGACATTTCGTCAAGTTACCAATAAGTTGCATTGTTGACATCTATGACACACTCTCACGACGACGGACAGAATATTGACGAAATTGATTCGCCGAAGTATTCTGTGTCGCGAGTATCAAATTATCTGGGCCTGTGGAAGTTAAATACAGATGATGGCACAACATTAAACCCCGTGCGCACTCACGTCTTTTGATCGGCCGAGTAATTGGATAGCGACGTCACGAAATTCAGTTTCAACAGCAAGTATGTATACAGTATAGAGAGATTTCCCTACTGGGTCGATTTGCACTGCGAGACACAGGAGGCTCCGCGAAACCATTGTTAGCATGGATCGGAAAGTAGATCGCTGCGGTAAACAATACCCGTTTGTGCATTTCCACGGGGCGTAAGGACTTACAAACGGCTCTAAATAGTTTCAATTAGCCAAAAAATATGAACAAACCACAGTAAACAGATATGCACACTATCTTTGGTGGAGGCAGTCTCTTTCAGTTCTTCAATTTCTTGTTTATCGCAGCGACGTAGTCTCGTAATTTGGTGGAAGTGAGATCTCTCTATACATCAGTTTTCTATACTCTCTGGTTTCAATGAGACTGAGCATACCAGCTTTTTTTAAAATTATTATTATTTATTTATTTTGTCTCTGAAAATCAATGTCGTGATGTCACGAGTTAACTAGATGATCTCTCACAATCTGCCAGTGCGTGCCGGGCACTATAGTATACTTTGTTCATGGCATAGACAGACTGACAGACACACAGAAAGGGGACACGTTGGTCTAGAGGCAAGGTGCCCGCCTCTCATGCTGAAGGTACCGGGTTCGAATCCCGGTTGGTGCAGGCATGTTGGAATTCTTGGATTTTCCTCATATTTTCCTGTCCCTGATCCTATCGCCGGTAGTGTCGAGCACCTAGTCTTCTCGGACAAGGACGAAAAATTCAGTGGCCTCCTACGCACGTTGCGCACGTTACAGATATCTTGGCAGTCGGAAGTCGAGAAGAGCAGACCGAACAGGTCGCTGCCCTGGCAAAATTGAATAAAATTTATACCTACACCACCCCCACCCCCCAAAAGGAAAAAAAATTGCCGACCGGCGCTGCGCTGTGGCGACGACGTGTCTGCTCCCGTTGTAGCTGGGCTGCGATGGCATTAAGGCAAATTTCCCAAGTTGGAATAAAGAAGTAAACAAAATACAAATACAAAAAATACAAAGAAATCACGTCGACGTGATACCGTCACCTTTTGTTAGCAAAACACAATTCGATAGACATAATAACAGAATGATGGGGCGGGGGGGGGGGTTATCAGAGGGGCCAACCAACCACCCTCGACAGACGACCAGACAGACAGACAGTTGGACAGACACACAGACACACAGACACACAGACTTACAGACAGACAGTTGGACAGATAACCAGACAGACAATAATTGTACAGACACACAGACTTACAGACAGACAGACAGACAGTTGGACAGACAACCAGACAGACAATTGGACAGACACACAGACTTACAGACAGACAGACAGACAGTTGGACAGACAACCAGACAGACAATTGGACAGACACACAGACTTACAGACAGGCAGACAGACAGACAGTTGGACAGACATATCGAAACAGACATATCGACAAATCATACCGAAACGAAAAAGCAAAACAAGGAGATTTCTAACCGGAATATTGATTTTGTGTCCCCTTTTCGCTAAGTTGCGTTTAACTATTGTTTCGGTATTATTTCTTAATGCGACGATTTGCTACGTACAACTTTTTCTTTTTGCCATTTTTTCTTTTTCTTTTTTCTTTTTTTACCGAGCCTTATCGGATATCACAAAACAGTTTGTTTTCAAGTAATCTAGATCAATATCAGTTGGATTTTCTTTTCAATCCAGACTCTCGTGAAAATAGGTTTGTTTTTTTCTATACCACATTCAAACGTGGCACAATGCAGGCCAATCCGCTTATACTTTTGTAGGCGGTGAGATGGAAAGCCTCGCTCGTCTCCAAAGAATGTTTCGGTATGCCCTCCATAGGGAAAATCTATCTAAACACAGTTTCGATGTGTTCCTTATTGCCACCTTGAACGAAAAATACAGTGTTGTTTCTCTTAAAGTGTGTACATGCCTTTTAACATACTTTTTTCTTTTTCCCCTCAGAAATTTCATTACATTGTCATGCAGCACCACCATATTTATTTCGTTTTGCTAAGAATTTCAATTCTTCTTTTTTTGTTTTTTATTTTCTGCAAAAACTGTCTTTGTTGTTGAATGAAAGCATCAAATATTCAGTCCCTCGTACTATTTTATATCATTTTCTTACAAAATTAAAAAACAATTTGCACAAAAAAGTGCAACATTTGCGACGATAAAAATGGTTGTTAGTGATTGGAATCTATATTTATTTATAACTTGCCTGAAAAAAAAGCAACAGATTTTCCAGTGCGGGTCCGTTTCTTTGATTGGACGGCTTAAGATTTCAAATCCCAGATTTTTTTTGGTTAAAATTATTTATAGAACCCGCAAAATCAATGAAGTAAGTTTCGTCAAGATAAGTTCAACCCTTAGTAAATCCATGTATGCTCTTTTCTATGATAAACGTTTCTGACACATGGTTATCGATGTGGATTCTTGATTGTCCCATTTGAATTGGAATGTTGTTACTCGTATGTACGGTCCCCCAAGTTTGTTTTGTTTTTTTAGCTAAGAATTTTAAAGCCTTTTGTGACTCCAGAGCTAGAAAGCTCCTCCCGAAATCCTCCCGAGATACCCCTAACAACAGCTTTAATTAATTAATCTTTCAGATTTTCTTTTTGTTTTCCTCCTTTTTTTTTTTTTGGTTAAAAGGGTAGGGGGCAGGGTTAGGGATTCGATAAGATTTAGGGTTGACGATGAGGACGGGACTAGGGATAGCCTAAGTACGTAGGTCTATACGTAGGCCCCCACAGACAAAACGCTTACTGTGCATAGTTACGTACTTATAGACAATAGCCTTTAAACTGCAAGAACTTATACCAGGAGATTGATTTACTTCATAATCTTAGATTTACATTGGTAAAAATGAGGTGCGCGAACTTGAGGAGCTTTATGTCATACTAGAGAGAAATAATCACGAAGTTTGGTTAGAGGATCTCGCAAGTACCCAAGGAAAACCAAATCTTGATCAATG